>JBAMMX010000002.1:7623084-8223084 GCA_037126225.1 Dillenia turbinata | reverse complement strand
GAATTGTAAGCCTACTTCAGACTTAACTCAACCAACTCGATTTGAAACCAACTTCCCACCTAAGAAAATAAATCAAAAGACTCAAAACAAAACCCTAATAACTAGATTCGCATCAATAATCTCGAGAAATAAAACTTTAGGGTTCAACTCATAAGAGAACTTATATACGATCCATCAAAATTAATTTACTAGCCTTAGAAAATTTTTTAACAATTCAGTAACACAAGATTTATATGAATAATCGTTTAATTGATCCATTATAGAAGTATCCCAAACTTTCCCCTAAAACCTAAAACCTAAAGTCCAAAAATTTCGATTTTAAACTTGCTCCAACTTATAAATATTACCTTGGGTTGAAACTTATTGACATCTCTCACTGTTCCTCCTAACAATTTCCTCTTGATTGGAGCCTTAACAATTGAGAGAAAATTTTAGAAGAAAGAAAGACAAAAGAGAAGAAAGAAAAAAATGAAGTTGAATGGGGGATGACAAAAATTAGAAACGACTAATATTCTGTCCAATTTTCATAATTCTCTATTTGACCCTTAAATTTATTGAGTAATTCAAAAACAATCTCCAAAATTTTAAAAGTTAACAAAATGCCCCCGAGGGTGGATCTCATATAAGCAGCCTCTAAATTTTTTTTTTAATAATAAAAATATATTAAGGATTATAATTTTTTTTTCATTGAAAATAATTTAAGGTATGGTGACAACAAATCTCATTGTCCGGCTAATTGAATCGACGACTCTGTGGCCAAATCATCCACCTGTCAAATCTCATTGTCCAACTAAGGGAAGAGAAATTGACGAATCCAAATCTTTAATTTTGCATCCATTTTAATCCTTAATGGAGAACACAAGTCGAAAACAGATGAAATTCTGTACCTCACGTCGTTTTATGGGAATCGTCATCGTCTTCATCTTCGGGGTCATGGATTGGACATGATAAAGGAACATAAGAGGAGCTAAATTGAATTGAGTATATTATTACCAAAGAAATTGAAATGCATGAATGTTATCCTTTTATATATATATAATCAATAGGTATTTGGAGTCATGCTCTGACTAATTCTGTCTGAGTATTGTTGGGTTCAATTTAGAGAAAAACTTTCCCAACTGATGGGACATGGTCATATGCCCAACTGGTGGGGTCAGCTCTTGAAAGGTCCGATGGCTACCGATCGATATTCAAATATGATTATCTACCGAAAGGTCTCAGTCAGCCAGATCTCCCGAACGATAGGGTCTCAGTCGCCCCACCAGCCGAACATGATTCGTCAAGCAAAGGTAACCGCCCCAATCGGGTATTCAACTGTCGGTCCTTCAAGCGAGCGAGTTCTGAAGACCCTTAATCGGTTGAATAACCGATCGATAGACAACAACTCTAACGATTCTAAGGGAGGTCAAAGTATCCAAATGACTCCTACTTTTTATTTGAGAGCAACTTCTTTAGGATCTTTCGCATAAGGAAAGGATCCCACCAGAAAATAAAAGTTTTTCAAAAGATGAAAATCACAATCATTTCGAAATATTGAGTTCCCGAGATTTCCAGATCGACTCGATAAGGAAAATAGGGTTGAATTACTTTAGCGACGCACGACTTTCACAGGTATAAGGTATCTCAAAACCCTATAAGTCAGGTATGCTCTCTCGATCATATACATTAGACACTCTAATCACAGGGAACCACTCACATGAGCTCTCAGTTTGTTTCTTTTCCATTCGAAAATCGCTCTTTCTGACTTAAGCATTGGAGTCTCCCTACTGGAGCACCCTCCGACGGTTTTTGTAAGTATTACATCCCTTCTGACGATAACCGTTCGAGTCTACAAGGAGCCGGTATCTGTGGAGCTATAACCCACTTCCAACACCATCGTAATTTTTTACATTGTCAAATTTTGAATCTGAAATTTGATTAAAGGGATTAAAGGGCAGTGGGCTAAAGAGCTTTACAGTATCCTCTGGTCGTATCATACTACACCCCGAAGAGCAACGGGAGAAACACTGTTCAGCTTAACTTATGGAAGCAAGACAGTTATACCCATGGAGATAGGTATTCACTCACTTCGGATAACTCAATACGACACTGGGAAAAATAAACGTATCCTGTGTGAAAGACTGGACTTGCTTCCAAAGTTACAAGAATCTGCATTGGTACGGATGGCGACCTATTAGCAACAAATGATACGACATCACAATTGTAGAGTCAAGAACCGAACGATCAGACCCGACAAACTGGTGCTAAGGAAGGTGGAAGCTACTAATCAGCCCAAACCTGGGGGCAAACTCGCCCCTAACTGGGAAGGTCCATATTGAGTACGTTTCATGGTCCAACCAGGAACGTATTGCCTCGACAACCTAGACGAATCGACAGTACTTAGGACCTAGAACTCAGAAAACCTATACATATACTATAAATAAATTTCAAAACTATCTAACAGTCAGAGGAACCAACCCAGAGAGAATCAAGCGATCTTTCCTATCGCTCGGAGGGCCTAAGTCGCCTAGCTCCTATCGTTCGCATGCGTCATCAATAAGGGATGGAACTCCCCGAACGGGTGGATGCGGCCCTTCTATCTAAAGATTTCCTATCACTCAGAGGGTCTAAATCGTCTAGTGCGTCGTCAATAAAGGATGGAACTCCCCGAACAGGTGGACGCGGTCCCCCTATCTAAAGATTTCCTATCGCTCGGAGGGTCTAAGTCACACATCCCCTATCATTCATATGCGTCGTCAATAAGGGATGAAACTCCCCGAATGGGTGGACGCGACCCCTTTATCTAAAGATTTCTTATCGCTCGAAGGGTTTAAGTCGTCCAGCTTCTATTGATCAAACATGTCGTCAATGAGGGAAGGAACTCCCTGAACGGGTATACACGACCCCTTATATCTAAAAGTTTTCTTCTCGCATAGCGAGCCACAGTCACCCAATCCCTATCGGTCGAGCAAATAAGAGACGGAGTTTACCGAAGAGTGCGATCCCTTAACCTAACTACTGAACGTCTAGTGACTCGAAAGGCCGGTATTACTCAACATCTCAGCATGGAGCCTAAAATTAGAAGTGGGTCTACTATGACAAGAGTTGAAGAAAACGCACAGCCAGACAAGAGAACAAAAGAGGACAAAGACGAAATTTAAGTAAGTAAAGCGTAACCTTTTATTTATCCTTGTGCAGAAGATACATTCGGTTATATGAGTATGTATACAAGTCTCTAGATCAAACCAACTATAGCTAGAAATACATAACAATGTCACTCTAAGATACCAAAACTACAGTCTCTACACTGGAGAGTACAAACATAAATGTAGTGCTAGGGATAAAAGAAGACAAGCTCGGACTTTGCCACCCCCAAACAACCCGAACCTGACCTACCAATCCAAAAATGGTACGAGAGATATCCCCACCGCATTTGGATAATGGAAACAAACCTGGACGTATCATCCAAGGTAGTACAAGATGCACCCCTGTTGGTGATGGATGATCTCACTATGCCAACCGAACAATGGTCGACATAATGAGATCTTATTCCGATGGTAACATTCCTTAATGAGATCTCATTCCAGCAGAAGTTACTCGAGCAATAGAGTTTCGCATACCAAAACACCTCACAAGATGGTTGAGCCTCTTAACAAAACTCTAAAAAGGAGAAAAAGCCTCAATTCTTTACGAAAGAAAACAAATACCCGTCGTAACTATTTATAGCAATAGAGAAGTAGGCCCTAATTAACTCAGGGTAGGTGAAACGGATCATCGAGAATGGCTTGTCATAAATAGAGAAATAAATTAACTTCAATTCCCCATAAAGGGGTCACTTCCGATGAGACACACTAGCGTTTGTAGCAAGAAGGTGGAAAGGATCAGGACAAACCTAACACTCCTACGCTTCTGTAACGTATTGAGCACACCTCACTCTAGTAGGTCTCTACTCATGGCGCTTCTTTATCAAGAAGACCATGAGTCGAGGGAAAATGATGAAACATGGTCCTGGCCCAACTGGAGGGGTCAACTCTTGAAGGGCCCACGCGAAAGGCCCACAAAGGACGGTTACCGATTGATTTTCAAATATGATTATCTACTGAAAGGGCTCAGTCGTCTAGATCTCCCGAATGATAGAGTCTTACTCGCCCCGCCAGCTGAACATGATTCGTTAAGCAAAGGTAACCACCCCGATCGGGCATTCAACCATCGATCCTTCAAGCGAACGAGCTCTGAAGACCCTTCATCGGTCGAACGACAGACGATAGACAACAGATCTAACGATTCTAAGGGAATGTCAAAGTATCCTAATGACTCATACTTCCTATTTGAGAGCAGTCTCTTTAGGACCTTTTGATTAAGGAAAGGATCCCACCAAAAAACAAAAGTTTCCCAAAGGATGAGAATCACACTCAATTCAAAATATTGAATCCCCAAAATCTCTGAATCGGCTTGATAAGGAAAGTAGGGCTGAAACACTTCAATGACGCATGACTCTCACAGATATAAGGTATTTCAAAACCCTACAAGTCAGGTACGCTCTCTCGGTCATACATATTGGCACTCTAATCACAGGAAACCACTCACTTGAGCTCTCAATTTATTTCTTTTCCATTCGAAAACCGTTCCTTTTTACTTGGGCATCGGAGTCTCCCCACCGGAGTACCCTCCAGTAGTTTTTGCAGGTATTATATCCCTTATGATAGTAACCGTTCGAGTTTACAAGGAGCCGGTATTTGTGGAGTCATAACTCACCTCCAACACTAACATAATTTTTTACATTGTCAAATTTTTAATCTGAAATTTGATTAAAGGGATTATTCACTTCCATTGGCAATACATGAATGTTATCATGGTGGTAGTGGCGTGTGTGTTTACATGGTTGTAGTTTTACAGTGACCTAATGTACAACACAAAACCAATTTTACATTTTTATCAAAAAATGGGGGAGGGGGAAAGAACTCTTGCCAAAGGCAAGCACCCAAAAATGAGTGGTCCTAGGCTTTATCAAGACTAAAAAGAGACAGAGGACCACGTAGAAATTGAACTCGGAGGCAAAAGAACATTGGGACGGGTCATCTATTTTCACAAGAAACGAGTATGAAATTAGTACCGGTGGTGTTAATTAATTCGTTGACTTATTGCTTTGAGATCAATACATAATTTGGAGTTTCTAAATTCTCACATACGAACGATGGTGGTCACAACTCTCATTAAAAAAAAAAAATTTAATAGATTGCATTATTGAATTTCATTAGCCCTTCTCACCTTTAAAAATTTAAAATCTCACTATACAACCTCACAATATGGCCTCTCTTCTGGCATCCCAAAGTCACACCCACCAAAAATTTGGATAAACGCATAATCCTCTTCTCTTTTATAAAGTAAAAAATGAAAAATAAGTATCATAATTAGATTTATCCTTTCATGTTTAATCATGTAAGAGCTAAGAGAATCTTCCGGGTGCATGAGTAAGGCACCCACATTCTAGCTTTCTTCTTTGTTGTGTGTGGTGTGTGAATTCTTTTGGTATTTCACTAATAGTTTGAGAAGAAGAATGATATTTTCATAACTATTATGTCGATTCCGTCCCAGAACGGCTACCTTCTTTGAAACCCATGAGGGCGTTGGAACTTGGAATATGCCTTCAAAGTTGGGAATGCGCCTTTTTGTAATTAAACATTTGGCATGGAATATGTCCTCTTTTTTTTTTTTTTAGATTATTTTCTTTTGACTTTCTGACAAGTTTTATTTTTTTGCGTAATCATTTTGATTTTTTGATAAGCAAAAAAGGAAAAAGAAAAAAACCCCTGCAGTACACATGATTGAAAATTGAATCTATTGGATTCGGTATTCAATTTAATGCTCGAATAATTATTAATCATAAAAAGAAATGTCATTAATAAATTATAATTTAATTTAATTGATATTATTTTTTTATTAAATATTTTAAATTTGAATTAAAAAGAAAAGAACAACATTATTTGTATGCTAAATTAAATATAAAAATAATAAGATTTGAAGGTATCATTTTTCTTGGTTTAAACTTTAGAAGTATATTTCCATATAAAATTTCTAGAACGGGTGACTGTTTCAAAATCCTCTCAATTCGCAAAACTCAAACTATGACCATGTGAGCAGAAATAGAAAAGCATTATTGAGTGATTTGGAAGGATCCTCCATTGACAGCAAATTGAAGAAGAAAAATGGACCAATGAGATCAGATTACAGAGAAATTAATAGAAAGCACCGACTACAAGGATATAAAATGGTGTCCTGTTTGTTACTGTCGGACGGAAAGTGAGAATTTATTATATAAGGAATACAAGAGAGTTCAGAATCTAATGTTTCCAAAGAATACATGTTCTCCTTACATACTTACATATGGTTCACCAACCCAAAAAACAGAAAGGGAAGTTCCACCCACCCAAAACAATTTTAACTTCTAAATTACCTTTTGAGTTTCAACCCAGTGCAGTAGTTTTAGAACACCCAAAACCAACTAAGGCGACAAAATAGTAAGTGGCACCTCATGGTTTCCAGGGTGCTGGGGGAGGTGGGGGAGTAGGAAACATTGGGGGAACTGCAGAGAAAATCGTGTTTTTGTCAATTCCAGTGCTTCCACCCGATAAAGCCACCAGTGCCGCAACTAAACCAGCATTGCCTGCGAGTGTTGGCTCCGTGTAATTGTAATTTGTCCTCACATCATGGAAGCCATCATGCTTATCAGGGCCGGCAACCATTGCACCCACAAGCGTGTTTGGATTTGGTTTTGAGGTGTCTCTCCACTTCCATCCTCCTTTACAGTTGTACTTGATTTTGTTCTTTGGGATTGAAGCACCTCTATGATGGACATGTCTTGGGTAATGATCGCCAAAACCAACAACGTAGCTCATCTTTCTGGGATTCTTACCAAGTATGTAATTAATCTGTCAAAGCACCAGAGGATGAGAAAGATATGGATATGATTAGTGTGTTGCGGCATTAGGGGCTGAGGCCCCCCCATTAACTCGCTACTTGAAAAGTAGCAACAAGAGAAAATTGCTTACCTGTGTCCTTGCAAATTCACGCAGGACTTCAGTTGAGTAGAAATTTGGTCCACAGTACCATCCTGGGGTGTCTGCAGCATCAAGATAATCACTGTATAATGCAGCTAAGAATGCTGCATTGACAACATATTGCAAAGGCTGAGGTCGTCCATGGTTTAATTGGATCAAACCTCCTGTAACAAGAGCACAAAGGAATCACACTGGCTCAGTAACAGTAGGTAAAGAAAAAAGCTTCTTGAAGACTGCCATGCTGATTGTATCAGCAAACCACCATACAAAGAAAGTCGGAAATACGATACCTCTTGTCCTATTAAAGCTTGTAAAATATGGCAGGAAGGAACACATTATTATGCTTGTCTGATTGTGGAATGTCCTTAAAATTTCCTCATAAGGATAGCCAGGGCTCAAGAACAGTCTCAAACGGCTCAGAAGGACCTGTTATGTCATTGCCAAGACAATATTAATTTTCACTCTTTCTGATAAGGAAGAGACATAATATACACAATGCAGAAAATCACCAACAAATTGTTCAGATCTTCTGCCTCATAATTTCAAACAAGAAGCACAATTTATACATAACATCTAACTTAACCACTCATCAAGCCAGATTCACAAGAATTACAGGAAAAAAACAGTCTCTTTGGAAAAATAAAAAAAGAAAAGAAAATCCACCACAAAGCTGGTCTACTCAAACATAAATAATACAGTATTTAAGGATATTCCACCTGTCTAATTGGTGGAAAAAAAAATTAGCACCTACACTTACTCAAACTGCAAACCAGAGTCAACCGAAACGACTGGCACAGGCGATCAGGAAGACAGAATGTCACACTTCTATAACCATCAAACTCACAACCACTTATAATAGGGAAATCTAACTAGATGGTGTGGGATCTGATTGATGCTGCATGTTCAAGACCAGAAGTTTTTGCTTATAAGCGCACCAGATGGCCAAATAGTATAGACAGTCACATCATACCAACCAACATGCATAAATAGCTTCCATTAAGTCAGAGATTTACATTATAGAATTCAATCAGAAGTGTTAGCTGTGTGTTCCAAGGTATGTTGTCAGGATCCCAATTACATCTATCACATGGGTAGGAAACAAGAAGAAAAATAAACCGCATGAAAGGGAAAGGTGACACTTTTACTCAAGGTTCAAGACAGATGAATATCATCTTAAGTATCCCAACACTGCCAATATACTTTTAACAACCATTTTGTAAGATGAAGAATCATGGCTTTGCAGCAAAGACCTTTATCCTGAACTGAAAATATGAGTTCCACCCACAAGCATCCAAAAGGATACTAATATTTGTGGTGCACATGCTGTCTTAAACGAAAGGGATAGGAATGGACTTGTGGATGTCAACAGGGCTAATGTGATTTTAGTTTTGAATGGCTTCCCGTATTGTTCAAAGAAAAGAGAAAGACTTGAGTCTCAAATATTTGGAAAAGACCCACGCCCCTCAGAGTAAGAAAAAGAAAAGAATAGGATTCTGCTGCTTATTAGGCCCAGCAGTGCACCTGCCAGCCTATCATATACAGGTATAAACAAAATACTTTCACTTCAGCCTACAAATTATACAACCAATATGCATTCATGAATGATGAAAGAAAAACTTGAAGATGAAGGCAAGGGAGTTGCATAACAGAACTATGAACTTTGCATCATATGTGATGTAGTGCTTACGGCTAACTATGCTATAACCATGTAGATCATTACTTACTTGAGCACCAGCAAGCTTGTTATCCCAGCTAAGAACACCATAATCTGGGCCACCCCAGAAAGCACCAGCATGTTTTGCCAGACCAGGGGCTGTAGCAAGTGAAAGATAAGAATTGTTGCCAGTTGCATAATATAACCAAGCTCCACCCCAGACAAACTCATCCCAGTAACTAGAGGAATTATAGAAAAGTGATGCATCGGTACCCCCACCACTATATCTGCCACGTTGATCCCTAGAAAACTTAAATAGTGTTTTGGCCCCATGGACAAGTTTCTGTGAGTATGCCTTGTTATCTTTGAAAACAATTGATGCAGCAGCTAATGCAGCAGCCATCTCTGCTGCAAGATCTGAGCAGCCATGACACATATCAACAGGCCTATCATAATCAATGTCCTCGGGACGCATCCAGCAATAATGGTCATTTTGATCTGTTCCTTTAGAAGTATCTCCAACCCCAACCTGTCAAAAGCCAGATGTAAGAATAAAATTCAGAATATAAACAGATCCCCCTCATTAAAAACCCAGATGAGACTGAAGCCTAGAAAATTGGCAAAGGGAATAGAACGGCAGATCTGGATGCATGTTAAGCTAGTTAAAGGACATGTCCTATTAAACCTGCAAAGCATCCTGAAGTGATTCCTAAGTTAGGATGATTCTAAAACCACACAAACATAGGAGAGGAGATGACCGACAAAGAAGAATGAGTACAAACACAAAGGGAATAGAACAAAGACTTGCAATCCGTATGGAGGTAAGAACATGCAGAACAAAAGATATGCCAAGGGCTTAGCTTAATACCTGTGTAGCAAGCTCAGTAATCGTATCAGCAGTGGAATTGAAGGTTTTGAGAAAGTAATCAGTCCCCCACTTGATAATCTCCCTCACATGGTTAAGCTCCCCAGCAGCTTCATATTTGGCACTATATTCGATCACACTCCAGCTCAGCATGGTCATGGTAAAGGCCTTAGGGAAGTGGAACTTAATTGCATCCCCTGCATCATAATACCCACCTACTAGATCTTTTATAACGGGTGAATTGGCTTTCTTGCCATCATCCATACAGGAGTTGCCTCTCCACGAAACATTGTTATGTCTTGGGAGTTTACCAGCTGTAAAATTTTCCAAGAACATGTAAACAAACAAACAAACAAATAAAAAGTTCGAAAAAAAATCTCGATTAACCCAAAGACAAAAGTCAACACAAGTAAATTTCGGATATCAAGTTCAAACTCCAACAGCAAAATTAATCACCAACCACTTGAATAAATTATCACATAGATAGCCCTGGATGAACAAAATGAGATTGTGTGGATCACATGTTTCTTGCACTGGGAGGCACATGACATGACACAACAAATATTTCCATTGATTCAAAGGAATTTATTCATGAATATCAAGCTTTTTTTAAGCGGATTATTTTTTTTTTTCATTCCTCAATATTAGACTGCTATTGGTCCTGCAATGATCCTCCTAAATTGGTGGAATTCCGCCTCTTTCCTAATTCTGAAGTCCAAGCCATAAAAAACAACTATAGAAAAGAAGAATATGAAATAGTTCAACTCTCCTTTTCAATCAACCAGTGATTCTGCATAAGTGCAACCTGCCCTGAGTATGTATGCTTGATCCCAATCTAAAAGAAAAGAACAACCGTACTACCCTTGCACAAGTCTCCCATCCAAACATTCCATACTAAGGAAAATAATTTTTTTAAGAAAAAAATCAAATTGGGTCAACTGAGTGTGATTAGATCAATAATTTGAATAAAACCCAGTTAAATTTTCAAGAAAGAGAAAATATTGAGATGGGGTTGTTAATTGAAATTCCATAGTGTGGACGACAGGATCGGAGTTGGAAATAATAATTAAGAAACTAAATAAAACTCATCGACAAATATAGATTTAAATAAAAAAATAAATAAAGGAGGGGGCGGCAAAAAAATCAATATTTTTTTAAAAGGAAAAAAATTAGATCCAGGAATAGCAACAGCAAGGGAAGTGAAAATGAAAAGAAGTAGCAGATCTGAGAGAGAGGGGGAAGAATTACTTACAGCGCTGAGCATTGAAGAACATGAGGGCCTTGTGAAGAGCGAGAGTGTAATTGTCGGGAGGAGGATGAGAGTGGTGGTGGCGGGGCACCGTCTTGACGATGAGGGTGATGAGGCCAATGAGGAGGCCGGCGGCGAGGAGGGATCCGACGGTCCAGACGAATAGCTTGCGGCTGACGATGATGCAGCCCAGGTCGACGTACTTCTTCTTCTTCTGCTCCCCCGGTCCCAGCAGCCAGCTCTGCTGCGTCTCGTCGAGGGGCCTCGAGTTGGAGAGGGCGGCCCTGTCGAAGTCCTGCAGGTTTCGGCTCCTGTCGTCGTCCGTTGCCGAGTCTGCAGCGTTTATTTCCAGCGGCCCTCCCCATGGATCTCTTCCGTACATCCTCTTACAACTAGATCTCTCTCTCTTCCCCCGAAATTCCAAATGTAGAGTGTCTGGGTATGTTTGATTTCTTTCTCAGGAGATCAGATCTCTACCAAGTTCAGACACCAACAAAATAAAAGCAATGGGATTGAGAGGTGGGGTTGTGAAGTCCTCCCAGTAGGTAGGGAAAGAGAGAGAGAGAGAGAGAGAGAGAGAGAGTGTGTGATGGAGAGATAAAGAGAGAGTTTATAAATACAATAATACTAAATAATGAGAAATGATAATGAAATTAATGGAAAATTATGTGATTGGAGGGGGGGAGGAGAGAGAGAGAGAGACTACTGTCGGCCGAGGCTTTGTGCGGCGAGTGTAAGTGCAAGTGCGAGATGAGAGAAATGGGATTTGAGGTGCTGCTCTGCTGCAGTATTATTGAATTATTTACTGCTATTTCTTTTGAGTTTTCGTTGGTTTACAGCTTGGATAGAAGAATTAGGTTGATGATGCTGACCATTCCACAAATCGACATTGACACCCTGTCTCTCTCTCTCTCTTGCTCCTTTTTTTTTTTTTTGGGGGGGGGGGGGGGTGGGGGGACCGTAGGAGGGTTGCATTTTTCTTCATCTTTAAATCGAGCTTAAAAACTTCTTGACCACGTTGCTTGGTTTACACTGCAAGTCCAACCCTTCCTTCACCATTTTCCACCAACTGAAAGTGAATGAAAACACCCCATCAGCTAACTACTAAATGCAAAAACAGGGAAACCCAAGTTCCTTCTTTTTCAAGCCTATCTCAGTTTTTAACGGCACCCATAAGTTTTTTAAATACAATTATTAAAAAAAATACTAATTTTAAATTAAATTAATAAATAATAATGTGGGGTTAGGTTTTGCTTCGTCTAGAGAAAGTGTTTCCAGTTCTAGCGACAGCTATGCAAGTTGAACCGGGAATCATTCTCTCACTAGTGGGCCCCGCGAACAACCCACGACTCTTCCACCGACACCAACATTGAGTTTCCAGACAAACAACAAAAAGCTGGCGGGTTCTGACAAACAAAAAATTTACAAACTGAATTACGTAATTACGGAAGGTTGTCATCCAAATGTTATTTCCAACCTTTCCCCGTTATTAGGTTTAAGGATTAAATTTATAAAAATATTAATACTTTTATTTTAGTTCTGGAAACGATAAAATCAACTTTTTTAAAAAAATTGACTTTAAAAATGATTTTTTTAATTTTAAAAATAAAAATAATTCTAAAGTTAATTTTTAAAAAATCGATTGATTTCTGATTAACAAGCCTATCTCTAAATAATTAATGAAGAAAGTCTGTTTCATTACTAATTACTCGGAGAAAGAGGAAGATTATGATGATCAAGAGCACTTTTCTCGTTCCTTATTAATTATGAAATTTTGAAGTTGATTTCTAAAAACCTAAATTTGAGGTTCATTTTTCAAAATTTGACTTTAAATTTATTTTTTATTTTTAAAATTAAAAAAAAATCATTTTGAGGTCGATTTTGAAATCGACCGCACCATTCCTAAGACTCAAATAGAAATATTAATTTTTTTATAATTTTGATTCTCAAATCCAATATTTAGAGAAATAACTTGTCCAGAATTCTCATAATAAATATTAATCTTTACCAAACTCAAAATAAAAAACAATGGCTTTATTGCCTTTTTCTCTATTTATGATTTCTCTCTCTACGCACTTTACTAAATAAAAGCAATGTTTCAAACTATTCACAGCATTAATCAAACTCATAATGAGTTGTTTAGGGACTATTTGAAAACCATTTAGAATAAGTATATACTTATTTTGTTCTAAAATTATGATTAATTCATGTTTCAAATAAGATCATTTGACCGGCTATGTAAGCAATATATTAAATAGGTATATTATTTTTTTTTTATTATTTCTTTCACTTGGTGTTTTGAAATTAATATTGTAAGTAAGTAAAGATTCTAAAACTCTAATTCTGAATAATAATATGAAAGTTACCCATATTGTAGTTGAATGATCACGATCTAATTATTTATTTTACATCTATATTGGGGCTCAGCTTTTGCTTCACCTAATTGCGAATTACTGGCAACACCCTTTTGTGGGATGTTGCTTTGAATTTTGTGTACAAGATCAGACTTGATGTTTATGAGAAGGTTTTACAGAGAGGGTTTTTTGAAGGCCGTGCTGGTGCTTCCGCTGGCGACATTGCTCATGGAATCTCTGCTGAGGTGTTTGATGTTGCAGACACTGTTTATGCTCTTCTCAATGTGAGTTTTTGCTGATGCAAAATTTGTTAAACTTTTTTAGGGTAAATTAATGGGTGTTGGAGGTGGATTTTACTTCACATATATCAACTCCTCTTACTTGAATGAGGTGATTGGCTGTTGAACGATATTGATCAATGAGACCTATGAAAAACTACCAGAGAGTGTTTTAATGGAGAAAACTCCGACGCTCAAATGTTTTCAAAAAAAAAAAATAGATTGAAAGAGAGTTTTGTTAGTCCTATGTATGCTATGTGTGACTTAAGAGAGCATATCTGGTCTATTGGTTTAATGATATATATATAGCCCTTGTGTGTGAGTTTCGTATGCCTTCGAAATGCTAAAACCCTAGTTTTCTTATAGAAGCGTCCCAAGATTTCACAATTCATAGTGATGGATTCCCAAAGATTTAAAAAACTATTATTCAAGGAGATTCAAATCACCAAAAGATTCATTTCCTTATTGACAGCAATCAAAGGTTTCCTTCCTGATTACAGAATGTTGTCTCTGCGATTTAAGGAAAAGTAAATATTATTTTTAGCCAAATAATGATACTGAGTACCGAGAAGATGTGAGAACCAACCAATTAACTATCGAAAAGGATCCGACTAGTAAGTACCGAGAGGGTAGGCTGTGTTTACCTGTCTGGAAGATAAATCTTGTTTTTGACGACACACTTTGGTACGTTTTGTTCATGGGCTATGGGTCCGAAAGGCCTCAACTCGTGCGATGATGGGCTTTTGGCCCACGCTCCATCAATGGGGATTGTGGGAACCAAACCAAAACAATAAAATTTGATTTAGGTGTTGTAATACCCACTTTTTTGAACTGTTTTTTATGCTGCAAAATACACTTTTGTATGATCTCTAGGATCATCAACTTATGGTAATCAGAAAGCCCATGTGCATCAATAGGCCATCAAGCCTCATTTGACACATTCATGACATGACTCCTAAATACTTTAGTGTTCAAAGGGCAAAGCTTGCCCCCCCTGAATTTTCAAAAAAAAAAAAGGAAAAGATAATAATAATAACATCTACTATGTTAGTAACTTTGGGCTGATAATCGAAATGTTGCTAAAAGTCTATGAAATGTCACTAAAGGTTTTCAAAATCTTGTAAATCCTTTAGAATACCCTAAAAGTTACAACTTCTACCCCTCTAGCCACGTGCGTATACTTGCCTGCATGCCCTTGAGGAAATCACATTGGAGTCGGAATAAACTGATTTAATATCCAATGCACGTAGAACACTTTCATCTAATTAGGAAGTTTCCCGGCTTGCAATTTAATGATTTTGGTAGTTGAATTGTTAATTCCTAGTGCTGAGACTGTTGGTGCTTCTTTCAGTTGCTCCTTATGGCCATCCAAAAGACCATCTCTAAGCTCCCTCCCTCCTTTTCCTCAATAGTGCCAAGTCTCCTTCAGTTATCAGCAATGGCTACTCAAATGATATGTATCAGCCCTGCACTAACATTCCTTTCAGCATTGGTAAGGAGGCAAAGATTTATCACTATTTTACATTGATTCCTCTTTTGATTGGGGATGTAGCTCAAATGGTAGTGTGCTCGCTTTGCATGTGATAAGTATAGGTTCTATCCCTGCATCTCCATCTGTCAATTTTATTTTTTAAAGTGTTGAATGACGCTCAGTGTTTATGCAGGTAATTCCCTGTATGAGTTTCTCCGATGATATCTAAAAAGTAGCATTGCAGAGCTTTAAGCTTACCTAAATGAGGTATTTTTTACCTTCTACATACAAGCATGATTTTGTTTTTCCCTATTAGTAGATATATATGCATAAGATCAACATGGTGTCCCTTTGGTTGTTAAGTTTGACCAATTTGTTTGGCATAGAGAATCAATAGTGAATCTGCAGTGTTCTTTTCTTATAGCCACAATTTGAGGTGAAGAGAAAGGTTGATAAGGACTAAAGCTTGGTTAAGTTGAAAAGGATTGTTTGGAAATCAATAGCTCTGGTTTTGTTTCAAACCAGAAGAAAATGGCTATTGTTTTGCCATAGTATACCCTGTTTTAAAACCAAAACCATGCTAATGTATGTATTCTAATGCAAAAGCAGCAAGGTAGTGAAGGTAATGCCTTTTTGCACTGCCTTTATATCAACTAATTTTCTGTCATTGCCACATCCTTCAGGCACATGAATCTGGGATCTAATAAATTCTAGTTGTTATGGGCATTGAGTTGGTGTTTGTCGTGTCAGCTTTTGTTTTTTTCTCCTATTTTTGGAGGTCTTACTTCATTCTTTTCACTGGTATTGTCACGCCCCGAACCGGGAATCGTGAACAGCCGCCCGTTGACCTGGATGCCGGCTGTATTTCTACAGAAAATCGGGCAGAACCTCCCCATAAATCGGAGGTCTCCCATGTACAATTAAACCTGTATAAACCTGTGAAATTAAAAATCATCATGTAATTTCAACACATGGCCATCCCGGCCTCAACCAATCCACCAAATCTCCCAACCGACATCCAGACAACGCAAGGCTAACAAATCACCAACAGTCCTAGCCACAGACCTCTACTGTCATGCCCAACTGGAGCATGAACAGCCGCTACACCGAGCGGGCCTAAGTTTATACAATTATATTACAATTTTCCCAAGTTAACATTTCAAATAGTTACAAATGCCTCAATGCAAGCGAAATGAGAGTTTCACAAACAGAAGTCCAAAAATTTTACAGTCATCCCAAAATATGTACACGGTCAACTACGGATCTCAATATCAAGACCACGCAGGGTCGACAATAAAATACGAAATTCATAATTTCAATTTAAAACTTAATCTCACCGTCGTGAACCACCCAAATCCATCAACGAGCTATCAAACCCTCGAGCCAATTACATCGCCCTAGCACCATAATCCTGTCTGGGGAGGGAAAGAGGAGGGGTGAGTACTCAGGGAAGAATACTCAGTGAGTGAGTGGGTCAATGTAATCGTGCAATATGGGGTGTGAAACTGGAGTGTCAAAACATAAGTATATAAATCATAATTCAAATCATCATGCTTTTCATTTCAACAATATATCATTTGCACGCATCAGCAAATCAAATATGCATCCAAAATACTTTCATCAAAATCATAGAGTCCAAGCCGTAAAACTCCCGGCAGAGGTCTACCACGACCTATGACAGGCGCACCGGGGGTGTTATATGCGATTTTATTTAAAGTGCTCTCTACCCCGGCGTTGGCGACGGACCTCGTCCAGGTGCTAGACTTGACTAGCAGCCAAGTCCTCCCCCTTTCGGGTTCAACCTGCCTAGTTTCGTGTAGTAAATATCATATCATCTCGACATCTCGTGGGATACCCCAGGCCTTAGGCATATCCGGACGCCACCAAAGCGCCTCTCACGGTGTCCTTCGTAGCTACGGAACAATACACATCACAGCCATCAAGGCCAATATCAATATCATCAATCCATATCACAGCCCTCAAGGCCAAAATCAATTTCATATCAAACATGTGCCGTAATCAGGTTCATAAACCAAATGCAACATATATCATAAAATGACACATTTCACATTTCAAACACATGGATGCATATTTCATAATTCAACCACATTTTCGGACACTCCATCGGTTCACAAAATCATTTCCAAAACCAGTCAAAACATTTTAAGCACGCGAAAAACCATGCTCATTTATCAAACTGTTGTAAATCAGAGTTTACATATTAAACGAAAACATTGAAATAAAACCCACTCACAGTATACGGGAGGGTCAATCACTCCCTATAATGCACAACAAGTGTCGAAACTGTGCTCCCCTCGATCAAGACATCCAACACTTACGCATGTATGTAATCAGCAAGTTTCAAACCTGCGCAGGTATAGAAAATAGGCTATAACTTCTGATACACCTTTACAACTCAAGGGGTTTCTTATTTCATTTTTAAAACTAAGGATGTCTAGTGTCTAAGGCAGACAACCTCACGTCATTTGTAGAGAAAGTTATGCTTACAGCATATCCACAAGACTCAAGTGGTATTCCTCAATCAATCCTATACAAAGCTCACACCAATCCAATCTCTCGCCGCACATAAAAGTCAGCATATACACCAACATACTTTTATTCAAAATTCTTCATCAACTTCTTCTCTTCAATACACCAATACAATTCTATACATTTATCATATTAATACAAACACATACTTTTGCTCATTCTTTACAATTGCACATTTTCATATCACTTTAATACACCAATATCGCTATATATATGCATACACATATACACCTCCATCTTGCTTACTATAGTCATTCCAAATCTCTCCAATGGATTCGATCAAGACATTTTTACATCCACATACTCACTAATCTCTATCCAAAATTCAGCGTACATAATTCCTCACACTCTTGGCCTCAATTTCACATATACATAGTCAATAACACAAGTACATCAAATCCACATTTTAACACTCCAACATACACTCAAATCATCCCAAATTCTAGCCACACAATCTTGTCATCAAGGGTATTTCATTTATAAATAATAATAAAATCAAAATTTGAGTCAACTTCAATCCTACAATCTCTCAAAGTCGGAAGTAAGTTTAAAATAATTAAATTTCCTTCAAGATTGAAAATCTTTGAAAAATCATACACTTTTCGATTCTCATCCGATTTCTTCAACCCATATGTCATTTCAAAGGTATTGAAACCTATTTTCATCATATGGAAATAGTATTTTGATTGCCTATATGCAAGACAACTTATAATGAGAAAGATTGCATCGATCCTTAAACTCAAATCCCAATTTCTCATTATTTTCATGCATTCGTCAAATTAAACTCTAAGAGAAATCATTTCAAATCACCAACGACTTTAAATTTACAATATTCCTCAATTTTACCAATTTCTCCCGAATTTACATAATCCAAATTTAATTCATGCCAATTTCAATTCAAATCTCAAGGAAAACTACACCGACCAATCAAACAAAACTCTAATACTTTCTAAGACATTCAATTATACCTTGTAGCCCAATTTACATCAAATTCTAAGCTTAACATAAATAATTTCATACGAAATTGCAGGAAAGTACATTTCCTTTTAATCTAACTTATTTCAAAGCATACATAAAATTTCCAATTCTAATTTCAATCCTAAATTCAATAAAATAACTCAAATATAGAAAGGATTGCATTTCCCTCACCTAGGGTTCAACTGCAGTCCAATACCCTAACGTCCGTGCGACATTCGATTTCGTCCGAAACCTACAATGCTTCCAATTCGAAGCAAAAGTCAGCAAATTTAGTATAATTATCAAGGAATCGAAACCCTAGAATTTGGGTTAGGGTTTGATCGTACCTTTCGGTGGACAAGGCACAATCGACCTAGGGCTTTCGATTGGGGCTTCCGCAGTGGCGTAAAGTCGCTCGCAGGAAGCGATAGGGAAAGCGGGCAAGGGAAAACCCGTCCACAGGCAGGGCAAGGGCCTTGAGGCGCGCTGGTCGCGTGGGCAGAATGCCGGTGACACGACACGCGCGCGAGTAGGGAGCGACCCGTGGTGGTGGTCACGGTGGCATGTGGTGGCCGAGCGGGCGGCGCGGTGGCGGTTGGGGGAAGGCAGCCGCGGGAGAGGGAGGTCGCGGGAGAGAGGAGAGGCGGCGAGGGAGAGAAGAGAGAGAGAGAGAAGAGGGAAAAATGAGAGAATTAGGGCTTTGCCCTAATTTTGACTTTCTTTTTCTTTCTTTTTTTTTTTTTTTTTATATATATATATATATTTATTATTATTATGATTATTATTATATTGTTCTTTTTATGATAAATTCATAATCAATTAAATGAGAAATGTGTAAATAAATAAATGAATAAATAATAATAATAAAAAAAAATCATCTATATATTTTTATACCCACTTTACTTTACAAATCGGAATTACGGATATTTTAAATATCCCAAAAATTTCAATTTACCTACCTCAAAATCGAAAATTAGTATAATTTAAAATTCTCTCTCTATAAATAAACGGAGAAATATTTTATTTAATTTCGTGAACAGTATACTTGTACGGACACCGAAGTGTCGGTGTTACATTTTCTAACCCCCTAAAAATAAGTTTCGTCCTCGAAACTGAAAGAAGGCTAGGTACTTCATTAGTACTGAGACATGAAGGACAATATGAATATGGAATAGTTCATTTGGCAACTCAAATCTGTAGGTCACACTTCCGACCCTCTCAAGGATACGGAAGGGTACAAATATATCTGGGACTCAGATTGTCCCGCTGCTTGAATCGTATAATTCATTTTAAAGGAAATACCCTCAAGAAAATCATATCTCCTGTGGCAACTCAAGGTGTCGCCGTCTGCGATCGGCATATACCTTCTGCCTGTCCTGGGCGGCTCTCATCCGCCCACAGATGACCCTAACTTTATCTTTCATTTCCAAGTCAACTCAACATTGTTGAGATATCGTTCTACGACCTCACCCTAACATATCGGAGTGCGGCACCCCCTGTCACACAGTGCCTCATATGGGGCATCCTGATACTGGTTAGGCCAGTATAAAGACGTTCCAATACCTCTAAAGAAAATAACCACGAATCAGAATGAAATGTGCAGACTTGGTAAGTCTATCAACGATCACCCAATTAGCATCGTGTCGTGCTAAAGTCCGCGACAATCCTTGTCACAAAATCCATTGTGACGTGTTTCTACTTCCACTCGGGAATGGGAAAAGGCTACAAAGCGCCTGTGGGTCACTGATGCTTGGCCATCATCTACTGACAAACCAGGCATCAAACAACGAACTCTCTCTTTATACCAGACTACTAATAACTATCTCGGATCGTTAGGTACATTTTTTGTACCTCTCAAATGCATAACGCAAATGGAGGAATAAACTTCCTCTAGAATATGTCTACGAAGATTCACTGTCGACGGGAATGCAAACCCGTTATCGATATACTACTAGTCCGTTATCACGGACTCGGAATTCTGTGTCATCATCTCTACAGATCTATCAAGAATACCTTGGAGCTCCTCATTTGCTCCCTAAATCTCTCTAATGCGGTCGAGCAAGGTCGGCCTCATTTCAAATCAAGCTAGTAATACTGCTCGATCATCACTAGTCAAACTGACTCCTAATACGCGGAGTCCCATCAATAAGAGAGATAAGCACTCTCTATATATTAAATTTCAAATCAACTGCTCACTAAGAGGAGTGAAAATCAATAGCTCCTCATCTAGCGACGATAACAGTCTACCCAACTGTCGAGCGAAATAATACTCTCACGTAAGAATAATCTGAACCAGTGTCAATAAGAACACGAGCATCGACTCTGAGTATTTTTATGGTACTCATGATGCGAGAAATCGAAAAAGGAACCAATATAGGATACGCAAAAGATATGCGTATATATATATCGAGTAGTTAAGCCTCTAAGCCTTTAACCAGTCATAACCGTACACATCATCATGAGATGCATGGTTTCAAAAGAGGATCACAATAGTTAAGCTTCTAGAGCTTTAACTTGTCAAAACGGTACATAGGTATCATGATATACATGATTTCAAAAAGAAGAGTATCTATAAACTCCTAAACAAAAGAATCTACTGGAGGATTACCCATGGTCGTATCTGGGTTCGCCTAAGCATCCTCCTGAGTCGTAGCATACACGTGGGCCTGTGCCCTCGGCTCCTACAGTGAAGAGCCTAATGCAGTGTTGCTCCCGGCTGCAGTCCATGGAGCTATGTGTACTGAGTGTGCAGGTGCTCCCTGCTGACCTGGCCATGGTCCACCCATGTGTGTCTGTGACACCTGACCTCTGAAACCTAGGTCAGGACAAGAGCTACAAATATGTCATTGCTTCCCATATTAGAAGCATCTAAAGGGAGCTCCGCAAGCTCCAAAATGACATCAGCCGCAGTCGCGGCAAATAGAATGGTGCAATGCTGTGGAATCTAAAACTCTAGGGACGTGGTCCCTGTCCAACCTGTGTTGATGAAAAGTGAGATAGGCTTCCCTAAAAGTTAGAAGTCCTATCCCACTTCGAGCTCTGGCTCGTCTGGGTCTCAACCCTATATGGTCCTACTAGGACTCCGTAAAATATCTGCGGTCGAACTCCCTCAAGAAGTCCTACCGCAGGGAGTCAATAACCTCGTCGCAAATAGCCTCCCACTAAGTGAGGGCATCACCGTTGAGGAGTCTCTCAACAACTCTCAATCTGAGCTCCTCTGACAATCCCACATCAGTAAGGATCCTGCGAATCCTATAGATCCAGTGCTTCGCCGCTACGGCATCACTAGATCCTGAAAAGTCTGTGTAACTGAGCTATCATACTCTGTCACCAACCGAGTTAGCTCATGAATGCGCCTCAAAGTAACCGATGTCTCATCGGTTGGAGTAGAAATGGAAGAACCAGTCACCGAAGGAGGAATCGGTGTCGTAGGAGCAAGTATAGCCGCAAGTGCGGTCGCTGGAGTCTATAGTAAAGGTGGGGGCATCTGCACCCCATATCTACTGAACCACTCCTGCCACTGCCTCAAGACGTCGAGTGGTGGCGGAGAAATCTCAAATGTACCAGCCAGTGGAGGTGCTAAAGGTGGCACTAGTGAAGGTGCGTAAGTAGAGGAAGCATCCTCTGGTACTCATAAAGTCTCGAGTGCCACTAGTGCATCAGACACTAAGGGACTCTAGTGGTACACCGCGCCTACTACATCTAGGCGGCATAGTTCTGCAAACAAAGCACCTTTTCATTAAGTGGAAATCAAGGATTAGGGTTAGTTACGGAGTAACTAACCCCCTAAAAAGAATTTGAGTTATGAATCAAGGCATTCAAATCCAATGGGAGGTGTATCACTCATACACCTGCATAAATACCTCAATGATGGTAATGGAAACGTGGCTATAATAGCCGGCTGAGAACATGCAAAAAGGGTACATATGACGAGGAAACATCCTCGAGTATTCTAGATGTCTCAGGTACAAATCTAGTACCTCGTCTAGTAATCAAAATCTTACAAACGAAGAACTCAAATCATATATGATTCAAAGATTAGGGTTAGTTGCGAAATAACTAACCCCCTAAATGAATAAACTTATCAGTTTAAGAACTGATAGCACCAATATGTTAGGTTAGATACGCACCGTATCTAACCCCCTAAAAAGAATAACTCATATGCCTATGACCATGTACTGGGACTTCATGACTGTATGAAACTCTCATGCATTGAGGACTTTAAGCATAACACACTTGGGAATGTTTTTCAAGACTCTCTTCCTACATCGCTCTCAACCTAGAGCTCTGATACCACCCGAACTGTCACGCCCCGAACCGGGAATCGTGAACAGCCGCCCGTTGACCTGGATGCCGGCTGTATTTCTACAGAAAATCGGGCAGAACCTCCCCATAAATCGAAGGTCTCCCATGTACAATTAAACCTGTATAAACCTGTGAAATTAAAAATCATCATGTAATTTCAACACATGGCCATCCCGGCCTCAACCAATCCACCAAATCTCCCAACCGACATCCAGACAACGCAAGGCTAACAAATCACCAACAGTCCTAGCCACAGACCTCTACTGTCATGCCCAACTGGAGCATGAACAGCCGCTACACCGAGCGGGCCTAAGTTTATACAATTATATTACAATTTTCCCAAGTTAACATTTCAAATAGTTACAAATGCCTCAATGCAAGCGAAATGAGAGTTTCACAAACAGAAGTCCAAAAATTTTACAGTCATCCCAAAATATGTACACGGTCAACTACGGATCTCAATATCAAGACCACGCAGGGTCGACAATAAAATACGAAATTCATAATTTCAATTTAAAACTTAATCTCACCGTCGTGAACCACCCAAATCCGTCAACGAGCTATCAAACCCTCGAGCCAATTACATCGCCCTAGCACCATAATCCTGTCTGGGGAGGGAAAGAGGAGGGGTGAGTACTCAGGGAAGAATACTCAGTGAGTGAGTGGGTCAATGTAATCGTGCAATATGGGGTGTGAAACTGGAGTGTCAAAACATAAGTATATAAATCATAATTCAAATCATCATGCTTTTCATTTCAACAATATATCATTTGCACGCATCAGCAAATCAAATATGCATCCAAAATACTTTCATCAAAATCATAGAGCTGCCAGCCGTAAAACTCCCTCAGAGGTCTACCACGACCTATGACAGGCGCACCGGGGGTGTTATATGCGATTTTATTTAAAGTGCTCTCTACCCCGGCGTTGGCGACGGACCTCGTCCAGTGCTAGACTTGACTAAGCCAAGTCCTCCCCCTTTCGGGTTCAACCTGCCTAGTTTCGTGTAGTAAATATCATATCATCTCGACATCTCGTGGGATACCCCAGGCCTTAGGCATATCCGGACGCCACCAAAGCGCCTCTCACGGTGTCCTTCGTAGCTACGGAACAATACACATCACAGCCATCAAGGCCAATATCAATATCATCAATCCATATCACAGCCCTCAAGGCCAAAATCAATTTCATATCAAACATGTGCCGTAATCAGGTTCATAAACCAAATGCAACATATATCATAAAATGGCACATTTCACATTTCAAACACATGGATGCATATTTCATAATTCAACCACATTTTCGGACACTCCATCGGTTCACAAAATCATTTCCAAAACCAGTCAAAACATTTTAAGCACGCGATAAACCATGCTCATTTATCAAACTGTTGTAAATCAGAGTTTACATATTAAACGAAAACATTGAAATAAAACCCACTCACAGTATACGGGAGGGTCAATCACTCCCTATAATGCACAACAAGTGTCAAACTGTGCTCCCCTCGATCAAGACATCCAACACTTACGCATGTATGTAATCAGCAAGTTTCAAACCTGCGCAGGTATAGAAAATAGGCTATAACTTCTGATACACCTTTACAACTCAAGGGGTTTCTTATTTCATTTTTAAAACTAAGGATGTCTAGTGTCTAAGGCAGACAACCTCACGTCATTTGTAGAGAAAGTTATGCTTACAGCATATCCACAAGACTCAAGTGGTATTCCTCAATCAATCCTATACAAAGCTCACACCAATCCAATCTCTCGCCGCACATAAAAGTCAGCATATACACCAACATACTTTTATTCAAAATTCTTCATCAACTTCTTCTCTTCAATACACCAATACAATTCTATACATTTATCATATTAATACAAACACATACTTTTGCTCATTCTTTACAATTGCACATTTTCATATCACTTTAATACACCAATATCGCTATATATATGCATACACATATACACCTCCATCTTGCTTACTATAGTCATTCCAAATCTCTCCAATGGATTCGATCAAGACATTTTTACATCCACATACTCACTAATCTCTATCCAAAATTCAGCGTACATAATTCCTCACACTCTTGGCCTCAATTTCACATATACATAGTCAATAACACAAGTACATCAAATCCACATTTTAACACTCCAACATACACTCAAATCATCCCAAATTCTAGCCACACAATCTTGTCATCAAGGGTATTTCATTTATAAATAATAATAAAATCAAAATTTGAGTCAACTTCAATCCTACAATCTCTCAAAGTCGGAAGTAAGTTTAAAATAATTAAATTTCCTTCAAGATTGAAAATCTTTGAAAAATCATACACTTTTCGATTCTCATCCGATTTCTTCAACCCATATGTCATTTCAAAGGTATTGAAACCTATTTTCATCATATAGAATAGTATTTTGATTGCCTATATGTAGGACAACTTATAATGAGAAAGACTGCATCGATCCTTAAACTCAAATCCCAATTTCTCATTATTTTCATGCATTCGTCAAATTAAACTCTAAGAGAAATCATTTCAAATCACCAACGACTTTAAATTTACAATATTCCTCAATTTTACCAATTTCTCCCGAATTTACATAATCCAAATTTAATTCATGCCAATTTCAATTCAAATCTCAAGGAAAACTACACCGACCAATCAAACAAAACTCTAATACTTTCTAAGACATTCAATTATACCTTGTAGCCCAATTTACATCAAATTCTAAGCTTAACATAAATAATTTCATACGAAATTGCAGGAAAGTACATTTCCTTTTAATCTAACTTATTTCAAAGCATACATAAAATTTCCAATTCTAATTTCAATCCTAAATTCAATAAAATAACTCAAATATAGAAAGGATTGCATTTCCCTCACCTAGGGTTCACTGCAGTCCAATACCCTAACGTCCGTGCGACATTCGATTTCGTCCGAAACCTACAATGCTTCCAATTCGAAGCAAAAGTCAGTAATTTAGTATAATTATCAAGGAATCGAAACCCTAGAATTTGGGTTAGGGTTTGATCGTACCTTTGCAGTGGACAAGGCACAATCGACCTAGGGCTTTCGATTGGGGCTTCCGCAGGTGGCAGAAAGTCGCTCGCAGGAAGCAGTCAGCGCGAGCAATTGCGCGCAGGAAGGGCTGTCAGCTGCGCAGGGGCAGTCAGCGCGCGCTGGGGCAAGGCTGGCGCGCTGGGAGGCGCGCTGGTCGCGCGGGCAGCAGCGCGCTGTCGCGCGAGTAGGGAGCGACCCGTGGTGGTGGTCACGGTGGCATGTGGTGGCCGAGCGGGCGGCGCGGTGGCGGTTGGGGGAAGGCAGCCGCGGGAGAGGGAGGTCGCGGGAGAGAGGAGAGGCGGCGAGGGAGAGAAGAGAGAGAGAGAGAAGAGGGAAAAATGAGAGAATTAGGGCTTTGCCCTAATTTTGACTTTCTTTTTCTTTCTTTCTTTTTTTTATATATATATATATATATATTTATTATTATTATGATTATTATTATATTGTTCTTTTTATGATAAATTCATAATCAATTAAATGAGAAATGTGTAAATAAATAAATGAATAAATAATAATAATAAAAAAAAAATCATCTATATATTTTTATACCCACTTTACTTTACAAATCGGAATTACGGATATTTTAAATATCCCAAAAATTTCAATTTACCTACCTCAAAATCGAAAATTAGTATAATTTAAAATTCTCTCTCTCTATAAATAAACGGAGAAATATTTTATTTAATTTCGTGAACAGTATACTTGTACGGATACCGAAGTGTCGGTGTTACAGGTATGGTCTTTAATTAAGTTGTGTTCTTTACATGGGGGTGCTTACTTAGTAACTCATAGCATATTTATCGCATTTCAGATCCTCCCATCCATCCCATCTGCGAAGGCAAGCAATTCAGAGCCATGTGAGATCAGGAGATTTCAGTTGCTTGCCCATGCTAATCTATCTGCCCATTTAACGAAGAAGAAAATGAAAGCTCTAATTCCTCAGATTGTACAATGATCAATTTTGTAGTACTTGCTATCTTTTGTGTTGGAGCAGTGAAGCAGTTCTCTCGGTAGTTCTCTTTTAATTTCCTTTACTACGTTAATTGAACCTATCCATCCAGGTGTGCCTTTCACTACAAAAAAATATGGATTTAGTGACAGAAATTTTAGAAAAATTCGTCGCTAATTTGTTTAACGACGAATTTAGCGATAAAAAAATTTATGACGCTAATAATGCGTTGCAAAAATTTTGTAACAAAAAACAAAATATTCGTCCAAAAATTAGCGACGAACAATAATTTCGTCGCTAAATTTAACGATAGATTCTGAAATTTATGGCTAAATTTAACGATGGATTGTGGAATCCGTGGCTAAATTTAGTGATAGATTTTTTAAATCCGTCGCTAAATTTAGTATTTTATATTTTTAATATAGAAAACTCTCCCACCTGCCCCGCCCTTGCCTGCCGGCACACGCACCCACCGCCTCGCTCTCCTGCTGCTTGCCCGCCCATGCCAGCACAACGCCTACCGTTGCCCGCGCACCCGCCCGCACGCACACGAACCTGCCCATGCCCATGCCCCCTGCTGCTTTATTTTTTTACAGAAAATGTACTCTTACCCTGGTTCGAACCTGGGTTCAAGAGAATGTTTTGAGTGCTCTGAACTACTATGCCACATTAACTTATCTAATATACTTTTTTTCATTTCTTTATTTTCTTTCTAACTCTTACAATTAAAAATACAATTCTCTAATTTAATAAAAATATAAAATTATATTTAATAAAAACACAAAATTATATTTAATATAAATACAAAATTATATTTAATAAAAATAAAAAAATTATATTTAATAAAATTACAAAATTGTATTTAATAAAAACACAAAATTATATTTAATAAAAATACAAAATTATATTTAATAAAAATACAAAATTATATTTAATAAAATTATAAAATTATATTTAATAAAAACACAAAATTATATTTAATAAAAATATAAAATTATATTTAATAAAAATCAATACCTTAATTAGCGATGAATTTAGTGATGAATATTTTTTGTGACTAATTAGCGATGATTTTAGCCACGAATCTGTGAGTCCGGTGCTAAATTTAGCGACGAAAAAGTAATCTGTTGCTAAATTTAGTGATGGATTCCAAATTTCATCACTAAATTAGCAATGAATAATTATTTTCATCGCTAAATTAGCGACGAACTTGTATTTTTGTCGCTAAATTTGTGATGAAATTTGTGACGAAAAATTCTTTTTATTATCCATTTTCAATGAATTTAACATTAAATAAACTATTTGAGATAAAATAAACAATACAAAAATAGCTTTTGAAAATTTATAACAAAAGTTGTAATTTTTTTTTTAAGATTATGATTGATAATATTTTCAATAAATACAGATTTCTTTACCTAATCTTTAAAAGAATTGTTCAATACCTACTGTACTATTGTATTTAGTACAAAAATAAAATATATGCTTATATAATTAAATTCTACAACTGTATATATTAGTATTTAATTATCAAAAATTCTATTATTATACTCCTAAATTATTTATTATCAAAATTTGTCAATTATAGTGACGAATTTAGCGATGAACATTTTTTTGTGGTTAATTACCAATGACTTTGCCAGAAATTTGGGTGTCCGTCACTAAATTTAGCGACGAAAAGGTAATTTGTCACTAAATTTATCGACGAAAAAGTAATTCATCTCTAATTAGCGACGGATGTAATAGTCTATCACTAAATTTAACGATAGATTCCAAATTTCGTCGCTAAATTAGAGATGGATAATTTTTTTCATCGCTAAATTAACGACGAATTTGTATTTTTATTGTTAAGTTTGCAACAAAACTTGCGATGAAAAAATCTTTTTGTTCACAATTTTCAACGAATTTAACAGTGAATAAACTATTTGTGATAAAATAAACAATACAAAAGTAGTTTTTGGAAATTTATAATAAAATTTGTAATTTTTTTTAATATTCTGATTGATAATATTTTCAATAAGTACAACTTTCTTTACCTAATCTTTAAAAAAATTATTCGATATCCACTGTACTCTTGTATTTAATACAAAGATAAAATATGTGCTTATATAACTAAAATTTTACTATTGTATATATTAGTATTTGATTGTCAAAAATTCTATTATTATACTTTTGAATTATTTATTATCGAAATTTGTTAGTGAGAATTATAACATTTGCTATGTATTCAACTCGATTTTCTTACTCAGAAATTATCAAGAAGAGAGACACGGTTGAAAATGTTTCATAATAGAGTGTAGAAAGGATTTAGCCATGAAATTAGCCACGAATATTTAAATATAGTAAAAAAAATTAACGACGAATTTAACGATAAATATTTTTTGTGGCTAATTAGCGACGACTTTAACCACGAATTCGGGTGTCCATCGCTAAATTTAGTGACGAATATATTTTTGTCATAAATTAGCGATAAGTTTAGTCACGAAATTGTTTTGTGGCTAATTAACGATGGATTTAGCTATAAATATAGTTTCATCGCTAAACTTAGTGACGAACATAATTCGTGATAAAATTTAGCCACGAAAATTACTTTCGTCACTAATTAGCCACGAAATGTCATTCGTGGCTAATTAGCCATGAATTTAGTGACGAAAATTAATTCGTGACTAAATAGCCATGGATTTAGTCACAAATATCAAGTTTGTTGCTAATTTTATCACGAAATTTTTTGTCACAAATTTCGTTCCTAATTAGTGACGATTTCATTTTTTGTCACTAAATTCGTCACTAAATTCTATCATTAAAATTGTGTTTTTTTGTAGTGTTTCCTCCTGCCAATAAACTTGATCACCCCTCCCCCAAAAATCTTGGTTGGATGTTCTTGCTTTGTGTCGATATCAGTTGAGATTTTTGACTATATTACTTAGCTGGCCTGAGGTGTTAGTGGGGTATCTTGGGCCGCTTTTCTGGCCCACGGGAACTTTTGCATGTGGCCCAAATGTAGATATGTTTATCCTGGTGCTACATGAATCTCTCCAACAAGCTAAGCTAGTTTATCCTGGTGCTATATGAATCTCTCCAACAGGCCAAGCTAGTCAATTTCATGGGAAAGGAAAATTTGGAATGATTGGTTAAAAACATTTTATCTTGCAATAACTGGGAGCTGTTTAGGAGCCCCTGTATCCTTTATGCAATAAAATGGAAGTAAGAAAGCTTCATGGATGGTCTATAGTCTCCGTGAAAACAGCCTAAAATTTTTGTTGCCATCTACTTGCTCAATGCATTTGTAGGATAAATAACTGTTATTTATGAATCCAATAGCATAATGCATATTTGTTGGGCTTGAATGTGGTATACTCTGCGCCGGAGCAAAGAGTTTGTTGGGCTTGAATTGACAAGCAAAACTTTTTAGCACCAGTGGAATTTAGTGTAGTATTACAGAGAATAATTTTTGTGGTTGCAATCATTAAAATTTTGGGTGACACTTCTATCCACGGAGGAACCATTGGATAATAGTCTGTGTTAAACATTTTGGTCCCAAGCTTCCTGCTTGCACATCTTGTACTTCTACCCATTCTTCACTCTCTCTCTCTTTCTCTCTCTCTCTCTTTTAAATTACATCAAGATCTAAATCTAGATCACTGGTTGAAGGATAAGACTGCGACAACTATACTATTTCCCTAGGAACACCCGTTCTTTACTCTTGAGGAGCTTTCTAAAGTTGTCTGAATATCAAGATTCATGCAGGGCATAGGGAATGCATACAATGAGTTGAAGGAAGGAGAGCCAGCTATTGAATGACTATTTGAACAGACCAAATTCAACCCAATAAGATTATTTTTTCTGACTTCGCACTTTCAATCACTGTGAACTGGGACTATGCTTCTTAAGATTGGAAAAAAATGCAAAATGATGTCTTGAAGATTAGATTATATTGTAAATTTGGAAAAGTCTAACTTAGTTTAAGTGGACATGACTAGGGTTGTGCATTTGATGCTTCTTAGTTATACTTCTAGCAAATTTTAAGTGGACATGACTTCAAAATGATTCTTTAAATTTTGAAAAATAAAAAAAATTTTGCAAATTTAAAGTTAATTTCTAATTTTAAAGTCTATCTCCAAGTAATTAATGATGAAAGAGTCTCTTTTATCACTAATTACTCACCGCAAGAGAGAGAGCACTTCTATCCATAGTTATTAAATCTGGACCGACCCATCGGTCGGACCGGGTCAACCCTCCATCCGCACTGTATACAAGTAGATTCATTTGATGAACCGTTTATACAAATGACCCAAAAAAAACCTGCGAGTCAATGCGGGTTAACTAGGAAACCGTGTGACTCGCGGGTTTAGAGCTAATCGAGGGAGAGAAGGGGGGAGAGAGATAGAGAGAGGGAGAGAGAGAGAAACCTTCGCCATTGACGGTGATGGAAGGCAACAGTTGACAGCGATGGCAAAGAAAATAGGGAAGTAGATGCGGACGGTTGCGGAAGAAGAAAACGAGAAAGAGAGATACAAATAGAGGGAGAGAAGGCGGCAAAGCCTCTCGGAAGCAGATCGCAACCAAAGCTTCTGCAAATCGGCTCCAGTTACTATCGGAGTCAAGAAGCCCCATCGTTTCTGTCTTGGGACTATTGCTCTCTGAGAAATCCGAAAGTACTAGAGAGAAAGAAAGAGAGATATAGAGATAGAGGTCTTTTTTCTTACCTCATCTCTCTCTAACGCAACCTCTACTTCATAGCTCGAGCAAAAATGGTGAACCGACGTCAAGACGAATTTGTCAAACTCTATATCAGAGAAAGAAAAGGGTAAACAATTCTCATAATAAATATTAATCTTTGCCAAAACTCAAATAAAAATATCAATAATTTTATAATTTTGATTCCTAAATCTAATATTTAAAGAAATAACTTGTTCAAAATTATCATAATAAATATTAATCTTTGCCAAACTCATAATAAAAGCAATGTCTTAACTATAAATTTTTTAAATACAACTATTAAAAAAATACTAATTTTAAATTAAATTTGTAAATAATAATTGGGGGGTTAGATTTTGTTTCATCTAAAGAAAGTATTTCTAGCATAATTATTAAATTCGGACTGAACCGCCGGTCGGATCGGGTCAACTCTCGACCCGTATAATATACAAATCGGTTCGCTAGTTGGACTAGATGTGCATTCAACTCGAAAAAATCCATGGATTATTGCCGGTCAACCCGTAACCTGTAGACCCAAAGGTTTTGACAAAACCTTGCGGGTGTTGTCTTTTAAAGTTAAAAGACAACAAAATCTTATGTCCGACTCCACATTGACCCGATCTCTACTCCTCTTCTCTTCTTTGCTTCTCTCTTCGTCTTTGAATGTCTAATCTCTGTGGGATTATTTTTTACAAAAAAGAAGATGAGTTCAGATCTGATCAGATCTAATTTTATTTTTTGTTCTAGAAAGAAGATGCGAAACCCAGAAAAAAAAAAAAGAAATATGGAGGGTGAGAGAAGTTTTGAATAAGATAAGTTCAGATCTACCACTCCAATGGAAGAGAGATCGAGAATAGAGAGTTGGAGACAGAAGAAGAAAAAAAAGGAGCTGATGTGAGAGAGAGAGAGTTTGTGGTGATTGTGAAGAAACAAAGCCAAGAAAGAACTTCTATAGTGAATTTTGATGGAGTTTTGGTGATTTGCACCGATCCCCATAAGAAAGAAAGGGTTGAACCGTTGGATGGGAAATAAAAACAATTTTCTTTTTTTGATACAAGCATCTGCTTTGCCATTTTATTAGTACATTTTTATGTTGTCTCACATTTCATAGCTTTCACATCTAGATTCCCTTCCTTTATCTAGCTTATTTTTAAATATTGCTATTCTCTCCTGTACAAATTTCATCATATTTCTTTTTTCTGATCCATAAATTTAGTAATGTGAATTTATGAATTATTAATTTTTATTACATGATTATATTATTTTTTATAAATATTGTTATTGATATTTTATATTTTAAAAAATATAATTATTTATAATTTTATATTTTAAAATAATAAAAAAAATTAATAATTAAATCATTAATCTAACGATTCAATAAACTAAATCATAAATTTTAAGATTAATCTACAGTCAGGTTTAATAAATATGATTTCTAATTCCAGTGACAGCTATGCAAGATGAACCGGGAATCATTCTTACATTTTTAGTGGGACCCGCGAAAAACCCATAACCCTTCCACCGACACCTAGTTGAGTTTCCAAGCAGACTTAACAAGAAAAGCTGGCGGGTTCTGACAAACAAAAGATTTACAAACTGAATTACGTAATTACGGAAGGTTGTTACCCAGAGGTTATTTCCAACCTTTCCAAATTATTAAGTTTAAGGATTAAAATTATAAAAAATTAATATTTTTATATGAGTTTTGGGAATTATAAATTTAATTTTTTTAAAAATTGACTTTAAAATTATTTTTTTATTTTAAAAAATAAAAATAATTCTGAAGTTAATTTTAAAAAATCGATTTTAGAGTTGATTTCTGACTTTAAAGTCTATCTCCAAATAATTAATAATGAAAGTCTCTTCATCGTTGATTATTCATCATGAGAAAGAGAGAGACCTTGATTAGTGAGAGCACTTTTTTTTAGAGATAGGATCGGGTCAGTTTTGACTTGAAAATCGACCCAACTGACATGAAAAAGCCCAGCCTGGGGCTCGGATCGGGTGAACAATAATCAAGAACCGAACCAGCCCAGCTACAGTAACGAACTAGTCTGATTCCATGGTTTTTGGAATCAGAAACTAGCCCAGCCAGGGCCCTGAACTGGCACGGAATCGGCTTGAGCCCAAAGCAGGCCCGATAATTCCAACGCCCAGTTGGAATTGGCCCGAGACGGCCAAATCCCTTTTTTTTGAATTTTTTTTTCAATTTTAACCATTCTAACAGTTATAAAACGGTTAGTTTGAGGGATATTTTGGTCCATGAGGTCAAAAAATTTTCTTATAAATAGGTCACACCTCATTTCTAAATCTTCCACAACAAAATGTCATAATCTCTCTCATATTTTTATTCTCTCAACACTACTACACTCTCTCAAACTCAATTTTAATTTTCTGTACTACCATTTCTATCTCCCACTAATTACATTCAATACATTTTCACCATTTTCATTTCTCGACTCTACCATTTCCACCGCATACAAGATTCATCAAGTTTTGGCAAGATTTCAAAATTAAAAACTCAAATTTGCAAGATTTGGCAAAAATCAACCATGATCTCTATTAAGTCGGTACATTTAATTTTTTTTCTAATTTTAATTTTTTTGCATAATTAATTCATTCGCATTACCTTTTTTAAAAAAAATTTTTAATCTTAATTTAAAAAAAAATGACCGAAACACATTCTTCACAAACTCCTAACAATCTCCTCTCCCACATATTCATTTTTTCAAGAGGAAATTCCAGAACACATAAATATTGAAAATCTTTTAGAAAAAAATCAATTTAATAACAATTTAACACAAGTTGCACTAATAAAAAAGATGATATTAATGTATAGGATTTTTTTTTGTTAAAAATTATGATGAACAAAAGGTAACTTGTAAATTTTATCAGCAAAAATATATATTTTTGAAGAGTTGGGGAATAGACACACTTAAGAGACACTTAGTTAGAGATTATCCAGATAAATTATCTCAAACTAGACATACACACATAGCCATCGGGGGGAAATGTCATGGATACATTTAAATATAATACGAAAAATGAAAAAATTAGTCAAATAGAATGGATAGTAAGAAAAAAAATTACCAATTAGTATAGTTAAATGTCTAGTTTTTGAAGAATATATACAAAAATATTTACAACCTAATTATAAAAGAAATAGTAGAAAATCCATTAAGAGGAGATCAATAGATCAATATCAAGAATTAAAAGATAGAATAATTGTACAATTTATGAGTAATAAATGAAATTTTCATAAATTTCAAATACTTGGAAAAATGAATCTAAAAAAAAAACATTTTATTGTAGTAATATGTCATTTGATTAATAATTCTTGAGTTTTAGAAAAAAGAATATTAGATCATCCACATTTCGGTATTCACATAAATAGAGTAATTAGGAATGTTATTTATAAATTTAGAATTAATAATAGAATTTTTTCTATATTTTTCGATAATGTTTCGCATAATAGTAGTGCGGTTAATTTTTTAAAAAATAATTTAAAAATAATTTTAGATGGAACATTTTTTCATGTTAGGTATGCATGTCATATTTTAAATTTATGTATTAAAAATGGTTTATAAATGACAGAAATAGTTTTAAAACTCATTCGTGATTTAATTTATCAAATTAGAAATTTTCGATAAAAACTCAAAAAATGAGACAATTATATCAATTATATAATAAAAAATTAAAAAAATTTAAACTTTAATGTGAGACTAGGTGGAATTCAACTTGTGATATGATACAATGTGTACTTTCTTTTAGAAATATTTTAATTAAATTTATAAATTCTAATTATGAATATGATTTTGTTGATAATATCGTTTTTAATTTTGTAACCACATTAATTAAATTATTGAAAAATTTTTTATACATGTACAAATTTATTTTCTTGAAGTTACTATCCAACAACTCATTTAATGTTATCTAATTTTTATAGAATTTGTTTCGTATTTAGTCAATTTGAAAAAGAAGATAGATTTAGCGATATTGTTCAAATAATAAAAATAAAAATTTTAAAATATTATGAAAAAATTCATATTTTGTATTTAGTAGCAAATGCTTTAAATTCACATGTAAAAATTGAACGTGTTGAAATATTAATAGATAATTTTGTACAAAATTTTTTAACGAAAATATATATTAACTGACAATTTTTAAAACAACAAATATATCATATTTTGCAAATTATGTTTGAATTATACGAAAAGGAACATAATAATTTAAATACTACTGATATATGTAGTAGTTGTAGTACTTCAATGATTTGTTCATTTTCAATTTTTTTAATCATTTACATATGTTAGAAAATAAACAAAAATTTCATCCTCATTAAATGAATTACTTTTATACTATCAAACACCTAAATTAGAAAATTTTGATGATGATGATTTTTTTAATTTATTAGGTTGGTGGAAAAATAATGGATCTTACTATCCAATTTTGGCCCAAATGACCAAGGATGTACTAACTCTTCTGGTGTCCAATTCTCATAATGTGCTTTTAGTGTAGGTTGTTGGGTATTAAACAAAAAGCGTACAAATTTGTTGGACGACATTTTAGAATCCTTAATTTGTATTAAAAATTGGAACGATGCGGAAAAAAGGATGTAAGGCATCCTCAAGAGAAGAAGAAGAAGAAGAAGAACTACATATATATAATTTTTGTATTGAAAAAATTACGTAAATATGTAAAAAAACCTTGTGTGAAAATAAAAAAAAATGTAACTATAAAAAATTAGTAGATTTCAAAATCTAAGTAAAGAGTTTGGTAGTGGATATACACCGAATTTGGTAGAACCACTTTAAAATTTTTTTGTCTTTAATTTTTTTTATCTATTTATTAGTTGTTTTTTTTTAAGTGAGTTAAAAGAAAAAAACAAAGTGAAGAAAGAAAACAAAGAGAGTATAAAAAAATAAAAAGTAAAAAGAATTAGATAAAATAACGACATAAGAAAAAAAGAGAGTTAAAAAAAAAAAAAACAAAAGAGTTAAAGAAAAAGGAGGGGAATTGGGCCGGCCGGGCCCAGCATGGGAAGGCCTCGAAACTATGGCCAAACTCGCCCGTGGTTCCTGGGCCCGCCTAGGAACTGGATCGGGCCAACCCAGGAACCAAACTGGGCCTGCCCCAGCCTGACCCCGTCTCATGTCTATTTTTCTCTTTCATTATTAATTATGAGATTAAATTTGACGTTCAATTTTTAGAAATCGACTTTAAATCTATTTTTATTTTTTAAAATTTTAAAAAATTCATTTTGAAGCCAATTTCAAAATCAATTACACAATTTCTAGGATTCAAATAAAAATATTAATATTTTTATAGTTTTGATCCCTAAATCCAATATTTAGAAAAATAACTTGTCCAAAATTCTCGTAAAAAATATTAATCTTTACCAAACTCAAAATGAAAGTAATGTCTTATTGCCTTTTTCTCTGTCTTTGGTTTCTCTCTCTGCACACTTTACTAAATAAAAGCAATGTCTCAAAACTATTCACAGCATTAATCTTGTTTAGGGACTATTTGAAAACTATTTAGAATAAGTATTATACTTATTTTGTTCTAGAATTTCGATCAATTCAAGTTTCAAATAAGATCATTTGACCAGCTATGTAAGCAATATGTTAAATAGGTATATATATATATAAATAAATAAATATTTAAATATATATATGTAAATATATGTTTTATTGTTTCTTTCACTTGGTGTTTTGATTTGATATTTTAAGTAAAGATTCTAAAACTCTAATACTTAATAATAATCTGGAAGTTACCCATATTGTAGTTGAATGATCGCGGTCTAATTATTTATTCTACATCAATATTGGGGCTCTACTTCTGCTTCACCTGATTACAAATTACTAGCAACACCCTTCTGTGGGATGCTGCTTTGAATTCTGTGCACAAGATCAGACTTGATGTTTATGAGAGGGTTTTGCAAAGGGAATTAGGGCTTTTTGAAGGTCGCACTGGTGTTGCCATTGGCGACATTGCTCATGGAATCTCCACTGAGGTGTCTGATGTTGCAGACACTGTTTATGCTCTTCTCAATGTGAGTTTTGCTGATGCAAAATTTGTTAAACTTTTTTTAGGGTAAATTAATGGGTGTTGGAGGTGGATTTCACTCCACAGATACCGACTTTAGTGATTCGAATGAGGTGATTGGCCTTTGAACGATCTTGATCATGGAATCTGCAAAAGATCGTCAGAGAGTGCTCCGACGGGAAAAACTCCGACATTCAACTCAGAGAGCGGTTTTTGAAAGAAAAAATAAACTGAAAGAGAGCTCTATTATGCCTATGTGTACTATGTGTGAGTTAAGAGAGCATACGTGATCGGTTAGTTTAATGATGTATATATAGCCTCCGTGTGTGAGTTTTGTATGCTTTCGGGATGCTAAAACTCTACTTTTATTATGGAAACATCCCAAGATTTTGGGGATCATAGTAAAAAATTCTTAAAGATTTAGAATACTATTATTCAAGAAGATCAAAATCACCAAGATCGGTAGGCCTGGACGACTGAGACCCTTCGGTAGATAATCGTATTTGAATCTCGATCGGTAGCCATCATTTGTGGGCTTTTCGTGTGGGCTTTTCATCGGATATGATTTTGGGGCCTTGTCCCATCATTCTTCTATAAGGATTTTGTGTTACTCTTCTTCCATTGTTAATCTACTGATGTGTATGCTTGCCATTTTAGCATAGTCATTTTTTATTTTGTAGTTTGTTTGGTTGGTATTTTGTGATCATCAGTTGTTGCGTTTTTTCATTTAGATAAAGGATTCGCTGAAGATTAATTGTAAAGTTATATAGAGTTGTTATTTATTCATTTATTTATTTATTGTTCTCAAGAGAAAGGCCACTTGGGTTAAACTTTGACATTTTCGTCAAGGAACGACTTCTTTCTACTTTGATAGGTTTCTCATGTTTGATTTTTTCATCATGAGAGTTAACAAAGAAATTAATTTGAAACATTCATCATGGTCCCTTTTTTTTTTTTAAACGAATGCAGATATTCATGTATCATTTTTATTGGTTTGAGTCGTACTGTTTTTATTTTTGTAAATGAGAGCTTGTGTAGAAGGGAAATGTATTTTGGAACAATAATGGGACAACAACATAGGAAATGCAATTATTTGGTAAAAGAAAGTTCATCTTAAAAAATGGTGTTACATTTGAATATATTATATTAAATGTTTGTAGCTTTATGGTCATTTAGAAATTAAATATTAATTATATTGGTATTTATATACTATAGACAATTCCAGCAGCGTTTTTAGATGTGTTTGATGTGTGGCCGAAGAAAAATCGAAAGGAATATTTGAGTCGGAGGTAAAGACCTTTGGAGATCATTAAGTAAAGAATACAAGACATGTTATTTTCCACTAGCAGTGAGATTTTCTATAATACATACCAAAGGCATCAGAAGATAAGGTTAGCCCATTTCTCTTCCATGGATATCATGAATTGATTACCATTATCTTCGCTAGTTCAACACCACTGATTCAACGTGCTAAGGAATAATTCTAGAATATTCCATCATATGTTCTATAAATATTCCTCTCTCTTATACTTGTAAATTCCCCTATTGCTGTAAAAAAAAAAAACAATTGAATAAAATTCAATTCTCCAAAATTATCATGCTTCATTCTAACACTATGTATGTTATGGTGACACTTCTAGGATCAGCCTACTACTCCAGAAATATTCTAAATTAAAAGAGGGAACAATTTATAGCTTCATAGAATATTAAAAGGCCAGACATACCTCCAATATTCTAAGTTAAAATAAGGAACAAAATAATCAACCATGCTAAATTATTATTATTATTATTTTTTGGTTACACTGGGATTTGAGTCCATGATAATCGGGTTGGAGAGAGGAATTGTGACCACTAAGCTTTCTTGAACACGCCAAAAGTCCTTCGACAGCAGCAAAACCCTACACAGATTTTGATGGTTCTCAATATTTGAAAAATCAAACCTTTAACCCAAGATTTCAATATTTGGCCAAATGTAATACCTAACTACACCAACAAACACCTAAGCCATTGAGAACAAATTTGTGCACAAATTTCTATTGAGCTTTGTTAATCCGAAAGGCTTTTTACGAAATGAACAGAGCCCAAAACAATCCGATCTCATTCGCTTCGCCAATAAAGAAGCATAACCTCCACTCTACAAACAAAACCAGCATTCCAAATTACAAGGATCAAATAACAAAAATTTTAAAACCCAATTCTAATCTACATCAATCAGTGTAATCCTCTTCCATACTCCAAAACTAGTCAGTGCAGACTCCTAATGTTCATCAAATTGCTTCAACAAAAACAACAAAATCACTGGACCCACAAGCCAAATTTTGTCAAAAACTGAAATTCATTCCCATTATATGCATCCACAAAGATCATTAAAATTCACTCTAGTGGACGTCATAGCCAAATCCCCAATATAAGCCCTCATTTTCTGATTTGATCGAAACCCTAATTTTGTAATTTCGACAAATTTGAAGGGCTATCATTGACGATCTGACCAAACCCTATATACCCATTACATAATCAAACTTAGTAAATCAATCAGTAAAAAATCACATATCGTAACTCTAAAATTCAGTGCTATAAAAAAAGGAACAATAATTTCGAAAAAAAATCCCAAAAAATAACACAATAATGATAGAAAACAAGTGAATCAAAGTTTTAAGGTTTAGAGTTTGTAGAAAAGAAGTTAAATGAAGTTTGGTTAGGGCTTGATTACCTTGTCTCTCTACAATGTAGACATTGTAAAAGTATAAGGGATCGAGAACTCTAGAGAATGTAGGAGGCGGCGAGGAAGAGGTTGAAGCAGATTGGGGCATTTGAGTTTGTTCGTCTTTTTGGTAATCTGAGATGATCATCGCCATTAGAGAGAGAGAGAAGTGGAATGATAAAGGCTTTGGGGTTTGCATGTTTGGAATTGGAGAGACTAAAGAATGAGGGAATAGAGTGACTGGGAGAGAGAGGGCTTACCATCTTCTATGCAACAACTATATGGCAGCGTTCTGTGGGTAAGGAGAGATGGAGAGAGAGTGATGTAAAGCCTTACCTCGAGACAATTGTGAGGAAAACCCTAGAATAGGCAAGCAACAAGAACATGCGATTTATGACTGTCGGATGAAGCTATTAAATGAACATAGAACCAACCCAAACCATCGGATCACAACCAAAACCCCTAACTCATCTATTCTAAATAATTTTTGTGGTTGCAATCATTAAAATTTTAGGTGAAACTTTTATCTATAGAGAAACCATTGGATAATAGTCTATGTTAAACTTTTTGGTCCCAAGCTTCCTACAAGCACATTTTGTATTTCTACTCATTCTTCACTTTTGAGGAACTTTCTAAAGTGATGAGACATGATCTGAATACTATTCAGAACGGTATACAGGCGTCCAAAACCCGACAATATACCTATGGTCTTGAAGGGTCCGACCCTTTCAAACCACGAGCGTATCGGTCCGAATAGCACGGCCGATGAACAGGCGCATCCGGTAAGACCGAATGCAACCCTCTCTATCTGACCGATGACTACCGAATACTAAAAAAACCGAATACCTCTATTCCCAATCGGTAATATTCACCCGAGCCTCACTTTGATTGAGCTTTCTATTTTAGTATGACACGTATTGCTTGGATAAGGAAAGAAACCTTGAGGATCTAATCAATAAGGGAAAGAATCTTCTCATATTATTTTAATTCATAAATGATAACAATTTAAAATCTTTAACGATCAGGATCAGGAATTCTTGGATCGCTTCATAAAGAAACTAGGGTTGCGACGCCTCGAGATCATACAGCCCTAGCAGGACATCATATAAAGGGTCCTCGATGCATGAAGATAAGTTCTTTAACTCGATACAGAACACGTAAAGGTCACAGGGAGATCTTTCCTCCCTTCTTCTTGGTCTGTTTATTCTTTCGAAAACTGCTCTTTCTAAGTTGAGTGTCAAAGCCTTTTCCACCTGAGCATCCTTTAGCGGTATTTTGCAGGTTTCAAGTCTCCTCATTGAGCACCCGTTTGAGTCACAAGGAGCCGGATCTGTAGAGGTAAAATCCATTTCTAATAGATTGGCACCGTTCATGGAAAATAGGCTAGTCGTTAGTCTTTCTCACCAACTTCCTGTCATTAAATAAAATATGGCTATAGTTAAGAGAAAACGGCCAGTCATCGGATTCGACGACGACGATCTGATCAGGGATGACCCCAGTCATAATGATACTCTAGTTGTTACTATCAAAATAGAGCCTCATATGGTAAAAAGGGTTCTCGTCGATCAAGACGCGGATTGTGACATCCTTACTTTGGACGCTTTCCATTGAATGGGCCGTAGCTTCTCACACCTTCAGCCTCCAACTAGCTTCCTCAAGAGATTATCTGATGAATGCATTTATCCAAAGGGGATCATTCCACTCGTTGTGACTTTAGGGACTTCTTTTAATTATGCAATCGTCAAGGCCACCTTCCACATGGTGAAACTATTTTCATTGTACAACTCTATCTTTGGCCGACCGAGTCTAGACGAACTGGAAGCATTACCCAGCACTAAACACATGAAGATGAAGTTTAGAATGTTGGAAGGGATCGCAACTATCTATAGCGATGCCGATCCCTACGCCCTCTTCGTTGATAGAGATGGATGAGAAAACTTTCCTATCGACACCCTAGAACTCAGGGGCGACATCAAACCGATGAGCAAACCAGAACCAGGAGAAGAGGTGATCGAGATTCCTCTGTCGGATGATCCCAATCAAACTGTTTAGATTAGGGCTGGTTTGTCTGTGCCCCTACAAGAAGCTATCGTCAGCTACCTACAATGGCACTCTAAAGTTTTCACTTGGTCCCTGAAGACGTGCCTGGCATCGATTCATCGGTCATCATTCACAAGTTAATCGTAAACTCCAATTACAAGCCGGTCAATCAGAATAAAAAGTTGTTCACCCTCGAACACCAACAAACCATTCAAGAGGAGGTCCAAAAGTTACTAACTGCTGGATTCATCTAGAAAGTCAAGTATCCCGAATGACTAGCCAATGTGGTCCTTGTGAATAAGGCCAATAGTAAATGGAGGATGTGTGTGAACTTCACAGATCTCAACAAAGCATGCTCAAGGGATAGCTACCCTCTCCCGAATGTTGACAAATTAGTGGACAATTCCTCAGACCATCAACTCTTAAGTTTCATGGATACCTACTCAAGGTATAATCAGATACGAATGGTGCCTAAGGACCAAGAGAAGACAAGTTTCATCACTGAGTTCAGTACATACTGTTACCGAGTCATGCCCTTCGGTTTAAACAATGCGGGAGTGACCTTCTAACGGTTGGTTAACAAAGTCTTCAAAAATCAGCTTGGTTGCAACGTAGAAATGTACGTGGATGACATTTTTGTACAAAACACCAATGCCGAAACTCACATTTCCGATCTTGAGGAAACCTTTCAGACGCTCAAACGCTATAACATGCAACTGAACCCTACCAAGTGCACTTTCGGTATCACGTCGAGCAAATTCTTGGGCTTTATGATCACCAACCGTGGGATTGAGGCAAACCCCAAAAAGATATAAGCTATCTTGGACATGTGAGAGCCGATACATTTTCCAAGTTAACCTGCTCAGATTTGGTTGCCTCTAGCCAAACGGTTTACATCAAAAGTTTACCGTACCCCAGTATCGATGAGTCTGAAAAGGTCCTAGTAGCGGACCAACCCCTTAGTTGGAAAGACCCAATCGAAACGTACTTGAGAGACAACCGACTGCCTGACTCATCGCTGGAGGCAGTTATGTTAAAGCGAAAGGCCGCTCATTATGCGATCATTGATGGAAAACTATGCCGAAAATCTTTCATTCTTCCCTACTTGAGATGTATAACCCTAAAAGAAGGGAACTATGTTCTAGGGAGATCCACGAAGGGATATGCGGCAGCTACTTGGGGGCTCAGAATCTGATCCACAAACCTTTGCGACAAGGGTACTATTGGCTGACCATGAAGAATGATTCGAACGACTATGTCAAAAAATATGACAAGTGCCAAGATTCTTCTCGGTTCCCCAAATGCCTTCTACCGAGTTTAGTCTCCTTACAGGATAATGGCTGTTCACTTAATAGAGAATGGACATCCTCGGACCATTCTCATTGGCTATCGGACAGAGAAAATTCCTTATAGTGGTCATCGACTATTTCACTAAATGGGTAGAGGCTGAACCTCTGGCCCAAAGAACAGTAGCTAAGACCTAGTTGTTCGTTTGGACTCACATAATCACTCAGTTTGGCATACCTCACATCCTTATCACAGACAATAGAAAATAATTTGATAATACAAACTTCTGAGAGTTCTGCATGAAGCTAAAGATCGATTATCGGTTCTTATTGGTTGCCCATCCACAAACCAACGGACTCGCGAAAATAACCAATAGGACGATTCTTCAAGGACTAAATACCATGCTAGATGAAACCAAAGGACGATGGGTAGACGAGCTCTACAGCATCCTCTGGTCGTACTGTACCACACCCTGAAGGGTAACCGAAGAGACTTCGTTCAGCCTGATATACGAAAGTAAAGCCATCATACCATTCAACCTGACATACGAAAGTAAAGCCATCATACAAGTGGAGATCGGGATCCACTTGCTCCGGGTGACCCAGTATGATTCTGAACATAATGAATCAACCTTGCAAGAACACCTAAACCTACTCCTTAAACTACAGGAATCTGTATCTGCCCGAATGGCTGCGTATTAGCAATAGATAGCACAGTATTACAGTCTGAAACCGAATGTTTAAGCCATGTATTCTGGTGCTGAGAAAAGTGGAAGCTATTGACCAACCCCAACCCGGGGCCAAGCTAGCCCCCAATTGAGAAGGTCCTTATTAGATACTCTTTATGGTTCACCTGGGGGCTTATTGCCTCAATAACCTAGATGGATCAACCGTACTCAGGATTTGGAATGCAAAGAATCTACGAATCTACTATCAGTAAGCCATATCGTTTCTCTTTCGACAGAGATACCTCTTATCTAGTAAACCCCTCATGATTTTCCTTTTAATAATCCTATCATTTGATTCCTAACGATTTCACCCCAGTCAGTTATTAATTACCAAAGGGATCTATCTCCCCAATGGGCATTTGTCGCTCCGTCTTATCGAAATGATCTATCTCCCTGAATGGACCTTTGACGTCCCATCTTACCGAGAGAATCTATCTCCTCGAATAGGATTTTATCATCCCATTCTACCGTTGGGATCTATCTCCCCAAATAGGCCTTAGTTGTCCTGTCCCAACAAAAGAATCTAATTCCTCAAGAGGAACTTGATCGAAGGAATTCATACCGTTAGATAAGTTTACATCTATGAACAGACGGAACAACACTTGGTGTCTCTCAGACAAGCAAGTCGATCACATAAGTAGCTTGATATACAAAGAAACTTCGACAGACATTACAAGTAAGTATAACAAATTCCTTTTATTTCTATACTTGTTTGATTATATGAGTAATTACACTTTACAAGTCCCTTGGTCAAACTAATTACAAGTTCATCAGGTTACCTCACCTCTATCGTTTGGCAATACTGGAGAGTATAAAAATAGTAAAAAGAGGAACAATGAAAAACAAAAAATAGCCCTAAGCACCGAAGAACACAGAAGTCACAGGTAAAATTTACACACGACAATCTGTAGCCCAACCAGTTAAATAGGACTACCGAAAGGGAGGACAAGCCGATCAGGAAGGGAGCCTAAGGATGTATCAAAATATCATCAAACTTTCATCTATCACCTAACTCTCCACACACAACTGTCACGCCCTGCCACCTAACTTGGAAGGAGACTCATTTCTTAAATCCGAGTCAGGGGCCTCAACGGGAACCTCGATGAAGCCCATCATGACATTCGGATAGTGAATGGCATGACGAGCACTCATACCAATGAAGACTTAATACTCAAAACCGATGGAAAATTGGCTTTCACATTCCCATGAAGCCAAAGATTCATATTCTGAAGATGGAGGGAAATGGCGACACCTACCCACTTTGCGAGATCTTCACAGAAATCATTCTTAGTATACCAATATATACGCAAGCTCCGTATACGCTTATTAGGGTTATGAAGGGCAAAAACTCTATCGATGAAATTAATGAAACGTGGATCTCTTCGAACAGCTTCTCCGAACTCAAAGAAAAGATCGGCGACTGAAGTCCAAATGTACCTCCATTTAGAAGAGAGAATTGAAGTTGAAACTGAGAGTTTGGTGGGGAGATGAGAGAGAATTCGAGCGAGAATTGCGTTCGGCAATTTGCTGATCCTGTCTTCTTCTTCTTCATCATCTTTGGGGTTTCCTTGAGATGTGAGTTTAGAATTTGCCATCTTTGCAAAGAGAGTCCTCAGGCACCATCACCGTATCCTCAAATCTAGGGTTTGTGTTAAGGATGACTCTAGATGCGAAGATAAAGTGCCTTAGCCTACTATCAATGAAGCGTCAAAGTGATGTCGGCGATCTCAAGTTCAAATTTCAAATTTCAAATTTCTGCGTAATAAAAAAAAAATAATAAAGCAACAAGGTGGTTGAAGGACGCGTGACCATTGAATGGCATGAGGTAAATATGGGATTAGTTAAGGGGCACACTAGGAAGAAAATTGTATAAATAGATTCTGCAAACTTAGTGGTGGTTTGATAGTTCAATGGCGTCTACCATAGGATAAGGTGGGTACGGATGTAATTTAGCTGATTATTCAAAATTTTAAACTCAAATTTGGTATAAAATTCAAAGATTGAGGTCATGTTCAATTTAAACACGATTGATCTTAGGGTACTTGGACTAAGAGATATTCCGCCTAAAATCTTGGACTATAATAAGAAATAAGAGCCAATACAGCATTCACATTTTCTGGAGCAAGTAAATAATTCACCACAATAAAGTGTTTTTTTCTAAGCACCTCATCCATTACCCACAGAGGTGCTATAAAGTGAACTCAAAGGCCAATTTTGATCAAGATTAGCTCATGGGGTTGTACTAGGAGTTCTTAAAAAAAATTATTCTAGCATTTAGTTGCCCAGATATCTTGTGCTATCAGTACCCTAGAAGAAAGAGTTTTACACATGGATTATGAAAACAAAACCACTCCTGAGGTGGTATTCACTCTTAGGACTCTAAAAGTCAACTTCCTTTTAAAATCATTCTTTTTTGCCTAATTATTAATCCACCAAACTTAATTTTCCAAGTAGGTGTAAATTGTTATATAAGTCAACTAGCAAGATGCTCTAGATTTGTTAATTATAAGATCAATCATAGTTTGTTTAACTTTTGGGACAAGGCCAAAGAAGCTTTGGACAAGTTCACCTTGAGTGTGTCTGAAATAACTTACATTTCTCTCTAACAGTTATTGCCATTGCTAGTTTGCACAAGGTAGTTCAAGTACCCTAGAGATTTTAGGCGGAATATCTCTTATCATTAATCCGAGTCAGGGGCCTCAACGAGAACCTCGATGAAGCCCATCACGACATTCAGATAGTGAATGGCATGACAAGCACTCATACCAGTAGTCCCCACTCTTGATGAGATCTCATACTAACAGAAGCAACTCAAGCTATAAAGCCTGGCAAAGTTGAAGCGTTCTTTCGAAAACCCCTCATGGATAATAACTCTCACAAGAAGAAAACCCTCAAATATAAAGGAACTCACTGAAATAGCGTGAAGTCCCACAATCCCTATTTATAAGCATAGAGAAATCTCTTCAAAATCTTGGAGTAGTGGAAATGCTTCTCTGAAAAGTGTGCAAATTAAGTGAGAAAGTACATACCGCCTCGCCATCCTGTGCCACATTAATTTCAAATTGAATTGAGTAGAAGGTGAGACGTATTAATACTAGGGGAGGACGAAACGGTTGACACAAAAGGGAGATTCATATCCCATCCACTTTCATTTCGTATCAATCGCAGACGATTCGTACAACCTTAGGAGACACATGTCTCCAGCTTCCATACCTTTCTAACTTCTTGAGAAATGGATTTCACTCATGGTGCCTCTCCCACGAATCGACATTTTGAGTCAGAGGTAAATGATGAGATATGATTCAAATACTGTTCGGTATGGTATCCAGGCATCCGAAACCCGACAATATACCTACGATCCTGAAGGGTCTGGCCCTTTCTAACCACAAGCCTATCGATTCGAACAGTGCAGCTAATGAGCAGGTGTATCCAGCAAGACCGAATGCACCCCCTTCTATCTGACCGATGACTACTGAATACTAAAGAAACCGAATACCTCTATTTCCAATCAGTAATATTCACTCGAGCCTTACTTTGATTGAACTTCCTATTTTAGTATAAAATGTATCTCTTGGATAAGGAAGAAAACTTTGAGGATCTAATCAATAAGGAAAAAAATCTCCCCATATAATTTAAATTCCTAAATGATAACAATTCAAAATCTTTGACGATCAGGATCCGGAATCCTCGGATCACTTGATAAGGAAACTAGGGTTACGATGTCTCGAGATCATATGGCTCTAGCAAGACATCATATAAAGGGCATTCGATGCATCAAGACAAGTAAGCTCTCTAACTCGACATAGAACGTATAAAGGTCACAGAGAGATCATTCCTCCCTTCTTCTTGGTCTGTTTATCCTTTCAAAAACTGCTCTTTCTAACTTGAGTGTTGGAGCCACCCGTGCCGGAGTATTCTCCGACAGTCTTTTGTAACTTTTAAGCTTCCTTATTGAGCACTCGTTCAAGTCATAAGGAGCCGGATTTGTGGAATCAAAACCTACCTTCAACATAAAGTTATCTGAATATCAAGATTCATTCGGGGTGTAGGAAATGCATACCATGAGTTGAAGGAAGAGGAGCAAACTATTGAATAAACCAAATTCAACCCAGTAAGAATTTTTTCTGACTTCGCACATTCAATCACTGTGAACTGGGACTATGTTTCTTAATATTGAATAAAAATACAAAATGAAGTCTTAAAGATTAGATTATGCTGGAAGTGAGTTTTGACTCCATAAATCTGGCTCTTTATAAGTTGAACGGGTGCTCAATAAGGAGGCTTGAGACTTGCAAAAGACTGCCAAAGTATGCTATGGCGAGGAAGGCTCCGACGCTCAAATCAAAAAGGGTGGTATTCAAAAGGATAAATAAACTGAGAAAAAGGGAGGAAGGATCTCCCTATAACATTTGTGTGTTATATGTCGAATTAGAGAACTTACATGACTTGATGCCTCACGGGATTTTTATATGATGTCCTGTTAGAGCCGTATGATTTCAAGGCGTCACAACCCTAATTTTCTTATGAAACAATCCGAGAATTCTAGATCTCAATCGTCAAAGATGTCAAATTGTTATAATTCAGGAAATTGAATTATACGATAAGATTTTTTCTATTATCGATTAGATCCTTAAGGTTTCCTTCCTTATCTGAGAGATGCGTTTCGTACTGAAATAGGAAACTCAATTAGAGTGAGATTCAGTTGATTATTACCGACTGGGAGTAGAAACGTTTGGTTCCTTTAATATTTGGTAGCTATCGGTCGGGTGAGAGAGAAGAATGACCATTCAATTCTATTATGCTCTTGGAGATTGGATCACATCAACCTCATCGGGAGCTAGATGATTAACGAGTAGGATAGCATGGAGTTAGACTCTTCCGAATAGTAAGATGATAAAGGTCCGTTTGGGAAGATTTGTTCCATTGGTAGAATGGGGCGACAGAGAGCCACTTATGCCTGATCATGTTGAATTACATTGAATCATGGGTTTTATGCCGTTTATTGAATGTGTTCAGTCTATGTATTGAGTCTTTTGAAAATGGTTCCATCAAATAATATTGTAGATTTGGAAAAGTCTGACTTGGTTTACGTGGAGATGAGTAGGGTTGTGCATTTGATGCTTCTTAGTTATACTTCCAGCAAATTTTAAATGGACATGATTACACAATGATTTTTTAAAATTTTAAAAAATAAAAATAATTTTGTAAATTTAGAGTTAATTTCTAACTTTAAATTCTATCTCCAAGTAATAGATGATGAAAGAGTCTCCTTGCACACTAATTACTCACGGGGAGAGAGAACACTTCCCTCTTTCATTATTAATTAAGAGATTTTAAAATCGATTTTTGAGAAATCGAATTTGAAATCTCTTTTTCAAAAATTGACTTTAAATCTATTTTTTTATTTTTTAAAATTTTTAAAAAAAATCATTTTGAAGTGAATTTGTTAAAAAACGACTGTACTATTCCCAGGACTCAAATAAAAGTATCAATATTTTTATAATTTTGATTCCTAAATCTAATATTTAAGGAAATAATTTGTCCAAAATTCTCATAATAAATATTAATTTTTGCCAATCTCATAATGAAAGCAATGTCTTATTGTCTTTTTCTCTATCTATGGTTTCTCTCTCTACACACTTTATTACTAAATAAAAGCAATGTCTCAAAACTATTCAAAGCATTAATCAAACTCGTAATAAGTTGTTTAGGGATGATTTGTAAACTATTTAGAATAAGTATTATAATTATTTTGTTCTAGAATTAAGTTCAATTCACATTTCAAATAAAATCATTGGACCAACTATGTAAGCAATATGTCTAAAACGTAAATATATATATTTTTATTTTTTATTATTACTTTCACTTGGTGTTTTGAAATTGATATTGTAACTAAAGATTCTAAGCTTCTCATTTTGAATAATAATTTGGAAATTACCTGTCACGCCCCGAACCGGGAATCGTGAACAGTCGCCCGTTGCCCTGGATACCGACTGTATTTCTACAGAAAATCGGGCAGAACCTCCCCATAATTCGGAGGTCTGCCATGTACAATTAAGCCTGTAAACCTGTATAAATGAAAAACATCCTGTAAATTAAATCAATGGTCATCCCGGCCTCTCTAAAATAATCCACCAAATCTCACAACCGACATCCAGACAACACAAGGCTAACAAATCAACAACAGTCCTAGCCACAGACCTCTACTGTCATGCCCAACTAGAGCATAAACAGCCGCCACACCGAGCGGACCTAAATTTATACAATTTTATTACAAATTCCCAAGTCAACACTTTAAATATTTACAAATGCCTCAATGCAAGTGAAAATGAGAGTTTCACAAACAAAAGTCTAAAAATTATACAGTCATCCCATAATGCGTACACGGTCAACTACGGACCTCAATATCAAGACCACGCAGGGTTGACATAAAATACGAAATTTATATTTTCAATTAAAACTTCAATCTCACCGTCGTAACACCAATTCACCAACGAGCTATCATACCTCTAGAGCCAAATGCATCGCCCTAGCACCAAAATCCTGTCTAGGGAGGGAAAGAGGAGGGGTGAGTACTCAGGGAAGAATACTCAGTGAGTGAGTGGGTCAATGTAATCGTGTAATATGGGGTGTGAAACTGGAGTATCAAAGCATAAGTATACAAATCATATTTCAAATCATCATACTTTTCATTTCAACAATATATCATTTGCACGCAATATCAAGTCAAATATGCATCCAAAACACTGTCATCAAAATCATAGAGCTGCCAGCAGAAAATGTCCCGGCAAAGGTCTACCACGACCTATGACAGGCGCACCGGGGGTGTTATATGCGATTTTTATTTAAAGTGCTCTCTACCCCGGCGTTGGCGACAGACCTCATCCAGGTGCTAGACTTGGATAGCATCCAAATCCTTCCCCTTTCAGGTTCAACCTGCCTAGTACCGTGTCGTAAATATAATCTCGACAACTCGTGGGATACCCCAGGCCTTAGACAAATCCAGACGCCACCCAAGCGCCTCTCACGGTGTCCTTCATAGCTACGGAACAATACATATCCAAGCCCTCAAGGCCAAAATCAATATCATATCAAATATGTGCCGTAAATCAAGTTCACAAACCAAATGCAACATATAGCATAAAATGACACATTATACATTTCAACCACATGGATGCATATTTTCATAATTCAACCACATTTTTGGACACTCCATCGATTCACAAAAATCATTTCCAAAACCAGTCAGAACATTTTAAACACACGATAAATCATGTTCATTTATCAAACTGTTGTAAAACAGGGTTTACATATTAAACGAAAACATTGAAATAAAACCCACTCACTGTATACGGGAGGGTCAATCACTCCCTACAATGCACAACTGTCGAAACCGTGCTCCCCTCGATCGATCTCTAATCAAGTCACTACAATTATAACACATCACATATTTCTCACACCTCAACTTCAATTATATCTATATACATTTACAACATCACACTGTTCAGTCCATATACACTTGCATATACTCACAATTCAATCAAATGAAATCTTACTCGATCCTCGATTTACCTTTTCTAATACAAATCATAATTATGTCATCAAATTTCTATTTTCTCTAATTTTTGTACAAACCTCAATTCTGCAATTCATGAATACATTCTAATAAATGTCACCAATTGCATTTCATTTATAAATAAGTAACACATTGAAAATCAAGTCTAATGAAATCCTAAAAATCATTCAATATCGAAATTTACCATAAAATAATAAATCTTCTCCCAAAATATAAATTCTTTGAAAAATCATAAACTTTCTGATTCTCATCCGAATGTTTCAAAGTATATGTCATTTTCAAAGTAAGGAAGTCTATTTTCATAATACGGAGATGATATTTGATTTACCTATATGCAAAATAACCTACAGTGTAAAAGAATGCATCAACCCTTAAGTCAAAATCCCAGATTTCCAACTATTCTTATGCACACGTTAAATTAAACTTCAAGAGAACTATTCTAATTAACTCAACATGATTTTATCATTCGGAACAACCCAAATTCGTATAGAATCCTATACTTATCCTAAATAATCACATATAATGTCAGACAATATATTTTAAATCGAATCTAACATACATCCTAAACATATACAATACTTCTTATTCTAAATTTACCCTAAATTAAATCAACAAATTGAATGAACCAGAAATCCCTCACCTAGGGTTCCTCGGATCGCAGACCTAGCTTTCGTTCGTCATTTGTTTCAGTCTAAAACCTGTAACGCTTCCAAATTTAAGCGAATGTCAGCAATTAAAACCAATCTACTAAGAATATTCAAAACCCTAAAGTATTTACGTAGAATTATCATCTTTACCTACGCAGGGGATGATGACAGATTTGGCCTAAGGTTTCCAAAGGTTCAATGACCGTTGGTTTGGGTCGTCGGTAGAGGAAAGTACTCACAGTGAGCACTGCGAGCAAGCAACAGAGAAATGGAGCGAAGGTTCAGTCATCGCGCGCACGGGAGAGGGGGTGAGAAACCCTGTTCGCGCGCGGGAAAGAGAGGAAGGGAAGAGAAAAATGAGCCGCGTGGTAGTCGGAGGAAAACACACTGTGACAGTTAGATAGAGAAACAGAGAGTGATGGAGAGAGAGAGTAAGCGATCGAAGGCGGCAAGCGGCGGAGATGGTGGATCGCAACCGTCCGCGGTGGAGGGAGTGAGAGATCGAAGCCTCGGGTGAGAGAGAGATCGAGGGAAAACTGAGAGAGAATAGAGATAGGAGAGAAAGAGAGATTGGGAAGGATGATCGGTGGCTAGCGGTGGAGGAGGGAGGAGCAAGCGGCAGCTCGCGGTGGCGGAGGTGGCAGAAGGCGTGAGATTACCGCGGGGAAGATGGAGAGTCGCGAGAGAAAGAGAGTAGAGAGAGAGAGAAAAAGAGGGATTAGGGCTTTTAGCCCTAATCCTTAAATTGGGGCAAAACGCAGCGTTTTGCTGCGTTTTGCAACCCTTTTATATATATATATAAATGAATAAATAAATAAATAATAATAATAATAAAATTTCTCAAATAAATATATAGTCTGAGAAATATTTTATTTAATTCCTGAATAAAAATATAATAGTACGGATACCGCAGTGTCGGTGTTACATTACCCATATTGTAATGAAATGATCACACTCTAATTATTAATTCTACCTCTAAATTGGGGCTCTGGTTCAACTTCGCTCGATTGCAAATTACTGGCAACAAGCCCTTCTATGTGATGCTGCTTTGAATTATGTGTACAAGATTAGACTTGATCTTTGTGAGAAGGTTTTTCAAAGGAAATTAGGGTTTTTTGAAGGCCATGGTGGTGCCTCCGCTGGTGACATTATTTGTAGAATCTCCGCCGAGGCGTCTGATGTTGTAGACATTGTTTATGCTTATCTCAATGTGATTTTTTGCTGATGCAAAATTTGTTAAACATTTTTAGGGTAAACTAAGGGGAATTGTGGGTAAACAATGAAATTTGAATTAGGTGCTGCCATACCAACTTTTTGGAACTGTTTTTTATACTCCAAAATACACTTTTGTATGATCTCTAGGATCATCAACTTATATGGTAATCAGAAACTCCATGTGCATGGATAGGCCATCAAGTCTCATTTGACACATTCATGACATGACTACTAAATACTTTAGTGTCCTAAGGGCAAAACTTGGCCCCTGAAATTTCTAATAATAATAATAATAATAATAATAATAATAATAATAATAATGTCTACCATTTTAGCAACTTTGGGCTATAATTGAAATGCTGCTAAAAGTCTTTAACATGTCGTAAATGGTTTTAAAAATCACTTAAATCCTTTAGAATCCCCTAAAAGTTACAACTTCTACCCCTCCGGTGACGTGCGTCTACTTGCCTAAATGCCCTTGAGGAAATCACATGAGAGTCAGAATAAACTGATTTAATATCCAACGCGTGTAGAACACTTTCATCTGATAAGAAAGTTTCCCAGCTTACAATTTTATGATTTTGGCAGCAGAATTGTTGATTCCCAGCACTGAGACTGTTGGTGCTTCTTTCGGTTACTCCTTATGGCCATCCAAAAGACCACCTCTAAGCTCCCTCCCTCCTTTTCCTTATAGACAATAGTGCCAAGTCTCCTTCAGTTATCAGCAAAGGCTACTCAAATGATATGTATCAGCCCTGTACTAGCAAGGCTGGATATATAAGGAGGCAAGAATTTAATTTTGTGCTTATAACTGGGGATGTAGCTCAAATGGTAGAGTGCTCGCTTTGCATGCGGAGGTACATGGTTCAATCCCCTGCATCTCCATTTGTCAAATTTATTTTATTTTTATTTTTTAGCTCAAATGATGCTCGGTCCACAAGGCTAAGCTTTGTACGATATCTAAGAAGGGCTGACTTAGCATTGCCAAGTTCACCGCTTAACTAAATGAGGTATTTTTGACCTTTTGCAAACAAGAATGATTTAATTTTTCCTTTTTAGTAAATATATGCATAAGATCAGCATGGTGTCCTTTTGGCTGTAGAGTTTGTCCAATTTGTTTTGCACAGAGAATCGATAGTGAATCTGCAGTAGTCTTTTCTTATAGCCACAATTTGTGGTGAATAGAAAGATTGATAAGGACTAAAACTTGGTTGAGTTGAAAAGGATTATTTGGGAATCAATAGCTCTGGTTTTGCTTCAAACTAGAAGAAAATGACAATTGTCTTGCCATGGTATACCCTAACGTAAATCCTTTAGAATCCCCTAAAAGTTACGACTTCTACCCCTTCGCCCACGTGCGTCTACTTGACTAAATGCCCTTGAGGAAATCACATGAGAGTCCAAATAAACTGATTTAAAATCCAATGCGTGTGGAACACTTTCATCTGATAAGGAAGTTTCCCAGCTTGTAATTTTATGATTTTGGTAGCTGAATTGCTGATTCCCAGCACTGAGACTGTTGGTGCTTCTTTCGATTGCTCCTTATGGCCATCCAAAAGGCCACATCTAAGCTCCCTCCCTCCTTTTCCTAGCAGACAATAGTGCCAAGTCTACTTCAGTTATCAGCAATGGCTAGTCAAATGATATGTATTATCCCTGCACTAGCAAGGCTGGATAAATAAAGAGGCAAGAATTTAATTTTATGCTCATAACTGGGGATGTAGCTCAAATGGTAGAGCGCTAACTTTACATGCCAGAGGTACAGGGTTCGATCCCCTGCATATCCATTTTTTAATTTTATTTTATTTTTATTTTTTAGCTCAAATGATGCTCGTTCCACTAGGCTAAGCTTCGTACAATATCTAAGAAGGGCCGACTTAGCATTGCCAAGTTCTCCTCTTACCTAAATAAGGTATTTCTGACCTTCTGCAAACAAGAATGATTATGTTTTTCCTTTTTAGTAGATATATGCATAAGATCAATATTCTTTCCTTTTGGCTATAGAGTTGAAAAGGATTGTTTGAGAATCAATAGCTCTGTTTTTGCTTCAAACTAGAAGAAAATGGCGATTGTCTTGCCATGGTATACCTTGACATATATCCTTTAGAATCCCCTAAAAGTTACAACTTCTACCTCCCCGCCCACATGCGTCTACTTGCCTAAATGCCCTTGAGGAAATCATATGAGAGTCAGAATAAACTGATTTAATATCCAATGCGTGTGGAACACTTTCATCTGATAAGGAAGTTTCCCAGCTAGCAATTTTATGATTTTGATAGCTGAATTGTAGATTCCCGGCCTTGAGACTATTGGTGCTTCTTTTGGTTACTCCTTATGGCCATCCAAAAGACCACCTATAAGCTCCCTCTCTCCTTTTCCTAACAGACGATAGTGCCAAGTCTCCTTCAGTTATCAGCAATGGGTACTCAAATGATATGTATCAGCCCTCCACTGGCAAGGTTGGAAACTTAAAGAGGCAGGAATTCAATTTTGTGCTCACAACTGGGGTTGTAGCTCAAATGGTAGAGCGCTCGCTTTGCATGCGAGAGGTACAGGGTTCGATCCCCTGCATCTCCATTTGTCAGTTTTATTTTATTTTTATTTTTTAGCTCAAATGATGCTCGGTCCATTAGGCTAAGCTTCGTACGATATCTAAGAAGGGCCGACTTAGCATTGCCAAGTTCTCCGCTTACCTAAATGAGGTATTTCTGACCTTCTGCAAACAATAATGATTATGTTTTTCCTTTTTAGTATATATATGCATAAGATCAGCATTCTGTCCTTTTGGCTATAGAGTTTGTCCAATTTGTTTTGCAAAGAGAATCGATAGTGAATCTGCAATGGTCTTTTCTTATAGCCACAATTTGTCATGAATAGAAAGATTGATAAGAACTAAAACTTGGTTGAGTTGAAAAAGATTGTTTGGAAATCAATAGCTCTGGTTTTACTTCAAACTAGAAGAAAATGGCAATTGTCTTGCCATGGTATACCTTGACATAAATCCTTTAGAATCCCCTAAAAGTTACAACTTCTACCCGTCCGCCCACGTGCATCCACTTGCCTAAATGCGCTTAAGGAAATCACATGAGAGTCATAATAAACTGATTTAATATCCAATGTGTCTGGAAGACATTCATCTGATAAGGAAGTTTCCCAGCTTGCAATTTTATGATTTTGGAAGCTGAATTATTGATTCCCGGTGCTGAGACTGTTGGTGCTTCTTTCGGTTGCTCCTTTTGGCCATCCAAAAGACCACCTCTAAGCTCCCTCCCTCCGTTTCCTAACAGATGATAGTGCTAAGTCTCCTTCAGTTATCAGCAATGGCTACTCAAAAGATATGTGTTTGGCATGCATTGGCAAGGTTGGATACGTAAGGAGGTTAGAATTTAATTTTGTGCTCACAATTGGGGATGTAGCTCAAATGGTAGAGCGCTCGCTTTGCATGCGAGAGGTACAGGGTTCGATCCCCTGCATCTCCATTTGTCAATTTTATTTTATTTTTTATTTTTTAGCTCAAATGATGTTCGATCCACTAGGCTAGGCTTCGTACGATATCTAAGAAGGGCCGACTTAGGATTGCCAAGTTCTTCGCTTACCTAAATGAGGTATTTCTAACCTTGCGCAAACAAGAATGATTCTGTTTTTCCTTTTTAGTAGATATATGATCAGCTTGGTGCCTTTTTGGCAATAGAGCTTGTCCAATTTGTTTTGTACATAGAATCGATAATGAATTTGCGGTGGTCTTTTCTTATAGCCACAATTTGTGGTGAATAGAAAGATTGATAAGGACTAAAGTTTGGTTGAGTTGAAAATGTTTGTTTGGGAATCAATAGCTCTGGTTTTGCTTCAAACTAGAAGAAAATGGTAATTGTCTTGCCATGGTATACAGTGACGTAAATCCTTTAGAATCCCTTAAAAGTTACAACTTCTACCCCTCGGCCCACGTGCGTCTAATTACCTTAATGCCCTTAAGGAAATCACCTGAGAGTCAGAATAAACTAATTAAATATCCAATGTGTGTGGAACACTTTCAGCTGATAAGAAAGTTTCCCAACTTGCAATTTTATGATTTTGGTAGCAGAATTGTTGATTCCTAGCACTGAGACTGTTGGTGCTTCTTTCGGTTGCTCCTTATGGCCATCCCAAAGACCACCGCTAAGCTCCCTCCCTCCTTTTCCTAATAGACAATAATGCCAAGTCTCCTTAAATTATCAGCAATGACTACTCAAATGATATGTATCAGCCCTGCACTGGCAAGGCTGGATACGTAAGGAGGCAAGAATTTAATTTTGTGCTCATAACTGGGGATGTAGCTCAAATGGTAGAGCGCTCGCTTTGCATGCGAGAGGTACAGGGTTCGATCCCCTGCATCTCCATTTGTCAAATTTATTTCATTTTTATTTTTTAGCTCAAATGATGCTCGGTCCACTAGGCTAAGCTTCGTACGATATCTAAGAAGGGCCGACTTAGCATTTCCAAGTTCTCCGCTTAACTAAATGAGGTATTTCTGACCTTCTACAAACATGAATGATTATGTTTTTCCTTTTTAGTAGATATATGCATAAGATCAGCATGGCGTCCTTTTGGCTGTAGAGTTTGTCCAATTTGTTTTGCACAGAGAATCGATAATGAATCTGCAGTAGTCTTTTCTTATAGCCACAATTCGTGGTGAATAGAAAGATTGATAAGGACTAAAACTTGGTTGAGTTGAAAAGGATTGTTTGGGAATCAATAGCTCTGGTTTTGCTTCAAACTAGAAGAAAATGGCAATTGTCTTGTCATGGTAAACCCTGACGTAAATCCTTTAAAATCCCCTAAATGTTACAACTTCTACCCCTTCGCCCACGTGCGTTTACTTGCCTAAATGCCCTTGAGGAAATCACATGAGAGTCCGAATAAACTGATTTAAAATCCATTGCGTGTGGAACACTTTCAACTGATAAAGAAGCTTCCCAGCTTGTAATTTTATGATTTTGGAAGCTGAATTGCTGATTCCCGGCGTTGAGATTGTTGGTGCTTCTTTCGATTGCTCCTTATGGCCATCCAAAAGACCACATCTAAGCTCCCTCCCTCCTTTTCCTAACAGACAATAGTGCCAAATCTCCTTCAGTCATCATCAATGGCTACTCAAATGATATGTATCAGCCCTGCACTGGCAAGGCTGGATACATAAGGAGGCAAGAATTTAATTTTGTGCTCATAACTGGGGATGTAGCTCAAATAGTAGAGCGCTCGCTTAGCATGCTAGAGGTACAGGGTTCGATCCCCTGCATCTCTATTTGTCAATTTTATTTTATTTTTATTTTTTAGCTCAAATGATGCTCGGTCCACTAGGCTAAGCTTCGTACGATATCTAAGAAGGACCGACTTAGCGTTGCCAAGTTCTCCTCTTACCTAAATGAGGTATTTCTGACCTTCTACAAACAAGAATGATTATGTTTTTCCTTTTTAGTAGATATACGCATAAGATCAGCATGGTGTCCTTTTGGCTGTAGAGTTTGTCCAATTTGTTTTGTACGGAGAATCGATAGTGAATCTGCAGTGGTCTTTTCTTAAAGCCACAATTTGTGGTGAATAAAAAGATTGATAAGGACTAAAGCTTGGTTGAGTTGAAAAGGATTGTTTGCGAATCAATAGCTCTGTTTTTGCTTCAAACTAGAAGAAAATGACAATTGTCTTGCCAAGGTATACCTTGACATAAATCCTTTAGAATCCCCTAAAAGTTACAACTTCTATCCCTCCGCCCACGTGCGTTGACTTGCCTAAATGCCCTTGAGGAAATTATATGAGAGTCAGAATAAACTGATTTAAAATCCAATGCGTGTGGAACACTTTCATCTGATAAGGAAGTTTCCCAGCTAGCAATTTTATGATTTTGGTAGCTGAATTGTAGATTCCCGGCCTTGAGACTGTTGGTGCTTCTTTCGATTACTCCTTATGGCCATCCAAAAGACCACCTATAAGCTCCCTCTCTCCTTTTCCTAATAGACGATAGTGCCAAGTCTCCTTCAGTTATCAGCAATGGCTACTCAAATGATATGTATCAGCCCTACACTGGCAAGGTTGGAAACGTAAGGAGGCAAGAATTCAATTTTGTGCTCACAATTGGGGATGTAGCTCAAATGGTAGAGCGCTCGCTTTGCATGCGAGAGGTATAGGGTTCGATCCCCTGCATCTCCATTTGTCAAATTTATTTTATTTTTATTTTTTAGCTCAAATGATGATCGGTCCAAAGCTTCGTACGATATCTAAGAAGGGTCGACTTAGCATTGCCAAGTTCTCCGCTTACCAAAATGAGGTATTTCTGACCTTCTGCAAACAAGAATGATTATGTTTTTCCTTTTTAGTAGATATATGATCAGCTTGGTGCCTTTTTGGCAATAGAGCTTGTCCAATTTGTTTTGTACATAGAATCGATAATGAATTTGCGGTGGTCTTTTCTTATAGCCACAATTTGTGGTGAATAAAAAGATTAATAAGGACTAAAGTTTGGTTGAGTTGAAAATGACTGTTTGGGAATCAATAGCTCTGGTTTTGCTTCAAACTAGAAGAAAATGGTAATTGTCTTGCCATGGTATACCGTGACGTAAATCCTTTAGAATCCCTTAAAAGTTACAACTTCTACCCCTCGGCCCACGTGCGTCTACTTGCCTTAATGCCCTTAAGGAAATCACATGAGAGTCAGAATAAACTAATTTAATATCCATTGTGTGTGGAACACTTTCAGCTGATAAGAAAGTTTCCCAACTTGCAATTTTATGATTTTGGTAGCAGAATTGTTGATTCCAAGCACTGAGACTGTTGATGCTTCTTTCAGTTGCTCCTTATGGCCATCCCAAAGACCGCCTCTAAGCTCCCTCCCTCATTTTCCTAATAGACAACAATGCCAAGTCTCCGTAAATTATCAGCAATGGCTACTCAAATGATATGTATCAGCCCTGCACTGGCAAGGCTGGATACGTAAGGAGGCAAGAATTTAATTTTGTGCTCATAACTGGGGATGTAGCTCAAATGGTAGAGCGCTCGCTTTGCATGCGAGAGGTACAGGGTTCGATCCCCTGCATCTCCATTTGTCAATTTTATTTTATTTTTATTTTTTAGCTCAAATGATGCTCGGTCCACTAGGCTAAGCTTCGTACGATATCTAAGAAGGGCCGACTTAGCATTTCCAAGTTTTCCGCTTAACTAAATGAGGTATTTCTGACCTTCTACAAACATGAATGATTATGTTTTTCCTTTTTAGTAGATATATGCATAAGATCAGCATGGTGTCCTTTTGGCTGTAGAGTTTGTCCAATTTGTTTTGCATAGAGAATCGATAATGAATTTGCAGTAGTCTTTTCTTATAGCCACAATTCGTGGTGAATAGAAAGATTGATAAGGACTAAAACTTGGTTGAGTTGAAAAGGATTGTTTGGGAATCAATAGCTCTGGTTTTGCTTCAAACTAGAAGAAAATGGCAATTGTCTTGCCATGGTAAACCCTGACGTAAATCCTTTAAAATCCCCTAAATGTTACAACTTCTACCCCTTCGCCCACGTGCGTTTACTTGCCTAAATGCCCTTGAGGAAATCACATGAGATTCCGAATAAACTGATTTAAAATCCATTGCATGTGGAAAACTTTCATCTGATAAAGAAGTTTCCCAGCTTGTAATTTTATGATTTTGGTAGCTGAATTGCTGATTCCCGGCGCTGAGATTGTTGGCGTTTCTTTCGATTGCTCCTTATGGCCATCCAAAAGACCACATCTAAGCTCCCTCCCTCCTTTTCCTAACAGTCAATAGAGCCAAATCTCCTTCAGTTATCAACAATGGCTACTCAAATGATATGTATCAGCCCTGCACTGGCAAGGCTGAATACATAAGGAGGCAAGAATTTAAGTTTTTGCTCATAACTGGGGATGTAGCTCAAATTGTAGAGCGGTCGCTTTGCATGCTGGAGGTACAGGGTTCGATCCCCTGCATCTCCATTTGTCAATTTTATTTTATTTTTATTTTTTAGCTCAAATGATGCTCGGTCCACTAGTCTAAGCTTCGTACGATATCTAAGAAGGACCGACTTAGCGTTGCCAAGTTCTCCTCTTACCTAAATGAGGTATTTCTGACCTTCTATAAACAAGAATGATTATGTTTTTCCTTTTTAGTAGATATATGCATAAGATCAACATAGTGTCCTTTTGGCTGTAGAGTTTGTCCAATTTGTTTTGTACGGAGAATTGATAGTGAATCTGCAGTGGTCTTTTCTTAAAGTCACAATTTGTGGTGAATAGAAAGATTGATAAGGACTAAAGCTTGGTTGAGTTTAAAAGGATTGTTTGGAAATCAATAGCTCTGTTTTTGCTTCAAACTAGAAGAAAATGGTAATTGTCTTGCCATGGTATACCGTGACGTAAATCCTTTAGAATCCCTTAAAAGTTACAACTTCTACCCCTCGGCCCACGTGCGTCTACTTGCCTTAATGCCCTTAAGGAAATTACATGAGAGTCAGAATAAACTAATTTAATATCCATTGTGTGTGGAACACTTTCAGCTGATAAGAAAGTTTCCCAACTTGCAATTTTATGATTTTGGTAGCAGAATTGTTGATTCCAAGCACTGAGACTGTTGGTGCTTCTTTCGGTTGCTCCTTATGGCCATCCCAAAGACCGCCTCTAAGCTCCCTCCCTCATTTTCCTAATAGACAACAATGCCAAGTCTCCTTAAATTATCAGCAATGGCTACTCAAATGATATGTATCAGCCCTGCACTGGCAAGGCTAGATACGTAAGGAGGCAAGAATTTAATTTTGTGCTCATAACTGGGGATGTAGCTCAAATGGTAGAGCGCTCGCTTTGCATGCGAGAGGTACAGGGTTCGATCCCCTGCATCTCCATTTGTCAATTTTATTTTATTTTTATTTTTTAGCTCAAATGATGCTCGGTCCACTAGGCTAAGCTTCGTACGATATCTAAGAAGGGCCGACTTAGCATTTCCAAGTTCTCCGCTAAACTAAATGAGGTATTTCTGACCTTCTACAAACATGAATGATTATGTTTTTCCTTTTTAGTAGATATATGCATAAGATCAGCATGGTGTCCTTTTGGCTGTAGAGTTTGTCCAATTTGTTTTGCACAGAGAATCGATAATGAATCTGCAGTAGTCTTTTCTTATAGCCACAATTCGTGGTGAATAGAAAGATTGATAAGGACTAAAACTTGGTTGAGTTGAAAAGGATTGTTTGGGAATCAATAGCTCTGGTTTTGCTTCAAACTAGAAGAAAATGGCAATTGTCTTGCCATGGTAAACCCTGACGTAAATCCTTTAAAATCCCCTAAATGTTACAACTTCTACCCCTTTGCCCACGTGCGTTTACTTGCCTAAATTCCCTTGAGGAAATCACATGAGAGTCCGAATAAACTGATTTAAAATCCATTGCATGTGGAAAACTTTCATCTGATAAAGAAGTTTCCCAGCTTGTAATTTTATGATTTTGGTAGCTGAATTGCTGATTCCCGGCGCTGAGATTGTTGGTGCTTCTTTCGATTGCTCCTTATGGCCATCCAAAAGACCACATCTAAGCTCCCTCCCTCCTTTTCCTAACAGACAATAGTGCCAAATCTCTTTCAGTTATCAGCAATGGCTACTCAAATGATATGTATCAGCCCTGCACTGGCAAGACTGGATACGTAAGGAGGCAAGAATTTAATTTTGTGCTCATAACTGGGGATGTAGCTCAAATGGTAGAGCGCTCGCTTTGCATGCGAGAGGTACAAGGTTCGATCCCCTGCATCTCCATTTGTCAAATTTATTTTATTTTTACTTTTTAGCATCAAATGATGCTCGGTCCACTAGGCTAAGCTTCGTACGATATCTAAGAAGGGCTGACTTAGCATTTCCAAGTTCTCCGCTTACCTAAATGAGGTATTTCTGACCTTATGCAAATAAGAATGATTATGTTTTTCCTTTTTAGTAGATATTTGCATAAGATCAGCATGGTGTCCTTTTGGCTGTAGAGTTTGTCCAATTTGTTTTGTACAGAGAATCGATAGTGAATCTGCAGTAATCTTTTCTTATAGCCACAATTTGTGGTGAATAGAAAGATTGATATGGACTAAAGCTTCGTACGATATCTAAGAAGGGCCGACTTAGTATTGCCAAGTTCTCCGCTTACCTAAATGAGGTATTTCTGACATTCTGCAAACAAGAATGATTATGTTTTTCCTTTTTATTAGATATATGCATAAGATCAGCATGGTGTCCTTTTGGCTGTAGAGTTTGTCCAATTTGTTTTGCACAGAGAATCGATAGTGAATCTGTAGTGATCTTTTCTTATAGCCACAATTTGTGGTGAATAGAAAGATTGATAAAGACTAAAGCTTGGTTGAGTTGAAAAGGATTGTTTGGGAATCAATAGCTCTGGTTTTACTTCAAACTAGAAGAAAATGGCAATTGTCTTGCCATGGTGTACCCTGTTTTAAAACCAAAACCATGCTAGTGTATGTATTCTCGTGCAACTGCATCAAGGTAGTGTAGGTAATGCCGTTTTGCACTGCCTTTGTATCAACTAATTTTCTGTCGTTGCCACATCCTTCAAGCACATGAATCTTGGATCTACTAAATTCTAGTTGTTATGGGCGTTGAGTTGGTATTTGTTCTGTCAGATTCTGTTTTTTCCCATCCTTTTTTTAGAAGGTTTTGCTTCATTCTTTTCTCTGGTATGGACTTTTAATTACATTGTCTTCTTTACATGGGGGTCTTAGTAACTAATAGCATATTTATCGTGTTAGGTCCTCCCATCCATCCTATTTGTGAAGGCAAGCAATGCAGAGCCATGTGAGATCAGAAGATTTCAGTTGCTTGCCCATGCTAATCTATCTGCCCATTTAAAAAAGAAGAAAATGAAAGCTCTTAATTCCTCTGATTGTACAGATGATCAATTTTGTAGTAGTGGGTATCTTTTGTGTGGGAGCTGCGATTTCAAGCAGTTCTTTCAGTAGTTCTCTTTTGATCACATCACTGGTTCTCTTAATTGAACCTATCCATCCAGGTGTGCCTGTATTCCTGCCAATAAACTTGATTATCCCTCCGCAATGATCTCGGTTGGATGTTCTTGCCTGTGTCAATACCAGTTGAGATTTTCTACCATATTACTTAGCTGGCCCGAGGTGTTAATGCGGTATCTTGGGCCGCTTTTCTGGCCCATGGGCACTTTTGCATGTGGCGGAAATGTAGATATGTTTGTCCTGGTGCTACATGAATCAGTCCAACAGGCTAAGCTAGTCATTTTCATGGGAAAGGAAAATTTGGATTGATAGGTAAAAAAATCTTTTATCTTGCAATTACTTGAACGTTTTTACTCCAACGTTTGAAACTGGGATTGTTTAGGAGCTCTTATGTCCTTTATGCAATAAAAAGGAAGTAAGAAAGATTATCAATGTTTAGTTGGTTTAGTGGGAAGGGTACTAACACCTAACACCAAGAACTCGGGTTCGGGAGTCTCCATGTAAATTGCCTAAAATTTTTGTTGCCATCTACTTGTCAATGCATTTCTAGGATAAATAACTGTGATTTATGAATCCAATAGCATAATGCATATTTGTTGCGACAATCATTATTTTGAGACTTTTCTACTATCCCCATAATACCGATTGAATTTGTAATCGTTTGATCATTACCTAAAAGTCACCATTTTAAAAAAAAGGATGAAATAATTTGTAATTTTTGATTTACTATAATTTCACGAAATTTTGTTGGAAATGTAGGAAATCAAGGTAGAGCCAAGGAAGAAGAACACTAGAACCCCACAATGGTGACTACAAATATCTTCGACTTTTTGTTGCATTCCCGGGCAACCTATACCAATAAATTGTTTCTGCCATCATAAACACCAAATAGTTATTAATTAATGCTAAATTTGAGATCTATGCATCTCTTCTAACCCTATTTCCTTAATCTTCATGTTAAGCAAGTCCACAGTTGAGAATCATAGTCCTTCAAAATCCACACGGGAAGCACATCCTTTCCCAGCACAAGCACCAAAGTCTCTCTCTCTCTCTCTCTGTATATCTCTTTTTTGGCCTTTTTTGTAGTGTAAGAGGGTTGCATTTTTCTTCATCTTTTATCTTTAAACCAACTTTAAAATCTTCTCGACCACGTTGCTTTGCTTGGTTTACATTGCAAGTCCAACCCTTCCTTCAGCTTTTCCCCCAACTGAAAGTGAAAACCCCACATCAGCTAACCACTAAATGCAAAAACAGTGAAACCCAAGTTCAGATATAAACCTCTCCCTTCTTTTTTAAGCCTATCTCAGTTTTTAACGGCACCCATAAATTTTTTAAATACAATTATTAAAAAAATACTAATTTTAAATCAAATTAGGTTTTGTTTCGTCTAAAGGAAGCATTTCTAGTTCTAGTGACAGCTATGCAAGATGAACCGGGAATCATTCTTTCATTTTTAGTGGGACCCGCGAACAACCCACAACCCTTCCACCGACACCAACTTGAGTTTCCAAGCATACTTAACAAGAAATGCTGGCGGGTTCTGACAAACAAAAGATTTACAAACTGAATTACGTAATTACGGAAGGTTGTTACCCAAAGGTTATTTCCAACCTTTCCAAATTATTAAGTTTAAGGATTAAAGTTATAAAAATATTAATATTTTTATATGTGTTTTGGGAACGATAAATTTAATTTTTTTTTAAAAAAATTGACTTTAAAATGATTTATTTTAAAAAAATAAAAATAATTATGAAGTTAAGTTTTAAAAAATTGATTTTAGAGTTGATTTCTCACTTCAAAGTTTATCTCCGAGCAATTAATGATGAAAGTCTCTTCATCACAAATATTCTTCCACAGAAAGAGAGAGACTTTGATGAGTGAAAATGCTTTTCTCTAGAGATAGGACCGGTTTTAGTTCGAAAATCTACCCAGCTAGCACACAAAAGCCCAGCCCGAGGCTCGGATCAGGTGAACGCAACCCAAAACCGGACCAACTTGGTTATAATAGCAGACTATTCCATAGTTTTTGAAATCGAGAACCAACCCGACCCGTGCCTTGCATAGGTACAAAACTGGTCCAGCGGTTCCAACGTCTAGTTGGAACTGGTCTGGCCAGACGGGTTCCAACTCCCAATCCCTTTTTTGAATTTTTTTCAATTTTAACTCTCCCAACAATTATGAAACAACTAATTTTGAGGGTATTTTGGTTCATGAGATAAAAAAATTTTCTTATAAATAGGTCATACTTCATTTTCAAATTTTCCACAACTAAATCTCATACCCACTTTCAGATTCTTATTCTCTTAATATCTCACAAACTCAATTTCAATTTTCTACATTATCATTTCCATCTCTTATTAATCACATTCAACACATTTTTACTATTTTCATCTCTCAACTCTACCATTTTCCACCATTTCCATTTCTATCATTTCCATCTCTCAACTCTATTATTTCTATCACCTATAAGATTCATCAAGATTTGATAAGATTTCAAGGTTGGGAGCTCAGATTTTCAAGAATTGATGAAAAACAATTGTGATCTCTGTCAAGTTGATATATTTAATTTTTTTGCGACTTTACTTTTTTTACATAATTAATTCATTCTCATTACTTTTTTTAAAATAAATTTTATAATCTTATTTTTTTTTAAAAAAAAAATAGTTGAAACACATTTTTCACAAACTTTCCAACAATCTTCTCTCCCCTCATTTTTATTTTTCAAGAGAAAATTCCGAAATACATAAATATTAAATTTTTTTTTGAAAAAAATTAACTTAATAACACACAATTTAATACAATATGCACTAATAAAAAAGATGATATTAATGTATGAGATTCTTTTGTTAAAAATTATGATGAACAAAAGACAATTTATAAAATTTGTCAACAAAAATATAAATTTTTAAAGGGTTATGGAGTAGGCACACTTTAAAAACACTTAGTGAGAGATCACACAAATAAATTATCTCAAACTAAAAAAATACAAATAACCACCGGAAGGAAAATGTCACGAGTATATTTAAATATAATACAAAAAAGGAAAAAATGGTCAAATAGAATGGATAGTAAGAAAAGAATTACCACTTAATATAGTTGCATATCCAATTTTGAAGAATATATTCAAAAATATTTACAATCAAATTACAGAAGAAATAATAAAAAATCCGGTAGGAGGAGGTCAATAGATCAACATTAAGAATTAAAAGATTGTATAATTTCACAATTTATGAGTAGTAAATGTAAATTTTTATTAATTTTGGATACCTAAAAAAATGAATCTAAAAAAGATAGCTTTTCAACGTTAGGATCACCCACATTCCGATACTTACATAGTTAGAGTAATTACAAATGTTGTATATGAATTTGAAATTAGTGATAATTTTTTTTTTCGATAATATTTCAGCTAATAATAGTATGGTTAATATTTTAAAACATATTTTAAAAATAATTTCAGATAAAACATTTTTTTTATATTAGGTGTGTATGTCATATTTTAAATTTATGTGTTAGAGATATTTTACAAATAATAGAAATAGTTTTAATATCCATTTGTGATTTAATTCATCAAATTAGAAATTTTTCGACAAAAACTCAAAGATAATTATGTCAATTACATAATAAAAAATTTTAAAAATTTAAACTAAAATGTGAGATTAGTTGGAATTCAACTTATGATATGATACAAGGTATATTTCCTTTTAGAAATATTTTAATTGAATTTGTAAATTCTAATTATGAATATGGTTTTATTAATAATATCGTTTTTGATTTTGCAATCATACTAACTAAATTATTGAAAATTTTATATATATGTACAAATTTATTTTTTAAAAATTACTATCCAACAACTCATTTAATGTTACTCAATTTTTATAAAATTTGTTTTGTATTAAATCAATTTGAGGAAGAAAATATGTTTAGTGACATTATTTAAATAATGAAAATAAAAATTTTAAAATATTATGAAAAAATTTTTATTTTGTATTTAATAGCAAGTGTTTTAGATTCACGTGTAAAAGTTAAATGTGTTGAATGTTAATAGATTATTTTGTACAAAGTTTTTCAACAGAAATATATATTAACCGACAGCTTTTAAAATAAAAAATATTTCATACTTTACAAGCCATATTTAAATTATATGAAAAGGAACATAATAATTTAAATACTAATGGTATAAATAGTAGTAGTAGTTCAACGATTCATTTATTTTTAATTTCTTTTAATCATTTACATATGTTAGGAAAAAAAATTTTTATCGTCATTAAATAATTGCTTTTATGCTAACAAACGTCTAGATTAGAAAGTTTTGATGATAATAATTTTTTTTGATATATTAGGTTGATGAAAAAATAATGTATCTTACTATCTAATTTTAGCCCAAATGGTCAAAGATATACCAATCCCTCTGGTGTCCAGCCATGTGCTTTTAGTATAAGTAGTCAAGAATTAAACAAAAATCGTACAAATTTGGCGACAACACTTTGAAATCCTTTATTGGCATTAAACATTGGAAAGATGCAAAAAAAAGGATACAAGACATCCTCAAGAACTCGAAAGAAGAAGAAGAAGAAGCAAAAAAAGCATATATTTTTTTTTGTATAGGAAAAATTATGTAAATATATATATATAAAAAAATCATCATTGTGTAAAAGTTTAAAAAAAAAAATGTAAGCATAAAAAATTAGTGGATTTCAAAATCTAAGTGAAGAGTTTGGTAATGGACGTACACCGAATTCGGTGGATCCACTCTAAAAATTTTTTGCGTTTTTAATTTTTTTTATCTATTTATTGTTGGTTTTTTTTTTTCAAAAAAGAAAAAAACCCAAAGTGAAGAAAAAAAACAAAGAGAGTTTTTAAAAAAAAAGTAAAAAAAAAATAGATAAAACAATGACATAAAAAGAGAAGAGAGTTAAGAGAGAGAAGAGAGAGTGAGAGAGAGTTAAAAAAAAAAGGAACTGGCCCGGCTCAGCCAGACCCAGCACGACGGGCCTAGCTCATTGGGCCTTGCCAATTCCAAGTAAAAAAATTCTGGAACCAGCCTGATCCAGCCCGGGAAGGCCTCGGAGCCATGGCCAAACCGGCCCGTGGTTCCTCAGCCCACCCCGGAACCAGACCTGGCCCGACCCAGCCGGACCTCGTCTGATGTCTACTTTTCTCTTTCATTATTAATTATGAGATCAAATTTAAAGTTCATTTTTAAAAAATCGACTTTAAAACTATTTAAAAAAAAAGTTCATTTCAAAGTCCATTTCAAAATCGATTACACCGGACTCAAATAAAATATTAATATTTTTATAGTTTTGATCCTAAATCCAATATTTAGAAAAATAACTTGTCCAAAATTCTCATAATAAATATTAATCTTTACCAAACTCAAAATAAAAGCAATGTCTTATTGCCTTTTTCTCTATTTATGGTTTCTCTCTCTGCACACTTTACTAAATAAGAGCAATGTCTCAAAACTATTAACAGTATTAATCAAACTCGTAATAAGTTGTTTAGGGACTATTTGAAAACTATTTAGAATAAGTATTATACTTATTTTGCTCTAGAATTACAATCAATTCATGTTTCAAATAAGATCATTTGACCAGCTATGTAAGCAATATGTTAAATAGGTATCTATATATATATTTTTTATTATTTCTTTCACTTGGTGTTTTGAAATTGATATTGTAAATAAAGATTCTAAAACTCTAATTCTGAATAATAATCTGGAATTTACCCATATTGTAGTTGAATGATCCCGGTCTAATTATTTATTCTACATCTATATTGAGGCTTTGTTTCTGTTTCGCCTGATTGCGAATTACTGACAACAAGTCCTTATGTGGGATGCTGCTTTGAATTCTATGTACAATATTAGACTTGATGTTCATGAGAAGGTTTTTTAGAGGAAATTTGGGTTTTCCGAAGGCCGCGGTGGTGCCTCCGCTAGCGACATTGCTTGTAGAATCTCCGCTGAGGCGTCTAATGTTATAGACACTATTTATGCTCTCCTCAACGTGAGTTTTTGCTGATGCAAAATTTGTTAAACTTTTTAGGGTAAATTAATGGGGATTGTGGGAACCAAACCAAAACAATGAAATTTGATTTAGGTGCTACAATAACCACTTTTTGGAACTATTTTTATTCTCCAAATTACACTTTTGTATGATCTCTAGGATCATCAACTTATGGTAATCAGAATGCCCATGTGCATGAATAGGCTATCAAGTCTCATTTGATACATTCATGACGACGACTAATGCTTTAGTGTCCAAGGGGCAAAGCTTCCCCCTGAGTTTTTTTTTTTTTTTTGAAGAAAAGAAAAAAAAGATAATGATATTAATGTCTACTATTTTAGCAACTTTGGGCTGATAATTGAAATGCTGCTAAAAGTCTTTGAAATGTCGATAAAGGTTTTCAAAATGATGAAAATCCTTTAGAATACCCTAAAGTTACAACTTTCGCCCCCTCCGGCCACGTGAGTCTAATTGTCGGCGTGCCCTTGAGGAAATCACATGAAAGTTAGAATAAACTGATTTAATATCCAATGCATGTGGAACACTTTCATCTGTTCAGGAAGTTTCCCAGCTTGCAATTTTATGACTTTTGTAGCTAAATTGTCGATTCTCGGCACTGAGACTATTGGTGCTTCTTTCAGTTGTTCCTTATGGCCATCCAAAAGACCACCTCTAAGCTCCCTCCCTCTTTTTTCCTAACAAACAATAGTGCCAAGTCTCCTTCAGTTATCAGCAATGGCTACTCAAATGATGTGTATCAGCCCTGCGTGGCATCCCTTTTAGCATTGGTACAGAGGCAAGAATATTATTTCTTGCTATTTTATATTTGCGGTTGATTCTCCTATTAATTGGGGATGTAGCTCAAATGGTAGAGCGCTCGCTTTGCATGCGAGAGGTACAGGGTTCGATCCCCTGCATCTCCATCTATCAATTTTATTTTTTGTAGCTGACCACTGTATTAGGGTCAAATGATGCTCGGTTAAACGAGATATTTCTGACCTTCTGCATAGAAACATGCTTATGTTTTCCCTTTTTAGTATATATATGCATAGGATCAGCATGGTGTCCCTTTGGTTATAGAGTTTATCCAATTTGTTGTGTATAGAGAACCAAGTATGAGTATCACTACCACGTATCTTGGTGAAAGGCTTCGTATGATATCTAAGAAAGCCAGACTTAGCATTGCCAAGCTCTCCGCTTACCTAAATGAGGTATTTCTGACCTTTTGCATACAAGCATGATTCTGTTTTTTCCATTTTAGTACATATATCCATAAGATCAGCATGGTGTCCCTTTGGCTATATATTTTGTCCAATTTGTTTAGCATAGAGAATCAATAGTGAATCTTCAGTGGTCTACTATTTGATTTATTTATCACATACAAATAAATGGAAGTATATACATCAATTTTTTGAAAAAATAAATAGATATAATTTTAGGATATACCTTAGTGACTAAATCGTTAAAAATTTTGGGAACCACGAAACTTTCTCAAAAGAATTCACGGATGATAATCATAAAAGATCGAACTATCATCACGAATCCACAACGCAGCAATACAAAGTCCGGTGATTAAAAATGAGAACTCCCTACTTGGAATTCACTAAGCCCTCAATTACTCTTTCTAGAGAATGTGTTTAACTCAAAGAACTCTTTCTCAATAAAATGTTGTGAACCACACTCTCAAATGATGTTCAATTAAATTAATTAATGTAACTCATGTGGAGTTTTAATGGGAGAGAGATTAGGGAAGTGGGGATAATGAGTAACCACTCATTATCCGTAATTCAAATTTTAAATTTTTAACTTGAGGTAAATTACCTTTACGTAGGCATATTTACCTACATCTCCCATTTGTACACAAGAGTATTTTACATCTATCATAAGATCACAACTCATGCGATCTGCCTTATCACCCTATTGGACTTTCATATAGGATTTGGTGTTGTGCAACTAACGAGTACACTTACAAACAAAGATTTATTGATACACCTGTTAGAATGATCGAATAGCCACTGTTAGTACCAAAAGAAACTCGTTGTACCCGAGACTCAATGAAATTATATCCATCAAGCCACTTTTTTTATCGAAAGTAATTCCCAATAATTGCTTGACTATGTATTCACTATTATTTTGTATCCCAATATGGATAAACATAACAGACCGGTCGGTAAATACAACACAATGATATAATGTCGATTGGTCTTTTTTTTCCAAACTCGGATCTATCAGCTTTAATTCAACTACTTTCCTAAATCTATTCTTAGACCTCAATTTATCTTTCGGACCATAGGTAAATAGACTAAAATAGCAAATATTGAACCAGGACCTCAAGAAACGGTAGAGGTATAAAAGATCCCTCCCGATGGATCTCAGGTCTCATACAATGGGGCTTGGGGATAAATATCAAATCATCATTTTAAATAATATAGCTCCCACTATCTTTAGTTGTCTTATCACACTTGGTATGAAACACGTGGTATAATATTATTTCTCTATCTCTCAAAAAAGTATATGTTAGATTTCTTAAACATTGTATAGGTATAGTGTAACACCGACTCTCGGTGTGTTCTATAGTGAATTCCATTTCATATATATGTGTATATATATATAATATTTCTACTACTATGTTCATAAATTTTCACTAAGAAAATTTTCCTAGTAAATCAACCTTGGATATTTGACAGTAAAATACAAATCGGATCAATTTTGACTCAAAGAGATTCAAAACCTTAATTTCACATTAAATAAATTTAATTAGGTCTAATATAAGATTTTGGGCCTAGTGTGTAATTATGAAAATTTTAGGAGTCAAATTAGAATTTTTATAAGTCAAAGGACTTGTTAGCAATTAACAAAACTTAAATGAAATGTGACAAGTGTATTCTTGTATTGAACAAGTGTTATAGTGAGGAGGACAAGTGTTGGCCAAATGGAGATGAGAAAGGCAAGGTGGGCCAATGAAAACACATGCACATGAAAACCAATGAGAACACATGCAATAGTCAAAATGATCCTATGGTTTAGATTAATTGGAGATTTGATCCTAGGGTGGTGAGTTATTAACACAATAATAAAAGAAGAAGGCCTTAGAATGCTTGTTCATTCTTCCCAATTCGTGAGAACAAGGAGAGAAGCAAGAGAGGAAGACCAAGAAAGTGAGGTAAGAAATTTTATCCTGTCTCACTTTAAATTTTATTTCTGTCCGTGACTTCATCCCTGTTTTAAGGAATCTTAGAGCCAGAATTTGAAAATTTTCAAGTTATATGAATTGTAGATCAAAGTCGTATCTTTCCAACGAGATAAGAATCACCAAAATCAGATGCCTGTACCAAAAGTTATGGCACTTTTCCTGAAACTCGACATAGAAGTGTCCTGTTTCAAACCTTGACAGTAGTGAGTAAAAACGACCCCCCTCCAGTCTTAGTTTGGAGAAACACAAAACATGAAAGTTATAGATATACTTCTTGCCTATAACATATAAAAATTTCAGCCATTTCGCATGAGGAAATTGAAAGTTATACAATTTTCCTTAAAACTGTGTTGACAGAAACTTTATGTTTCACTAAAACGTATCAGTCCTGTTCATGAATTTTGTTGAACCCCTTCCAGGCATATTTGGATAAAACTCAAAACACAAAAGTTGTAGATCTACATCTTAGCTATAACATGTTACAATTGCATTAGACTTTTGTGAGTAGAATGAAAGTTATGGCTTCTGCACAAAAACTGGACAGAATCCAAAACTTAAATATGACAGTGACAAAATGAGGCTTACCGGGAATTCTGTGATTTGAATCTGAGGAAGTGTGAAAAATGAAAGTTATAGTGCTATCTCTTAGCTTTAAAATGAGATAAGAATCATCTGATTTGGACTAGTATAGCCAAAGTTATAGTCTGTTTTGCATGACTGTGCAGGTTAAAAAAAAATCTGCAGATTGTTTGTCTCCCTAAGAGTTATTTGAGTTGAACGGAGGGAGCACTTGATTTACGCTTTGTGGAGATATTGGAGAGTGCATTATCCTCCCCTGACTGTGAGTGAGACTTGACATCTACTTTTAATTGATATTGTGTTTTAAAAAGGTTTTCAAAGGCATGATTTAAAATGGTATGATTGACCTATTTTCCTAAATTTATGAAAATGTTTTGTGATGTATGGAGTGTCCCAACTTGTTTATATCGATATGCATCCATAATTTTTGACACTTGATGATTGTGCCACATTTTGATATATCCACATGATTTTATGCTTCCATTGCATATTGGCACATGATTTTGACATGTTATGGCTTGAGATATGTGATTTGGGCTGGATGCCCCTGTGGATACTGTGATGATGATGATATGCTTCCTATGGCATTCCGTAGCTACGAAGGACATTTGGTAGAGGCACCTGTTGTGCCCGGATACGCCTCTGTAGGGGGTATCCGCCAGATTGTCATACATATTGTACGGACAGTCGTCGGTTGAATCACTTCGGGGAGGACCTTGGTAGGTCTAGCACCGGCGGGTTTCCATACACGCTTGATCCTTGATACGTGTGCGATATATATATACAGGCTAGTTGGAGTAGTCTGTGGCTAACGTTGGGGTGGAGAGCCTTATTTTATTACTTGCACCGTGAAAACCCCCAACGTTGCCTGTCCTTGGCCATGGTTGGCCTTTGACGGGATATTTTCGGCCAGCTCTACATGATATTACGGACATGCATAATGGATGCATATTTGATTTGATACGTATGCCGTGAATGATTTATTGAGATGTCATAATATTTTTGCATACCATGGATTTATTGGGACATAATTTTGACACTCCTAATTCACCTAAAAATTAATTGTAGCATGTCATCCCCCCGACTTGCTGAGTACCAACCCCCCTCTCTACGGTGCTCATCCCTCACATTTTCCTCCTACAGGTGTAGACTCGGACTGAGAGATTTGTGCGCATTGTTGTATTGGATATTCTTGGAGACTATTGGACTGGGGTATGACTACCCGCTCTTCCGCTATATATATATTGAGGTTATTGTATCATTGGAGGAAGTTAGGATGACCATTATATTTGTTTAAATTGGGATGACTGTATTTATAATTTTTCTGATCTGTATAAGCTTAACTCTCACTTGTTTTAATTTGCATTGAGGCATACATGTATTATTTTTATTTCTTGGGGATCTCTGTGATTTGGAAACCTGGATTTTGTGAATGTCGACAGCTTTACGGTGCTTCGATGTGCGGGACGTGGTGCCCGTGCATCGAGGTGCCACGGCGGGTTGGTCACGTGCCCGGCTCGGGTGTGGGTCGAGGCGTGACATATAGGACTCAGTCTATCACAAAACTTTACCTAGAAATCTCAGAGAGAGTATGTTAGAGACAATATCACTGGCTGTAAGTGATACCTGAGATCTCAAACCTGCCTATTTGCAGGCAATTGGATGTGGGTATGTCCATGTCGGTCGTATTGCATTCGACCTCACTCTGAACACATATCAGGGCTATTTATATTCTAACAGGGTTACTCTCAAAGTCTCTCACAACTAGAAACTGTCTCATCCCCACTCTCTTAGAGTTAGAGGTGGTCACTCATATGAGAGAATTGATCTTATCTGTCTGACATATCTTTTATCACATTACAAAATATATATGATAAGAAAAGAGTGCATTTGAATAAATGTAATTCATATGTGACTGAATAATGCACAATAATCATATATATATATATGTCGTCAATACAATACAAAGTGAAAAATAAGCATCAATGTCGTCAATACAATACAAAGTGAGAAATGTCAAAAAGTATGCAAACCCAATAACTTTCTATGTCCTAAAAAAAGTCTCTAGTAATGGGTTTGGTGAATGTGTCAGCCATCATGTTTTGTGTAGAAATGTACTTGACGGTCACTTTCACCCTTCTCGACGATGTCTCTAACAAAGTGATATCTGGTACAATATATTTGGTTCTAATATGATACTCAAGGTCTCAAGTGCAAGCAATAGCAGTCTGATTATCACAGTAAATTATCACTGGTCTTCACTATCTATCACAATCCAAAAGTCATTCAATAGTCTTCGGAACCAAACACTCTCTTGAACTACAATTGAGCAAACCACGAACTCAACCTCTATCATGAATAGAGCTACACAGGCTTGTTTCTTACTGCTCCAAGGGATGGCACCGCCATTGAGCAAAAAGGCAAAACTTGATGCGATTTGTGTTTATCTAGATCACCACGCCAATCGGCATCTGAATATGCCACAAAGCGTAAATTGTCTCTTTCGTAACAGAAGGAGAAGCTCATAGTTCCCTTAAGATATCGAAAAATCCTTTTCACTACTCTCAGTGACCCTTTCCAGGATTTGATTGATATCTACTCACCAGACCGATAGCATAATAAATGTTCGATTGTGTACACAACATTGCGTATATTAGACTTCCTACTTCACTGGAGTAAGGTACTTTACTCATTTTCCTTACTTCTACCTAAGTTTTAGGGCACATATCAAGACTCAGGCCATCACATTTGGCGATATGAGTATCTATAGGATTGCAATCACACATCCCAAAATGCTCAAAAATCTTCCTAATGTAGATCTCTTGTGAAAGTGCCAATATCCTTCTTAAGCATTTCCTCTAGATCTGAACTCCGAGGATGAACTCAGTTTCATCCATGTCTTTCATGTCAAAATTCAATGATAACCATGTTTTAATGGTCATCAGATACTCAATATTATTCTCAACCAACATTATGTCATCCACATATAGCGACAGGATCATAAAAGAGTTATCAGAACGTATCTGATAGATACAATGATCCTCCTCGATCATTGTAAAACCATAAGATATCACCTCCTCGTGAAATCTTAGATACCACTACCTAGATGACTACTTTAGGCCATATATCGACTTCCAAAGTTGACAAACCATATCCTCCCGATTTACTAGAACCAGAGGAATGTTCCATGTAGATCTACTTATCCAAACTACCGTTAAGGAAGGCGGTTTTTATATTCATTTCATATAATTCAAGATTCATACTCGTAACAATCGCTAATAATAACAAATCGATGTAAACTTCACTACAGGGGAAAAAGTTTCCTTGTAGTCAATTCCCTTTGCCTACGTATAACCTTTGACTACTAGATATGCCTTGTATCTCTCTATCAATCCATTGGCCTTCTTTTGATTTTGAGAACCCACTTGTTCCCAATAACTTTTCTATCCTCAAGTAAGTTAACTAGGTCCCAAACCCCATTGACTCACATGGATTCCATTTCCTCATACATGGCATTTAACCATTGGCTCTTCACTGGACCCTCGAGAGCCTCCTGGAATGTCCTGGGTTCCTTATCGTTCTCGACAGTTACAATGAGGATCTCATCCTCAATCGAGAAATGACGATGAGGTATATGTCTCTGACTACTCCTACGAGAAGGGGGAGTCTCCTCACCTCCAGATGGGCCACTCCCACTAGAATCAAGATCTGTAATAGACTCTTGAGTCCCGCCGTTGGGCTCAGCTAAGCCACCAAGCTTATCCATCTCATAGAAGGTGTAATCCCGATCGATTTCTCCTCTCTTAGGGAAATCATTATCAAGGAACATGGCATCATGAGACTCAATCTCAGTGATAGTGTTATCTGTATGCTCACCTAGGAACATATATCCCTTCAAATGTTTAGAGTATCTTATAAAGATACACTTCTTTCCTCGCGGGTTTGACTTACGGTATGAATGCGAGGAATCATGAACATAAGTGGCACAACTCCAGGCCTCAAATGGCTAACGTTAGGTTGTCCCCTGTCCAAAACTCGTATGGGGTGCTGACTTTAGACTTTGTTGGGATACGGTTAAGGACGTAAGCAACAATCAATAACGTATCTCCCCAATAAGAGATAGGTAAATTGGTCTGTGCCATCATCGATCTCACCATCTCTAACAAAATTCTATTCCTTCTCTAAGCTACTCTATTCTGTTGAGAAGTAGTAGGAATAGTCAACTGTCTCGTAATGCCCCTCTCGAAATAGAGCTCTTTAAACTGCTCAGACAGATATTCACACCCCCGATCGGTCAATTCTGAGAGTTTTCACCATCAAATCTAGTTGATTCTCAACCTCGCTGATAAACCTCCTGAAGCACTCCAATACCTCAGACTTGTACAAAATCAGATACACGTAACTGAAATGCGTGTAATTGTCTATAAACGTAATAAAATACGTGACTCCATTTCGAACTCTCACGTGCATGGGTTCACAAATATCAGAATGTAGCAACTACAATGGAATCTCATCTCTTATTGTTTTCCCAAATGGATGCCTTAGACTCGTATGAGATCCAATAGACGTAACCAAAACGCGTGTAATCGTCTATAAATGAAATAAAATATGTGGCTCTATTTCGGGCTCTCACATTCATGGGTCCACAAATATCAGAATGGACCAACTATAATTGTCACGCCCCGATCCTCGGATCGACCACGCGACAGCCGCCGCGAAATCTCGGTATACGGGCAGAACCTCCCCATATACCGGGACTCCGCAAGGCTACAAAGACAGCACCACAGTTCTTTCCATACATCAATCATATAAAAACAGAAAACATCACATAACAAACACATGCAAGGACTCATCCGGTCCATCCCTGTACACACGAGCACACATCGGGGAGAGGGAACCTGTACATGCGCATTTACACATCAACACACAATCGGGGAGAGGGAACCTGTGCATGCACGGCACACAATATGGCCATCCAAGCCATTTCAAAGTTCACAGTATAGGGAAAGCACTTAATAAACAGGAAGTCCCAAAACATAGCCGTAAGATCTTACTAACACTCGCTTGAAGAATCAAGCAAACGTCCGTAAGATCCAAACGATATGAGTTGTCCAAGACTTCGTGAAATCGAAAGAAAATAACCATTCTCAATATTACAAACCAAATGTCCCACTCAAAAATGAGTTTTTACCAAAACTATGAGAGAAAGAAAGTAAACAACAACCACGTAAGGATTCCATCAATACTTGTTCCTATACAGGAAACAAGTATCGATTAAATCCGTACCAAAAAGAATTGTACAAGTCTTCCCTTCTTCGGATTTCAATTCAAACCAAAAATGACTATACATCTCGATGTATACCTATAAAAGCCAGCTGGTAGGCCCTCCCCAAGCTCCAATCTCTGTCACAAATCTAATCTTCCTCTGAAAAATGTTAAAGAGTGGGGTGAGTATTATAAATACCCAGTGAGTGGAGTGCAATGGCATGATTGTGTAATAAATAAGGGGTGAAAGTGGGGAATGTCAAAGCATACTTCAAACATCATTTTCATATCCAAACATTTCAGTAATTCAACATCATTTATAAAATATGCATCCATATCAAACATTTTCTCAGAAAATCATAAGGGTCCCATCGAAAACACTTCCGTCTCAGGGCGGCCAAACCCAGAAAGCCCGCCAAGGGTTTTTCTATCCAATGTCTCAAAACAAACCCCCTTCCTTGGCGTTGGCTCGAACCTCACCGGGGTGCAATCCGGATAGTCCGACGTGGCAGAGCAGAGGCCGCATACCTCTCTCGCATATAATACCCCAATCCACGTCACCCCGTCGGGTCGCTCCGTGGGGGGAATGACTATAGCCATTTCTCTCGTGCACCATCATTTCACAATCATCAATTCACAATACCATAATTTCTCAATCATTCAAATTTCCATCCATGTGCCACATTTTATCAATTCAATCTGAAATTCATGCTACAAGCATTTACCATTCAAGTAACCAAGACAAATGGCACAAATTCATGTAAAATCACATAGGATGCATTCATAATTCAAATTCTCGTTTCAGACATCCCACAATCACAAATCATTTCATATAAATCATGTGAAAATCATTCAAAATCATTTATCAAAGAATTTTAAGACATTTTGCTTATTTACTACACAACGATCCGTCCACTCACCTCTAGGGAGGGTATTCACTCCCTATTTCCGAAATCAACTCATAACGACTCTTCTCGAGTCTCCAAAGGTCAACCTAGACCAATCAAGACGAATAAAGATCAATTAAAGCTCTAATAAAGGATTTTCAAATTCTCCTTTTATGTACAATAGCCTTAACTTGCATAATTACATTCCAAAACTTTCGTTTCCTCAAGCTAGTATCATTTCAAATCATCAATGACTTTAAATTTACAATATTCCTCAATTTTACCCATTTTCTCCCGAATTCCTTAATATTAATTTAATTCACGCCGATTTCCATTCAAATCCCAAGGAAAACTACGTAATTCAATCAAATACAACTCTAATACTATCTACGACCTTCTCACATGCTTCACAGTCCAATTTACATCAAATTCTAGACCTAACCTCAATAATTTCATACAAACACTTAGGGGAATACATTTCTTTCAAGTCTAACACATTTCAAAACATATATAGATGTAATTTCTACCTTAGTTCAACAAAATAATTCGAATTACGGAAGGGATTGAAAATCCCTCACCTAGGGTTTCTCAGTGTGCAACCTAGCTTCCAATCGCCAGTGTATCAAACCTGTAACAAGTTCAATTTACAGCAATCGTTAGAATTAAACCTAACAACTAAGAATATTCAACCCTAGAATTAAAATTGGACAACCTAGGCTTACCTCTGCAGAGCTGTGACCTAGGGTTTTTGCTATCCTGCGACTAGGGTTTTGATAGGATTAAATGGCCGCTGGTTTGGGAGGCAACAGAGGGAAGTGCTCACAGTGAGCACTGCGAGCGAGCAAAAGAGGAAGGCAGTGAAAATTCTGCCATCGCGCGCACGGGAGAGAGGTTGAAGACTCTGTTCGCGAGCGGAAAGAGAGGGAACAGAGGGAAAATCAAATCGCCCGCTCGTGCGTGGAAGAGAGCGACTGAGAGCTGGTGTGAGAGAGCGAGAGATGGTGAGATCGTGAAAGACAGAGAGACCGAGAGCGATTGTGAGTGACAGAGAGTGAGAGATTTCGTGAGACCGAGAGATGGTGACCCGCGGTGGTTCGCGGTGGTCATGGTGGTGGTTACGGACGGTGGAGGGAGTGGTGGCGAGCGATCGCGAGAGGGGGAGAAAGCGCAAAGAGAAACTGAGAGAGACAGACTGAGAGAGAAAGAAGAAGAAGAAGGTGGCGGTGGTGGTGTCCGATGGTGATGGCGGAGATGAATCGCGAGGGAGAGGGAGACGGCTTCGGTCGGTCGAAAGGAGAGGAAGAGAGAGACGGGAGTGAGGGAATGCGATTAGGGCTATTGGCCCTAATCGATTTGGGGAAAAACGGGGGTGCTGCGTTTCACCCCGAAACGCAGCATCTCCACTTTGTTTTTTTTTTTTTTTTTTTTTTTTTTTTTTAACTTTATAATATATATATATATATTTTCTCAGCACATTGGATGTTCCCCGATTTACCAAAAATAAAATATACTACGAATTAGGAATACGACATTTCAATTTTACCAAAAATTTAAAAGTAAGACCCCAAAATCGAAAATCAATAAAATTAAAATTTCTCTTTATATTATAAAACAAATTTCAAAAAAACTCGGTGTTACAACTCTTAACCCCCTAAAAACAAATTTCGTCCTCGAAATTCCAAAATATAATTCATACATCAAAGAGCCGCGAATGTTGCTTTTGCATTAATTCCTCCGTCTCCCAAGTTTGTTTTTCTAGTTGATTATATTCTCCACAACACTTTAACTATAGGCATCTACTTATTTCTCAACCGTTTGAATCCGCCGATCTAGTATTAACACAGGCTGCACTTTGAAACTTAGGTCTGAATTTCATTCTATCAGAGAAGCTTCAATCACATGAAATGGATCCGGCAAATACTTCTTAAAATATGTTAGGACTATTTTACCTTCAGAATCAACAACTAAACTATCAAGACTCCAACACAAAATTCCTTAAATTATTTTTCAAAAGAGACCTTAAATAAGAAATGTCCACTACCATGTCATGTCCATATCAATTGCAGATCCCAAGATAGAGAAAATCCTTATATCCTCAAGTTTGTGTATAACGAAATGTAAATCAACCTCAATATGGCCTAGACTAAGTGAGGAAATTTACTCCACTGATAATATTTGTATGCTTCCAAGTTTTAAATCTCCAATCCTTAATTAGATAACTTTTTAATCAAGGTATTTCTATCACGATCATTCTCTATCACTTTTTTTTTTTTTTTTTTATCATGCAATATCACCAATATTCTATCCAAATCAAATCTAGTACATACATCTGCATATTACCCGGTGTCTGCATTAATATCCCCAAATTATCAAAGTAATAACCACTTCTAGTGTCTGTTATATTTATCACCGTTACACTCTAGACATTACGATCTTCTCATTTACATACAGTGCTTTCAATACAATTCTCATATTCTCTTAAACCCTGAATTGATCGGCTTGACAAATATACAAGTTTCCCTGCTTTTGAAACCAGATTACTTCTTTTCAAAAAAAAAAAATATTTTCAAAAATACCTAGTCTCTCACATCAATTCTATAATCATATAATCACAAAAGATACATCATAAAAATTTGCTTTGCATTCACTTAATCTACTACTGATCTTATCTTGTAATAATTTCCTATATTCGATCCCTTCAACTTTACTCACTCGATCAACTAAATCCACTTGTCACTCGACTTTAATCGACTCAAAGACTCCATTCCGGTAGAAATTAGAGAAATAAAATCCTAATTACTTGGATCTCTCCCGTAACAACTTGATGGTCTCGATTTATTAAAATAAAAAAAAAATCATAATTAGTGATAAAATTCTGAATTTTCCCTTTTCAATTTCTTTCTAAAAATCCAACTGCTCATAATTATATGAAAGGAACTCCCAATATGAGTAGCAATAAGTCTTTCCTAGGGTTACAAACAAACCTTTCATTAAACAAAGCCACGTCACCAAAACGATTAAATCAACAAAACATATCCTAGCTACATATAGATCTTCTCATTGCATTATCGTACAAAATCTCTCTACTATCAATCATTCTCTTTAAAGTAATATTAATTCACCAAACAAAATAAAAGACCAACTGAAGCGAATCATTTTCATCACAGGTACCTACCTTTGTAAGTCTCATTTAATAATACTATCCTGTTTCACTAGTTATGCATATCTGTGCTTTTTAGAATCTGACTTTAACCGTTGCTAGAAATCAAAATTCATGTTTCGAATCTAAGATTCTTCTAAAGAATATTAGGAAGGACTGGGGTAAGCATGGAAATTTTTTAGTGAATAGACGGCATGGCATATTGAGCATGAATGAAGGGTGAAAGTGGTTGTGCCAAACACATATATCAAAATTCATTTCCGTGTAATGCCAAAATCATTTGTAATAACATAAATTTATATCAAATTTTTCCATGACTCATATTCTCCAATTCAATAAACAATTTTATATTTTCCTTTCAATAACTTTCGGGTCTGTCCAAAATCACTCTCCTACCCAGCCTTTGCCACGCCTCCATGGCCTCGATCCGTGGCAAGACTTAGTCATTATTGGTTTTCCAACACCATGTTCCCAAGCTTAAGTTATCAATCGATTCACAATCTCAAATATAAGATATAGCTATTCTTCAAAATTCACATGAGTATCCAAATGTAACAAATGCAAATAGTTTAATATTCAAAGTCATGAGTCATGGATATTTTGCCATTTCATTTCAGGCACACCACACTCACAAAATATTTTAATCCTCTTTTAAAATTTATTTCAGAAATCAATTTCGAATCCATTTGCAAAGTCATTTCAAAAATCAATTTATAATTCATAATTGAAAACAATTAACCCATTCATATGCATCAAAGCCGTCCATTCACATCTCCTATAAGAGAGTTAACCAATTTATCAACGAGTTGATCCAAACATCTCTAAATTTGGAAACAACTCAACTCAAAATCTCGATGAGTTGACCACCAATGAATAATACTATATGTCTATGGAAAGAGAGTCAAATGACAATTTCTATCAATTTCAATCAAGGTATATAATTATCACTAACACCAGGAATATCTCAAAACATCAAAATCATCTCTCCTTAAATTCATTATCATGCAATCATGATCACTTAATATTTATATCCAAATCTCTAAATCATCAAGTTCAAGTTCTAAGGAATTTACCTGACTACATTTGGGTTGCCTTACCACACCAAAATCTCCACTTAGTGATTGATTCACTAGCTCATACAAATCAGAAGATAATGTGAGGGCGATCTTACAGTTGATTTCTCTAAAATTTCTCATTTACCTTTTATTAGCCGAACCACTAAAAGTTCAAGTAAATACCATCATTGAACACGTGATATACACCTCTATGAGTTTCCGAAGACTCCAAATTTTCCAAGAATCTACTTAGTATTAATCCAAACCACTTACCATCTTTAGCATCAAATAGTCCTTTTATGCAATTGTAAATTTTCCTATCTAACTTTATGACAGATTGCACTTACTAACATAACACAACCAAGCATTCCCTTTTTATGCCAATAATTAAATACAAATATCCATTTGTTTATTAGCGCCTTGAAGGCAGATTTGCCAGGTTTTCCTCATATTAGAATCCTTTGAACACAATTTCTAAATAAAATACTCCAAACTTTTCAGCATTTAAATCTTCTTGAATTTCACAAACTCAACCAATTTTGAACCATAAATTTCAATGTGCACACTTCCTTTACTATCCAATCTACAGCCTCATTACAACCTTTCCTTCTTCCGATTGTAGGAAACCCTACCAAAGTCACGGCATCACATTTGTAACTTTTCATGTCATCATTTCAATCTAATCCTTCACCACCACCGTGCTATCAAGACTCCACAACTAGGAACACTCCTCAAAGTGCCCTCTAAATGAACCCCTAATGGCCAGGTCCTTTTAAATCTCAAATATATTCTTTTATCATGCTTCTTAGCAAAATGAACCACTTAATAAGCCACTAAAATCAGAAGTAGAATCTATCTTCAATAAAAACACCCTAGTTATTAAATTATAGATAAGAGTATCACCGAGTACCGTAAGCAATCTACTAGCAAGAATCTTAACCACAACTCAATAAAGAGGTGAAATCAAGATATATGAAGACTATAATTAATATGTAGAGGCGTGTAAGAGGAATCTCATCCGGTTCCTCAATCTTTGTCTAAGAGGGATAGTTCTACGAACAAGAGTCAAATCTCAGCAAATAGAATAGGAATTGAACTAGGTATTTAACCCCCTAAAAATGAGCATTCCTATCCTCCTAAGAAATCCATGGAAGACTTGTACATTCTCAAAAACACCTTTTTCAAAAACCAAATACTTCAAAGTCTTTAGAAACTTTTCGGGACATTTGGAAACAATTTAAATCATTCCAAAACCAATAACTTTTAAAATCGTGAGCCTAAGCTCTGATACCACTAAAGCTGTCACGCCCCGATCCTCGGATCGACCACGCGATAGCCGCCATGAAATCTCGGTATACGGGCAGAACCTCCCCATATACCGGGACTCCGCAAGGCTACAAAGACAGCACCACAGTTCTTTCCATACATCAATCATATAAAAACAGAAAACATCACATAACAAACACATGCAAGGACTCATCCGGTCCATCCCTGTACACACGAGCACACATCGGGGAGAGGGAACCTGTACATGCGCATTTACACATCAACACACAATCGGGGAGAGGGAACCTGTGCATGCACGGCACACAATATGGCCATCCAAGCCATTTCAAAGTTCACAGTATAGGGAAAGCACTTAATAAACAGGAAGTCCCAAAGCATAGCCGTAAGATCTTACTAACACTCGCTTGAAGAATCAAGCAAACGTCCGTAAGATCCAAACGATATGAGTTGTCCAAGACTTCGTGAAATCGAAAGAAAATAACCATTCTCAATATTACAAACCAAATGTCCCACTCAAAAATGAGTTTTTACCAAAACTATGAGAGAAAGAAAGTAAACAACAACCACGTAAGGATTCCATCAATACTTGTTCCTATACGAGGAAACAAGTATCGATTAAATCCGTACCAAAAAGAATTGTACAAGTCTTCCCTTCTTCGGATTTCAATTCAAACCAAAAATGACTATACATCTCGATGTATACCTATAAAAGCCAGCTGGTAGGCCCTCCCCAAGCTCCAATCTCTGTCACAAATCTAATCTTCCTCTGAAAAATGTTAAAGAGTGGGGTGAGTATTATAAATACCCTGTGAGTGGAGTGCAATGGCATGATTGTGTAATAAATAAGGGGTGAAAGTGGGGAATGTCAAAGCATACTTCAAACATCATTTTCATATCCAAACATTTCAGTAATTCAACATCATTTATAAAATATGCATCCATATCAAACATTTTCTCGAAAAAATCATAAGGGTCCCATCGAAAACACTTCCGTCTCGGGCGGCCAAACCCGACGAAAGCCCGCCAAGGGTTTTTCTATCCAATGTCTCAAAACAAACCCCCTTCCTTGGCGTTGGCTCGAACCTCACCGGGGTGCAATCCGGATAGTCCGACGTGGCAGAGCAGAGGCCGCATACCTCTCTCGCATATAATACCCCAATCCACGTCACCCCGTCGGGTCGCTCCGTGGGGGGGAATGACTATAGCCATTTCTCTCGTGCACCATCATTTCACAATCATCAATTCACAATACCATAATTTCTCAATCATTCAAATTTCCATCCATGTGCCACATTTTATCAATTCAATCTGAAATTCATGCTACAAGCATTTACCATTCAAGTAACCAAGACAAATGGCACAAATTCATGTAAAATCACATAGGATGCATTCATAATTCAAATTCTCGTTTCGGACATCCCACAATCACAAATCATTTCATATAAATCATGTGAAAATCATTCAAAATCATTTATCAAAGAATTTTAAGACATTTTGCTTATTTACTACACAACGATCCGTCCACTCACCTCTAGGGAGGGTATTCACTCCCTATTTCCGAAATCAACTCATAACGACTCTTCTCGAGTCTCCAAAGGTCAACCTAGACCAATCAAGACGAATAAAGATCAATTAAAGCTCTAATAAAGGATTTTCAAATTCTCCTTTTATGTACAATAGCCTTAACTTGCATAATTACATTCCAAAACTTTCGTTTCCTCAAGCTAGTATCATTTCAAATCATCAATGACTTTAAATTTACAATATTCCTCAATTTTACCCATTTTCTCCCGAATTCCTTAATATTAATTTAATTCACGCCGATTTCCATTCAAATCCCAAGGAAAACTACGTAATTCAATCAAATACAATTCTAATACTATCTACGACCTTCTCACATGCTTCACAGTCCAATTTACATCAAATTCTAGACCTAACCTCAATAATTTCATACAAACACTTAGGGGAATACATTTCTTTCAAGTCTAACACATTTCAAAACATATATAGATGTAATTTCTACCTTAGTTCAACAAAATAATTCGAATTACGGAAGGGATTGAAAATCCCTCACCTAGGGTTTCTCAGTGTGCAACCTAGCTTCCAATCGCAAGTGTATCAAACCTGTAACAAGTTCAATTTACAGCAATCGTTAGAATTAAACCTAACAACTAAGAATATTCAACCCTAGAATTAAAATTGGACAACCTAGGCTTACCTCTGCAGAGCTGTGACCTAGGGTTTTTGCTATCCTGCGACTAGGGTTTTGATAGGATTAAATGGCCGCTGGTTTGGGAGGCAACAGAGGGAAGTGCTCACAGTGAGCACTGCGAGCGAGCAAAAGAGGAAGGCAGTGAAAATTCTGCCATCGCGCGCACGGGAGAGAGGTTGAAGACTCTGTTCGCGAGCGGAAAGAGAGGGAACAGAGGGAAAATCAAATCGCCCGCTCGTGCGTGGAAGAGAGCGACTGAGAGCTGGTGTGAGAGAGCGAGAGATGGTGAGATCGTGAAAGACAGAGAGACCGAGAGCGATTGTGAGTGACAGAGAGTGAGAGATTTCGTGAGACCGAGAGATGGTGACCCGCGGTGGTTCGCGGTGGTCATGGTGGTGGTTACGGACGGTGGAGGGAGTGGTGGCGAGCGATCGCGAGAGGGGGAGAAAGCGCAAAGAGAAACTGAGAGAGACTGTGGGATAGAGAGAGAGACTGAGAGAGAAAGAAGAAGGAGGTGGCGGTGGTGGTGTCCGGTGGTGATGGCGGAGATGAATCGCGAGGGAGAGGGAGACGGCTTCGGTCGAAAGGAGAGGAAGAGAGAGACGGGAGTGAGGGAATGCGATTAGGGCTATTGGCCCTAATCGATTTGGGGAAAAACGGGGGTGCTGCGTTTCACCCCGAAACGCAGCATCTCCACTTTGTTTTTTTTTTTTTTTTTTTTTTTTTTTTAACTTTATAATATATATATATATATTTTCTCAGCACATTGGATGTTCCCCGATTTACCAAAAATAAAATATACTACGAATTAGGAATACGACATTTCAATTTTACCAAAAATTTAAAAGTAAGACCCCAAAATCAAAAATCAATAAAATTAAAATTTCTCTTTATATTATAAAACAAATTTCAAAAAAACTCGGTGTTACAATAATGGAGTCCCAACTCTCATTGCTTTCCCAAATGGTTTCCTCGTAGCTTTGTTTGCTAAGCAAAACTCACATAAGGGCAACTTGACACTGGTTAGTGGGTCCAACAAGCTACTCATAGCTAACCGGTTCATCCTCTCTTACCTTATGTGGCTAAGTCTACTATGCCAAACAATCACATCATCAACTACACTATCAGATGTAAAGACAATTGGAAATGAATAATAAATATTATAAAAAGGAACCATATCTAGTACATAAAGTCCGTCTTGGACTGAACTAGAACATGTTAAAGAACTGTCATGAAAAATAGAAACACTAAAGTTTCCCAACAAAATAGAGTATCCTAACTGATCATGACAACAGACAGAATTTGGTTACTTCACAGTATCAGCTTGCATGTACCAATCCCTCTCATAGTCACAAATGCTCCATTCTCCACATACAGTCTCCTCGTATAGGGACTCAATCGGCGGAACTCCACATACATGCTCCTGTCACGAGCTGTATGGTCAGTGGTTACTGAGTCTACAATCCACAAAGTAGAAGAGTCAGCGAGTATCACAGTAGATGACACATAACTCAAACCATATAAAGAAGAAGGACATATCTTTCACTCACCACACTAGCGTGCAAAATGCCCAAATTTGCCACACACGTAACACTGGATCTTGCTCTATCGAGCTCCTTCTTCCTGCGCTTCTACCCTTTGTCATTGATCCTAACAAATGGGTTCTTCTTGCCGTGATCTTTGGTCTTTTTGTCATGCTTGCACCACTTGCGCTTAGTGCCCCGAGAGCTCTTACTCGACTACGCCACATAATCATGACCTGGAGTAGACCTAGCCACCTCCTGGTGCTCCTCATCGAGCTCACAATGTCTACTCACATCCATAAAAATACAAATACTCTCAGTGTATGTGAGGTAGGTCTTAACAATCTCCTACAAGTCCGGTAGAGACTGGATCACTCCTAGTACTTGAAATTCGTTTGACAATGGCTCCCCCATATTTTTCAGAGAGGCGATCATACTTGATATATGCATAATATGTTATTTTATGGTATGATCGACCTCTTCTTATATGTGATAAATTTGTAGGTCATCATCCCCAGCTTAGGACCTGACTTAGAGCCATAATGCTCTTTTAGAGCAAGCTAGATCGACATCGCAGTAGGATACTACTCATATACCAAGATCAAATAGCCATGCATGCTACTCGGAAAGATTACCCTAATTTGGCCATCCTTTTTCTTCCATGCACGGTATGCCTCCTGATCTCGTCTTGCTTGAGAGGTGATACCCTCCCCAGGGTCCTTCATTTCATGTTTTAGAACTTCCACAAGTTCTTCGAAGACAAACTGAATCTTTCGATGCCAAATCTTATAATTGTGACGGTTTAGCTTGTCTCCCTTCACAAAATCTATTATGACAGTTTTTATAGTAGTCATTCTCTGTAACATAGAAAAGAGAGACGTTAGTGACAAATGATACTTAACCTCACAATTTTGTGTACCTTACAAATCAACAAGACTAAAATAATTTGAGTATAAACTCCAAAACGAGCGTATGAGTCAACAGATACCATACACCACAATTTGAGATCGCATCTTACTATTCAGATTTGGATTCGGCACGCAAAAACCCACAATTAGTCACATATAATGACATGTGACCCTCAGAAAAGTGAAATTTTTCGTTCCAGCAAAACCTGACACACCACCGGTGTGTCCACGTGCTGTCGTTGCGTCCTCATGCTCCTGCATGCGTGGTCCCGGTCATAACCCAGGTTGGAACACAGGTCGAACTTGGATTTGGGTTGGAACCGACCTGAACCTAACCCGAGCATGCACTTCGCCCCTCTACCATCACGTGCCTCTCTCACGTGTGACGAGCACATGTGATGTGCACGCGCCTTTGACCCAAGTCCGGTCTTCTTCACCTGATGGGTCTGCAGCTAGGTCGCGTGACCCGACTATCGAAAAACCTGTTTTTCCGTTTTTCACCGGATTTTGACCTGAAATCACAAATTGGACTTCCTCCATCATCCTAAACTCAATTTTAGGAGGAATCATGCCCTAAACTCAGCGGATTAAATGGCCAAACATTCGGCGCTTAGTAGCCATTTTTGAAAATAACTTTCTGGCATCCAAAATTCACAATTAATATATACAAAATGTAGATCAAAACATGGGAAATATTTTTATGCCATTTTCTTAGATCAATTCATCCTTAAACTCGATAAATCTACGATCTAAGGTTTTGGTCACTATTCATGACCAAGAATTTTAATCAGAATTTTCATAGCCTAAATGTGCTAAAAAATTACAAAAAATTATATTCATGATTTACGTATTATGGGTAATATCAGGGTATAGTCGGATTCACGAAATTCATTCGTGATCCAAACCCTAAATTTTATACCCTATATTTTTCATACCTGAATATTCTAAAAAATTTATTTTAATAAATCTAATGTTACTCTGATACCAATGTTAAATTTATTTATCACATACAAATAAGTGAAAGTATGAAGATCAATTTTTTGGAAAAATAAATAGATATAATTTTAGAATATGCCTCAGTGAGTAAATTGTAGAAAAATCGGGAACCACAAAATTTTCTCAAACAAACTCACAGTTGAATGATAATCATGAAAGATCGAACTATCACCATGAATCCACAACACCGCGACCCAAAGTCTAGTGATTAAAAATGAAAACTCCCAACTCGGAATTCACTAAGCCCTCAATTACTCTCTCTAGAGAATGTGTTTAACTCAAAGAACCCTCTTTCAATAAAATGTTGTGAACCACACTCTCAAATGATGTTCAACTAAATTAATTAATGTAATTCATGCTAGTGAGAGAGAGATTAGGGAAATGGGGACTCATTATCCCTAATTCAAATTTTTAATTTTTAATTTGAGAGGGCATATTTACCTATAGCCACAATTTACAGTGAAGAGAAAGATTGATAAGGACAAAAGCTCGGTTGAGTTGAAAAGGATTGTTTGGGAATCAATAGCTCTGGTTTTGCTTCAAACTAGAAGAAAATGGCTATTTTTTTGCATGGTATACCCTGATTTCAAACCAAAACCATGCTAGTGTACGTGTTCTCATGCAACAGCAGCAAGGTAATGAAGGTAATGCTGTTTTGCACCAGCTTTATATCAACTAATTTTCTGTCGTTGCCACATCCTTCAAGCACCTGAATCTGGGATATAGCAAATTCTAGTTGTTATGGGCGTTGAGTTGGTGTTTGTTCTGTCAGCTTCTGTTTTTTCCCATCCCTTTTTTGAAGGTTTGACTTTAATCTTTTCTCTCTTTAATTAAATTGTCTTCTTTACAAGGGGGTGCTTAGTTAGTAACTGATAGCATATTTGTCGCATTTGAGGTTCTCCCATCCATCCTATTTGTGAAGGCAAGCAATTCAGAGGCACTTGATTACCCCTCCCAAAAATCTTGGTCGAATGTTCTTGCTTGTGCCAATTTTTTTTTTTTTTTTTTTTTTTTTTTTGTTTTTTATACAACGATTTAAACTCTGAATTTCAAGATCAGGGAAAGGGAGGAAACTTGCTTGTGCCAATATCAGGTGAGATTTTTGACTGTATTACTTAGCTGGCCTGAGGTGTTGGTGGGGTATCTTGGGCCGCCTTTCTGGCCATGGCCACTTTTGCGTGTGGCCAAAATGTTGATATGTTTATCCTGGTGCTGATCATTTTCATGGGGAAGGAAAATTTGGATTGATTGGTTAAAAATCTTTTATCTTGCAATTACGTGAACGTTTTTACACCAACATTTGAAACTGGGATTGTTTAGGAGCCCATATGTCCTTTATGCAATAAAAAGAAAGTAAGAAAGATTCATGGATGCTCTAGAGTCTCCATGTAAATTGCCTAAAATTTTTGTTGCCATCTACTTTCTCAATGCATTTGTAGGATAAATAACTGTTATTTATGAATCCAATAGTATAATGTGTAACACCGAAATCTGGTGTTGAAATTTTGTAAATATCTTTATAATATAATGAAAAATTTTTAATTTTATTGATTTTCGATTTTGGGGTATTAAATTGAAATTTTTTGTATATTTAAAATGTTTATGTTTGCAAAAAAATTCGTAGTACATTTCATTTTTGATAAATTTGGAGTTTTATTGTAATATCAGTATAAATATACACGAATACATAAATATATATATGTTTAAAAAAAAAGAGAGAAAGAGGAGAGGAGACAGCGTTTTGCCCAAAACACTGTGTCCCCCTCCCCCCATTTCAATTAGGGTTTGAAACCCTAATCTTCATCTCTCTCTCTCTCCCGTCTCCCTCTCGTTTCTCTCGATTTCTCTCCCTATCTCTCCACAGCTCACTGCCTCTCTCCCTCTCTATCGTTTCTCTCTCTCTACCTCCCACGACCGACGGCTTCCTTCGACTGCCACCCACCTTAGCGGTCACTCGTCTCTCTCTGTTTCTCTCTCTCTTCTTCTCTTACTTTCCCTTTCTCTCTCTCGCGTGCGACAGAGTTCTCTCACTCTCTCCCTCGCTCACGCGGTGCTCATAGTGAGCACTTCTCTTCTGCAACCCTTACTAAAGTCCCAAACCGGCGCCCAATTGGACCTTTGAAAACCCTAGGCTGCCTGCACTCATCCCCTGCGCAGGTAAGGGTGAAAGTTCTGACCTATAGTTTTAGAGTTTTGATTTTCATAGTGATTTAGTTTAATTGCTGAACTTTGCTTCGATTTAGAAGCGTTGCAGATCCCGAACTAAATTGAATGGCGCACGGACCATAGGACTGTGAACCGTGAAACCCTAATTTCTAATCTCTTTCAGTAATCGAGCGAGATTTTTGCCGAATCTAGGATGAGAGTTTTGTATATGTCTTGAAAGTATGTTGAATCTAAATAGAATGCATTTTCTGAAATTCTATAGCTAATTATTAGAGTTAAGTCTATAATTCTATAGGAATTTAGGTTGTCTAGTATAAAAAGACATGTTAGAGGATAATAGAACCTTATTGGATTGATTGGGATAGCTTTCCTTGAAGTTTGATTGAAATGTGCCTGAAAAATTAAATTAGGGTAATGTAAATTCGGAAGAAATTGAGAAAATTGTTAGAAATTAGGAAGAATCGTGGAATATTGGGGAATTAAGGTCATTGGTGGTGCAAATGATCCTGAAATGATGAAATGGAAATATTGGTTCGTGAAATTGAAGAATTAAGTATGTGCTAAATATAGGAAATTTCATAAAACCTAGAATTTGGGATGAACTAATAATGAAATTGTGAATTTGGGAGTGGATACCCTCCCAAGAGGTGAGTGGATGGTCCGTTGTGTTATAAATGAACAAAATTGTTTTAAATTCTTTTATAAACGATTTTGAATGATTTTTATCTATTTTATATGAATTTCTTTGTGATTGTGAGATTGTATGAAATAGAAATTTGAACTACGAATGCATCCATTGTATTTATAAATGAATCCGTGTCATATATATTGGATATTTAATTTATGAATGCTTGTGGCATGATTTTGGAAATTGTTTGTTGAAACATGACACATGGATTGTAATTTGAATGATTGTGAAATGATGGTGTATGAGTATAATGGCTATAGTCATTCTCTCCACGGAGCGACCCGACGGGGTGATGTGGTTGAGGTTTAATTGCGAGGGAGGTAGACACGACCTCTTCTCTGTCACGTCTGACTATCTGGATTATACCCCGGTGAGGAACGAGCCAATGTCAAGGAAGGGGGTAGTGTTTTGAAATACTGAAATGAAAAACCCTTGGCAGACTTTCGTCTGGGTTCAGCCAAAACCAGGACGGAAGTGTTTTCGATGAGACCTTGCGATTTTCTGAAAGAATGTTTGATATGGATGCATACTTTGTGAATTATCTTAATTTATTGAAAATGTTTTTACATATATAATGTGTTGTTTATGAGGTATACTTTGACTCTCTCACATTCACCTCTCATTTATTACACAATCATACCATTGCACTCCACTTACTGAAAGAATGTTTGATATGGATGCATACTTTGTGAATTATCTTGATTTATTGAAAATGTTTTTACATATATAATGTGTTGTTTATGAGGTATACTTTGACTCTCTCACATTCACCTCTCATTTATTACACAATCATACCATTGCACTCCACTTACTGAGTATTCCCAATACTCACCCCACTCCTTTATATTTTTCAGAGGGCGTGTAGGGAGATGACGTTCACTATTGTGAATTGGAGGATTATTTTTATTGATTTTGGGTAGGTATAAATTATATAGTTATTTTGAGAGTTGTAGATCGTTAGTTTATGGAAAGGTAGTTCTGTACATCTCATACTGTGCAGATTTTATAGATACTAGTTAAATTCTGTGAACAAATATTGATAAAATCCAACGATTATGATTTGGAACTTTATTCTTTTGTACGAAATTATTTTTGGAAAAATGTTTTATTTTGTACTAGGAGATTTATATTACAATGTTGGATTTTGATACTTTCTTTCGGTTTTATAAATTTTATGAACTGTCTTAGAATTCTGGACTGGTTAGAATAGCCACATTGCATGTATGCATGTACAAGAGTCCCTCGATTTGTGTGCTGATGCATGCATGTGTGTATAGGGATAGGCCGGATAGACCCCTTGTATGTGTGTTGTATATATAATTTTTTATGTTGATGGATTTTATATTTTGGAAAATGTATTGTATAAATTGAATGCCTTACGTTATCCTGATATATAGAAAGATTATGTTCGTATACCGAGATAATACGATAATTGTTACGTACTTGACGAGAGAGTCGAGACGTGACATAATGCATATTTGTTGGGCTTGAATGGACGAGCATCAACTTTTTAGCACTAGTGGAATTAAGTGTCGTATTAAAGAGAATAATTTTCGTGGTTGCAATCATTAAAATTTTAGGTGAAACTTTTATCTACAGAGGAACCATTGGATAATAGTCTATATTAAACTTTTTGGTCCCAAGCTTCCTGCTTTCACATTTTGTACTTCTACCCGTTCTTCACTCTTGAGGAGCTTTCTAAAGTTATATGAATATCAAGATTCGTGCAGGGTGTGGGAAAAGCACACAAGGAGTTGAAGGAGAGCCAGCTATTGAACGACTATTTGAACTAACCAAATTCAACCTGGTAAGGTTATTTTTCTGACTTGCACTTTCAATCACTGTGAACCGGGAATATACTTCTTAAGATTGGAGTAACGATGCAAAATGAAGTCTTGATGATTAGATTACATTGTAGATTTGGAAAAGTTTGACTTGGTTTGTGGACATGAGTAGGTTGTGCATTGGATGCTTCTTACTTGGACTTCTAGCAATTTTTTTTTCGCTTATACTGGAAGCCATTAGAATGGCTAAATCAGAAGTTGTCGCTCCTACAATGTGGAGCTTAGTTTTATTCACTCCAATTTACTGTAAGGATAATTATCTTTCCTTGCCAGCATACTAGATGCTTCATTCCATCATGGCATGCCCTTGACCACATAAAAATATCATGATTTATCCCCCTCCCCACTCCAACAACCGTTGTACTTTAATGAGGATAATATATATATATATATATATAGAGAGAGAGAGAGAGAGAGAGAGAGAGAGAGAGAGAGAGAGAGAGAGAGAGAGAGAGAGAGAGAGAGAGAGAAGCATTCTAGCTATTGATGTACAAGTTTTTGCAAAATTGTAATACATCCGCCTTAGAAGAGAAAAGCAGCCTTTTATCTGTATACTTAATATGCTATTGGTCTAATGCATTGCAACACTGGGATTACCCTGTCCCTGGGACAGCATTATTTTGATTATTATTTTGGAAAAGGCCTACTTATTTGAAATGACCTCAAAATGTTTCAGGTTTAACATAGAAAATTATTCTTCATACGAGTCTACCATTTTCCTGTTTATCAAATTAAAAATAATAATAATAATAAAATATGGGGAATGCCTTGCATCATTAAGCTTGACCATTTTGTCACTGGGCCCATCCTGTGTATGGCAGTTTTACAAGAACTCAGCATCCTTCTCTATCCTCGGGAAAAGACATCCATAAATTGGGAGGTGCAACTCTCCTGATTCTGATTATTTTATTTGAAATGGCCCTCTCATTTGAAATGACCTCAAAAGGATGGAAATGCTTCAGGTTTAACATGGCAAATAGCGCTTCATATATGTCTACCTTTTGCCCGTTTATCAAATTCAACGACAATAACCTTATTCAAAAATTGATATCAATCATTTAAAAAATAAATATTAAAATAAATAAATAAATAAATAATAAAATAAAATAAAAAATAAAAATAATTAATTTAATTTATACAGATTTTTCTGTATCACTAATTTCTATCCAAAACAATCTTTTCATCTAAATATTTAACTATCATATTTTTACGTATAATTTATATCTAAATTTTTAACGTTTTATCTTTACGTTTTACTAAATCTCATATATTTAAATTATCGACCAATACGACTTTAGACTTTCTTTATACATACCCAAACTATCTTAAATGATACTCTCTCATTTTATCCACAATTAAATTAATTTCTAACTTATTATGAATCTCATCGTTTCTAATTCTATCTCTTCTAGTTTTGTCACATATTCATTTAAGTATCATTATTTCTATTACTTTTTTTTCTACTCTTGCTGTCATTTAATAGTTCAACACTCAGTGTCATACAGTAGTACAGCTTTTACTATAATTCTATAGAACTTTCCCTTCAAATGCAGTAGTATCGTGTGATCGCAAAAAATTTCAGATGCACTTTTTCATTTCATTCAATCTGTTTGGATCGTATAATTCACATTTCTATTTATATTACCATCGTTTTGAATGATGACACCAATATATCTAAAACGTTCACTTTTTGGTATATTTTTTTCTTCTGAAGTAATTATTTCTTTATCATCCCGATAATTGTCGCTAAACTTACATTTTGTATACTTAGTTTTTGATCGGCTCACTCTAAATCCCCTAAATTCTAGTATGACCCTCCATAACTCTAGTTTAGTACTAATATCCCTTTTAGTGTCATCAATTAATATTATATCATCTGTAAAAAATATATATCATGGTATTTTATTTTGCATGTTTTTTGTTATTTCATCTATTACTAATACAAAAAATGGATGGCTTAAGGCCAAACCATGATGGAGCCTAATGTTAATAAGGAAACTATCACTCAAATCTCTATAAATTCTTACATTGGTTATAATTCATTCATACATATCTCTAATAAGATTAATATATTTCAAAAAAAAAATCTCTTTTTTCATCAGCGCCCACTACAATATGTCTCTAGGAATCCTATTATATTTTTTTTCTAGATCGATGAATACCATATGTAGATCTATTTTCTGTGCTCTATATATCTAAATCAAATATTTTAATAAGTGGATTCTTTCCGTGGTTGAATTTCATGGCATAAATTCAAATTGATTTTAAAACATATTTATCTACAATCTCAACCTATGCTCTATCACTCTCTCCCATAAATTCATAGTATGACTCATAAATTTAATTTTCTTGTAGTTAAAACAATTTCGTATGTCTCATTTATTTTTATATAATGGTATAAATGTGCTCTCACTATAAATGGGGGTACACGGAGAGTAAGTTGGAGATATGAGGGGGAAGTCTGATGGGAAAGAGCCTTAGGGGAGATATAGGGAATAGTGAGACTATCGTGGTGAGATCTTGTTAGATTTATTTGTCACAGACAAATAAGTAGAAGCATGGATGACAATTTTTTTCGAAAAAATAAATAGATATGATTATTAAGATATATCTTAATGAGTAAATCGCAGAAGATCCGGGAATCACGAAACTTTTTCAAATAAACTCACAGTCGGATGACAATCACGAATAATCGAACTATCACCATGAATCCACAATGCCACGATCCAAAATTTGATGATGATAGTGACGAATGAAAATTTTCCTACATGAAATTTTCTTATCCTACTCAAATCTTTGATTTTCTCACACCCTTCAATGGATGAATATTCAATCAAAACTCAATGTCACAATAGTTGTTCTGCTTCAATTGAGTGCACGTATATTAATTAATAATGGGAGAGTTAGTTTTGCAAGTTATGGGATAATGAGAGTTATTCTATTATCCCATTTCAAATATTAAAATATTTTAACCATGGTAAAATGTCCCTACGTGGGCATTTACCAACAAATCTGAAGGGGATTAGTAGCTGAAAAAGATTTGGGTGTGTGGATCTATGGGAGGGAAGATAAATGTAGCTTTTCATGGTGTACGATGAGATGAATAGATGGAGAGTTTGAAGGATATAGGTGTATGAGAGGGAAGGGAGATAATGTAGGGGGTAGGGAGATGAAGAGAGATGTAGATTTATGAGAGGGAGGTGACTTGAGGAAAAACGATGAAGACAAAGGAGAATCTAGGGGATGTAGATACTAAAATGTTCAAGGGGCAGGGAGAGGGAGCGATGAGATCTGGGGTATGGTCATGTACCTAAGGGGGAGGGAGAGAGAGAGAGAGAGAGAGAGAGAGAGATGAGCGCGTACCTGAGCCAACTTACCTGAGTTGCCATGTATTTGTGTTATCGGCGATGGTCAGCGGCTGTGGACGCGATGGGCTGTCCCAAAGTGGGTCAGTGGTCGAGCGAGTGAGAGCGAAACAGAGGGAGAGAGAGGAGACATGTACGGACTTATTTTCAAAAATTTTTAAAAAAATTAAAATAACATAGAAAGAAAAAAATTTTCAAAAATAATACCTAAATATCGCATATTGAAGATGCGACAAAATATGTTGCATTTTCAAGATGTGACATATATATGTCGCCTCTTCAAGACGCGACATAGCCCAAAATCTATGGTCATGACTCTGAAGACCACAGAAGCAAAGGCGTCAAGGTTAAACATGTCTGAGGTAGAAAACACTAGAAGAAACACTATGGTCATGACTAAAAAGGGCATACTTACATAGATTTGCTCGTTGCTAGAAGAAACCCTAGAACGCTTCCTCCGGTCATGACAACTAAAAAAGGCACACCTTAGAAAGCTTTCTCTTGAAAACACTCCAACTAGAAAGCTTCCTCTGTTGAAGGCTGCTACTGCCATCCAAGAAAGGTTGTTTGCTGATGAGGAAGAGCATCTGAAGGAACCCTAGAAAGGATGGAGGTCTGGGAAGAGAGTATGTCGCATTTTCAAGATACGACATACATATTTCATATGTTGAAAACACGACATATTCTGTCGCATCTTCAACATGTGATATTTGGGCATTATTTTTAGAATTTTTTTTCTACTGTTGTTTTAAAAAAATTTTTATTTTTGAAAATAAATCCGTACATGTCTTGGAGAGAGAGAGAGAGAGAGAGAGAGAGAGAGAGAGAGAGAGCAAAAATTTTCTAATATCAGTCGCCTGTTTATCAAATTCAAAATGGAAAAATGGGGAATGGCTTGTTTCATTAAGGTTGACCATTTTGTCAGGGTGCCTGTCCTGTATATGGCAGTTTCATGGCAGAATTCCTCATAGAGACCATGCTGAATGCTTACATAAGGGAAGAAACAACCAGAGCTTATTTGCTAGTCTAATTGTGAACTTCCACAATCAGAGACAACATTATTCCCCAAAACCATTGTGATCAAGGGCTCTTATATTCCTAGTGTTTCGATAAAGTTGAATTACTTGGCTTGACATGGATGAACCCTTTTCCCATGATACACTAAAGTATTCTTTTAAAAGTGCAGTCTAATCTTCTTGGAGAAATATAAATTAGATATGAAGGTTCAAACATACAAAAGTGAGTCATTTGACATATTAAGGAGTTAGTATAGATTTAATTGGCTAGAAGTATAAGAAAAAGGTACCAAGGATGTGGCATGAAGTCCCTGACGTTATAAGGGTTTCACTGTTTATTTGTTTTTGTCTTCCCACATTTACTCGTAATAGCTAATACCCCTAAGGTTGTTTTTGTTAAACCAACTTTCATTCAAAATTGAGATGTAAGGTATTTCTTCTTCTTCCTCCCCAGCTCCCTGCTAGTTTGATGTAAAGAGCTGGTCTTGTGATCAGTTTCTTACGAGTTGATCTCCATTTGAAGGGTTCTATTATATTCTCTATTTTAGGTTGCTGAGAAACCAGTTGCTTTCTGTATGGACTCGGTCAAAGGAGAAGTGAAGTTCTGTGATGTCACTTTTGGATACGGAGATGATCTGCCACTTGTATTGACTGGTTTAGAACTCCATATTAACCCCGGAGAGACAGTTGCAATTGTTGGACCATCTGGAGGGGGGGAAATCAACTCTTGTCAAACTGCTTCTTTGCCTTTATGATCCTTTTTGCAGTGGGTCATCGGAGAAAACTGATCTGTATGCTGTTTGTCTATTGAAATTGTCCTGAGGAAATCTTATTGTGACGTACATCTTTGCAGGTTGTATAATGGCTGATGACTATGATATTCAGAATATATGTTTAGGAAGTTTGAGGAGGCATGTCACTTTGGTCTCTCAGGATTGAGCGTACTAATTATTTGTTTTGCTAGTATTAGGAACTTTTGATTTAATTAATGAAATATAATCTTCTGATCACTATAAAATTGCATGTGTCAATACACGCACACACATAAATATATAGGATTCTAAGCTTCTTAAACTGTAGTGAAATATTTTTAAATCCTATATAGTTGGCTGATGAGTTTATGTATCTCACTCTCATTTTTAATTAGCTACCTCATTTTTTTTTTAAATTTGATGTCAGAAATAGAATAATAATAATTTATTTTTTGTCTACTAGTTTATACCGTTGAAAAATAACTTTATGCAAAAAATCATGTCTAATATCGTGTTAAATTATTGAAATTAAAAATTTAATTAAACTGGAATTAAAAAACTTAGATTGGACAAAAAAAATACCTGACTCCATAACCGAAAACTAAATTGAGTAAAATTTTAATCTGGACAAAGTCTTGAGTTCGGCCTTCATCAGAGCAGAATTCTGGGTACGGCCTTCCAGGTTAAATGCATTCTCACAAAATTCTCTCTATATGATAGGGGTATCAGAGAAAAAAGTGATTCATTAATCCGGAAACCATAACCCTATTTATAATTATAGAGTGACTTTTACCTTCCAAATCTGTCTGTTCAACTTATGGTAGCTGTCCTTAAATCACTCTTAGACATTCCTTATTTAACCCATCATAAATAGTAAATATTCATTGGTATTTATAGATTAATTTATTTCTATATCCTTTGAGATATTTAAATCCAATTACAAAATTTTTCAAATTTACCTGATCATTTTCATATGGGATTAACTTATGACGTTGACAGTATGCAATACATAACTATTTTAACAGATAAACCCAATGTGGATTAATGATCTAACAATCTCTCACTTGGACTATTTGTGAACTTTATAATTATGCAATTGTGAAAACAACTGAATGAACTCAACTTTTCTGTCAGTATTGAAATGTATCTCCAACCAATCCGGTCTATCGATCATACCAACTTAGAATCAAGGCAATTTCTATTACATTTCTTTTATAACTCATCCCTCAATGATCACGTAAATTGATATAACCGAATGACATGGATCATGATATGGATGCGTAGCATGAAAATGTCATGCAATGTGATCTTTAACATGCGTATTTCCAACTGGTCCTCTTTAGTGAGATCAACCATACTCAATATCAGAGTGTGATTCAAAAATTGAATTTTTATTTCTGCGAAAAATAATTTTAAAATACCTTAAACTAAAATAATTAAAAAAATGTCTATATTAGATAAATATCTAAAATCACAAACTAATACTGAAACTGAATATTCTAAAATGATATGACACCCATACGAGTAGTGCGCACATGAACCTTTTGGGTGACAGTCCCTTTAATAAATAGATCCGTAATTATGGAGTTTGTAACAACGTGTTTTATTGACAACCATCCACTTTGAATTATTTCTTTAAATGGAATAAAAGACTGTTGAACTGTCACACAATAATCTGAGTGGTCTGTTAATACCATCCGTGACAAAATTTCATAGTCATATTCCATAATTGGATGGTTCATAACACGCTATGAATTCTGCCGCTATGATGGAAGAGATTATAAGAGACTATTTAATACATTGCCAAAAATGACTCATTTTGCTAGCATGCAGCATGTTGTAACCTTCATACTAACTTGGCATCCCACAAAATTGGAATCAGTATACCGAATAATCTCAAACTAATCTGACTTCCGATATGTAAGCATATGTCCTTTTACTCTCTGTAAGTATTGTAAGATCCATTTGGCTATTTTTCAATACTTTATTCCCGATTTGCTTAAATTTCTACCCAACATTTCTATAATGTATGCAATATCCAAACGCGTATAGATCTAAACATATATTGATTCCATAATGCTGATACATAAGGAATATTCTGTATTTTTCTATATTTAAGGTCATTCTTGAGGCACTGGTAGAGACCAAACTTGTCTCCCTTAACCTTATAGGTATCTTCTAAGTATTTGTTCCCATAGAACTTGTGATATCCACAATTATCAATCAAATTTCATCTCAAAACTCAATGAGATAAAGACTTGATGAAATTTATAACATTACTGTAGGGATGCCTATATTAATTTTATCTCTTCTTTCACGGTATCGATTCTGGAGGTGATTGAGTTTATTCTTCTAGAATAGAGGGTTTTCCAACATTGTCTAATAGCATCTATGGGAATATCAACATATTCCTCTTAAAAGACAATGTCTCTAACCATATTTTCCTCCGCAAACTAAATATTCTCAAAGAACCAAGTACTTCGCGACTCAAAAAGGATCTTATTTGTGAGATCATAAAATTAATACCCTTAAAATTTTCAGAGTACCCTACTAATCAACTAACCATTCTGACATCCAGTTTTCTTTTATTAGGTCTAATAAACCTAATTTTAGTTGGACAACCCCAAACATGTAGATACTTAAGACAGGATGTGTGCCGGTACAAAGTTTTTATGGGGTTTCGGTAGTTGCCTTAGTGGGAAACGTTGCTCAGGATATATGTCGCAATCTTGATTGAATCATATCATGAATAATTATCTATAAACATGATAAAACATCTTTGATTATTCCAAAAACCAAAAGAAATAGTCTATAGATATCTGTATATATCATTTCTAAGACGTTTGAAATCTTATTGGTTTCAATCTCCTTTCGTTGGTTTGTTTTCCCTTTATAATTTATACAAATACCAAAATCTGTGGAATTTTCTTCTGACACAAGTCTCTTTATTCTCCGTTTGGAGATATTACCTAATCTCTTGTGCCATAATGGAGAGAAATTCTTACTAATTAATTTAAACTGTATACTTCAAGTACTATATTGCAGGGATTTATGAAGTAACAATATTAAAGTAATATAGATTATCAAATTCTGATAGATAACCAGAACCAATCTATTTTGATTCAAGAAACCAACCAACTTTTCTATTTCTGAAAGAACAGGTAAAATCTGATTTTTGCAGCACAAAAACAAAAATCAAATTCCATCTAAAAGACAGAATAACAAAAGTTTTATTAAAATCCAAATAAAAATCGGTTTTTTTATGATAATCTAAATTTTCCTATTACTATAATTGAAACTTTATTGTCATCGCCTACGTAGATATATTTTTCACCAACAATTGACAATCGACAATTTAGGAAACCCTGCATAGGCACACTGATGTGAATAATCATAGCGGAACCTGATCACCAAGTGTGTCCTGATATCGAAATTAAGTTAATCTCAGAACAAAGCAAACTAAGAAATATACCTTTCTTATCATTTCAAACATGATAGTTGGTACGTTCTCTTTTTTTTGTACCCTTCAGCACCACAGAAGAAGCAAACATTTTTTCCTGATTCAATCGGTATCTTTTATTGCTTCTTTTATGATATTGTATCTACATCATCTTTATCCTGCTTCCTTTTCTTTTTTTTTTCTTTTTTCCCTTAGTGGTCAAGGGTTCTTAACTATTTTACCGTATAGAAATAGGATTTGTTAAGAGTGTACCAATAACCATTTCATTCTAGACAGATCATTTCTCAATATCCATAAAAAAAGATTTAGTCATCATAACTAATTTACATATAGTATCTCTGACCACTTTATCTTATTAGACACATACGATTCAACGTCTCTTACCTTTCTTTCTCCCACTTTTTAGAGGTACTCTTATCTGTAAGTGATGAGGAGAATATATTTTTAATGCAAGTTTTAAATTCAAACTTGAAATTCGAACCATTCAATTTAAAAATCAACCTAAATTGAACGTTAATGTCAGTGGAAATAGTATCAACTATCAAACAGAGAACAGTAATCTGTATATACTCATATGGAACCAAATAAATTCAAACATGAGTAATCTCCATCACAAGATACCGGACACTCCATTAATTTTTCATCTTTGAATAAAATAATTAACTTGTAAGTGGTATTTTGATGCAGTAATCAAATGCTGACAATAAAAACATGTCAACCAATTACCTTTCTTTGGGCTGATGAATTGATCACATGTAAAACCGTAAAATTATCATGCATTTATTACCATAAGGTATACATGTAACTCCGTCAAATATAGACCTTCCTTTGAACCAATCAATATTCACATGAATTTCATACACAGCTTTTTTTTTTTTACATTTCTAAACAAATTAATTTCCACGAGAGAGGTCACTTTGCCAACATGTTGTTTCAATTAATTTATCTTGAAATATATATAAAATTATAGGTATAGTAATAAAACGCTGACTATTATGCCGCGATCTGAGGCCGTGAACAGCTGCCCGTCACCCCTCGAACGATCAACCACTGTATCACTACAATGGTCGTACATATAACATATATAAGTGTCATAGCATTGACAAATTCAATATTACTTTTTATTTTGTTTTATTTTATTTTTTACTAATCCTTCTTATAGGATCAAAGTCTAAAACATCATAACTAGGCTCCCAAATGTGTTATATACACCGTCCCCTCTTTAATCACCTAAATGGCAACTTCAATCGCAAATTCTCAAAGGTACATAATTCAAACCAACCAATGTCACTTTAATTTACCAAAGTCATCATTTTCAATTCCACCAATTGCACATATACAACTCAAAATTTACATAACCACTCATTTTTCAATCTCTTCAACACACCAACACGACGCACCATACATTGATTATACATGTACATACATATATTTTTCACACCTTTTTGCCTCAAATTCACATACATATACTCAATAACCCATCATAAAATTTTGCACACTTTCTTATTCTTCTTCCTCATATTTCACTACACAATTTACATGAAAATGCTCTCCTTTTCAATCACTATTAGCAGAAATTTCTGCACTCTTTCCTTCCTTTTTTTCAAGCATCAATACACATATATACACACCACATTAGTACCAAAATTCAGCACACACACAAGTACATTAAATCTACATTTTCAACACTCTAAAACACATTAAAAACCATCCAAATTCTTGGCCAACAATCAGAAATTTTCTGCACACTTGTCCTCACGGTTTCTCACCTCAAATTGTGATCATTTTAAGCTTAAATCAAACTTTCCACTAGATGAATTTTCTGTACACACTCTAGTGTTTATTTACTTAATTTCCACCTCTAAACTAAAATAAAATCAACACATTTTCATACTAAATATAAGGATTTTCAAGTTTAATCAAGTGCAGAACTTTTATACCTCAAATCTTGATATCTCAAGCCACAAACAAGTCTTCTCTTCCAAAGATCAATCTTTCTCCTTTGTTTCTTGCTTTCAATCACCCTAGAACCACAAGTTACCCTTTTCACTTTGGCTCCAAATCAATATATGTTACACAAGAGATGGAGAGGAAGCTTTCTTACCTAAAGATGTTGAAGAAAAATTGAAGAAACCATAGATCTCTTCACTTGAACCTCATGGCTTCCATCCTTGAATCACCAAGCAACTCTTCTCCTTTGGTTCTAGTTTTTGAATATGTTGTACTAGGGATGAAGAGAGTTTGATTTATGGAAAAACATTGAAGGTTGTTTGAAGAAATCAAAAGTTTCTTCAAGAGGTATGTCACGGTTTTGGGAGAAGAAGAAAATGAAGAGTTTTCTTTGCTCTCTTTGGCCTCCCACGAATTTTTGAAGAATAAAAGAAGGGTCTAGGGTTTTCAAGTCTATTCTACTCTTCTCACATCTAATCTTGACCATTAAATGTCCAAAATTTAATCCCAACCATTGGATTTCACTAATTAATACAACAATTGTCTTCCTCCCTCTCTCTCTCTTCACATTCTCTCTCTCTCTCTCTCTCTCTCTCTCTCTCTCTCACTTTCACATTTTATTAATACATTTTTACTCCCCACAAATTTATAGTCTTAAGATTAAAGAAGTCAAATTGGATTTTGCTTCCTTTCTTGACCACTGATTTATTCATTATCAAATCCTCACCATTGAATCAATTTACTAATAAATTTCATTTTCTTTTTAGTTCTTAAATTCATTAAATAAATTTTAATCACTACCCAATTAATTTAACTTGACCATTCATTTTCCTTTCTCTTATTTTCATAGAAATTTCAATTCTCTTGATTTATAAAATTCATTTTGATTCTGAAAATTCTCAGAATTTTACAGTAGACCCAAAACCTCATATTAGCTCTAATTAAATTGATCCCGCATCAAAATGAGGGTTTTTAGCCTTGCCAAGAGGCTTTCGTCCCAAATTAGGGTTTCCGAAAGATTTTTCCAGAAAGTTACGATTTTGCTCTACAAAGTGATGTTTATCTATATTTGAGGTTCTCATACACTTCTAAGGTCATTCTAATTATTATTTGACCCTCAGTAGTCATTTTGGAAAACGAATTTAACGGAAAAATTTCTGAGTGAGTTTTCTATAATGAAACTAAAAAATATCATATATATATTTCATGAACAGTTACACAATAGTATGGATACCACAGTGTCGGTGTTACACTGACAATAAGAACATGTCAACAAATTACTTTCCTTTGGGCCGATGAATTGATCACATGTGAAACCGAATAATTGTCAAGCATTTATTACCACAGGTATATATGCAAGTTTGTCAAGTACGGATCTTTCTTTGGGCCGATTTATACTCACATGAATTATATGCACAACATTTTATATCCCAAAATAAATTAATTTCCATAATAGAGGTTACTTTGGCGACATATTGCTTTACTTAATTCATCTCGAGATATATACAAAACCATACTCATATTTGAATCATATCTGTAATTGAAAAAATTCCAATTTCATTCTGACGAGCTCAATTTCTTGAAAATTAGGCTATTTAAAGTCCAATCTTATTAATTTTAAATTGGACCTATAAAAGTCCAATTTTACCAAATCTACCTCATTTATCTTACTTTTCCGTACCTATACTTTCGTTGTCAGCATAAAACCAAAATCTCCACTCTTTGCTGACAACTGATCCAAAATTTGACCAATACTCATTCTGTAGTAGAGGCCACTAGGAAAGTTCCCAGATAGGTAGTCAGTTCATTTAGAATCATTTAAGAACCAGTCAGCATTAAACTTATTTCATTCTTGTTGATAGAATTTTTCTATACATGTCATACCATTGTATACTAAAAAATTGACCAATTTTGAATATAAAAGAGAAATTATAAAATGATAAGGATGAAATATAGATTTAATTGAGTCTAATGAGTTCAAATAGCTTTACACCCAGGATTGGATTTGTTTGGACCCAAAATGGCCCATATCTTTTTTTTTTGTGAAAAGAAAATTATTGATATTTTGTGATGTGAATTTGCAATAAAAGAAATGTTTTATTTTCTGAAATTGGGAAGTCAATCTTAAAAAAAAAAAGAAAAAAGAAAATTAAAATCTGAAAATTTCTTTTTTTTTATTAAATAAAAAATCGGAAGTTTTTTAATTGTAATTTATTTTCTGAAATTGGGAAGTTAACCTTTTTAAAAAAAAGAAATTGAAAGCTGGAATTTTCCTTTTTTTTTTGTTTCCCAAAACTAGAAATTTTCTTAATTGCAATTTTTTTTTGAAATTGAGATATCATTCTTTAAAAAAGAAAATTAAAATCTAAAAATTTCTTTTTTTTTTTTGTTTCCCAAAACAAAAGTTTCCTTAATTTTTTTTAGTGGAAAACTTTATTCTAAAATTGAAAAGTCAAGTCTTAAAAAAAAAGGAAAAGTTGAAATTTGGAATATTCCTTTTTTTATTTCCCAAATTCTAAAAGTTTCTTAAAAGAAACTAAATTCCAAAATATTCAAAAAACCGGAAGTTTTTCAATAAAATACTTAAATCTGGAAATTTCTTAAACGAAATCAAATTTGAAAAAATTCTTTAAAATTGGAATTTTCCCAAAATTAGATTTGTAGTTTCTTAAAAAAAATTACCATAAAAATGATACCCAAAAAAAGGAAAGTCTAAAAAGAATTCTTTGACTTTGATTACCATAAAAAATGATACCAAAAATAAGAAAAGTCTAAAAAAGAGGTCTTTGATTTTTACCCCTTTTTTTTGTTGAGTAGAAAGTCTTTGCATAAAAAAAAAAAAAACAAAGATAAGTTCCCAAAAAAAAAAAAAAATAAACCAGAATTTTTTTTTTTTGAAGTTCCAAAGATTGTCAAAAAAAAAAAAGGTTCAACTTGCTTTAAAAGAAATTGTCCAAAAGCCCACGTTTTTTCAAAGGCCTTTTTTTTTTTTGGAAAATACAGGATGTCGACTTTAATAAAATTGAAAATCGACTTTGATGAAAAACTGTCCAATTTTTGAAAACACTGGGTGTCGACTTTTAATAAGAATTGAACGTCGACTTTAAATAAAAATTTTTCATAATATTTTCTTTTATTGAAATCCATATAAAAAAAATCCTGAATATATATATGTATATATATATTTTTGCTGAAAACCAAAATATCCATAAAACTTTTTCATATATATTTTTTAAAAATTCATAAAGTAATAAAATTATATTAAATCTTAAAATATACAGAAAAATCCTGATAATTTAAGCATGAGAGGCTCTGATACCACTTGTTGAAAAAATAACTTTATGCAAAAAACTATACAAAATATCGTGTTAAATCATTTGAATTTAAAATTTAATTAAACTGAAATTAAAGAACTTAGATCGGATAGAAAATATATCTAATTCCATAACTAAAAACCAAATTGAGTGAAATCTTAATCTGAACAAAGTTTTGAGTTCGGCCTTCGTCGAAGCAAAATCTAGGTACGGCCTTCTAGGTTAAATGCATTCTCACAAAATTCTATCTATATGATGGGGGTATTAGAGAGAAGAGTGATTCATTAACCCAGAGACCATAACTCTCTTCCAAATCTGTTTGTTTAACTTATGACAGTTGTCCTTAAATCACCCTTAAATATTCCCTATTTAACAATCATAAATAGTAAATATCCTACATATTAATTTATTTCCATATTCTTTGAGATACTTAAATCCAATTACAGAATTTTTCAAATTTATCAGATCGCTTTCATATAGGTTTACCTTATGGATTTGATAGTATGCAATATATAATTATTTTAATATATAAGCCCAATGTTGGATTAATGATCCTACATATACATCTTTTGTTGGATATAAAACAGAGAGGAAAAAAAAAAAAAAAAACAAAACCAAGGTGTCTGGATTGCTGCCCACTAGAGAGCCAAAGCCAGAGCATGAGACTAGCAACTTAAGAATTTCTTTAAGTCAGTATGGCAGATATATGGCCCAGAAGATTGAGGTCCAATTTTCAGAAAATATGTACAATTGCTTCAAGAAACATTGATCGATGCTTATTTGATCAGTTATGCAATTAGTCACTTCTAATTATATGGTAGGGATTTGGTAGTCTTCTTTTTACTTAGTTCTGATCCCATTTGCTCTACTTCAAGCATCATTATGGATGTCAAGGCAGACCATAGCAGTGCATTATTTTGAATGGAATAATTGTGGGCTGATTTTTACTGCCACTGTTAACAGCTGCATACAGGGCGCAAGTTTTGCTTGGCATTAACCTACTATACAGCTCCTTCAAATTGATTATGTGTTGATCTTGTTGCTGACTGTATATATCCAGACACTTTTCTCAGGAACAGTGGCTGAAAACATTGGGTACAGAGACCTGACAAATGACATTGAGATGGAAAGGGTTAAACTTGGGGCACAAGTTGCTGATGCTGATCCGTTCATTAGAACACTTCCAGAAGGATACAGAACTGATATTGGACCAGGGGGTTCAATTTTAAGTGGAGGCCAGAGGCAAAGGTATAGCTTCAACTGTGATCCATGAACCTTCCACTGCGTCTACTAAGTGATACTAAGCATTTTTTCTTCATGATTATCAAATTGGGTGAATGCTGTCTGGTTTGACTTGTTATGAACTATTAATCATACTTGTTATGAACCATCAACGTCGTATCCATCTCAAACTTCAACATTATCCAGTTGCTCCTTCTCCTGTTCTTCATTTTTATTGAACCAAAATTTTGGGGAATTGGTATGATTATTGTGTTTATTTCTAGTTGTACTCAACATCCTGCAGCCACCCAATTTAAAATTTGCGAGCTCACATAAATTTTATACATAATTCCATCTAAAGAACTAGAGTTTTCATATAAATGGCTAGGAATTTAGAAATGCCCGTAAAATCCTGTTTATCATGCATACTTTTCTTGTAGGCCTCCCATTCTGTTGGAATTAATTGAGTCACATACAGTGGAAGCATTCAAAAAATAATTTTCGGAAAAAATAAATATGGATTGGGTATAGGGTATAAATACCTCGAATATGTAGAGCCCAAAAATCGGTCATGCATTCCTTGATCGGATCTTGCGGTCGGGATGGTGATCACGATGTTAATCGAACCACCACCGTAATGTCACAACGCCACAACCCTTAGTCCGGCGATCATCGTGACGGGAAAAATTCCCTACACGGAATTTTTCTCATGCCCTCTATATTCTCTCTGTAGAGAATAAAGAGCTCTCTCTTAAATTCACCCATGGCTGCTCTCACCATTTTCTTTCACGTACAATCAAAGGAGTTGTTAGTCTCCTTCCACACTATGTGATGCTACTAACAAGGAGAGAATAATGGTAAGTGGTTAATATGTGATTAGTGGGAGTTACCCCACTAACCCCTATCACAAATATCTAAAATGTCCCTCATGGGCATTCTAAACTAATATCTCCCACTTGCTCGCGATGGCATTTTAATATTCGTCACAAGATCACAACTCATGCGATCACATCACCCTGCTGAACTTTCATACAGAATTGGGCGTCGTGGGACCTGCGAGTACACCTGCAAGCAAAAATCTCTCGATGCACCTGTTAGGATGATCGAGAAGTCATCATTAGTATCAAAAGAACTCGCTGCACCCCAGATCCAAGACTAATTACATCCATCGAGCTACTTTCCTCAACGAAAGTAATCCCCAATAAATGCTCGACTGTGTATCCACTATTATGCTTACATCCCAACATGGTTAGACATAATAGGCTAGCCGGTGAATACAACACAATGATGTAATGTCAATTGGTCTTCCTTTTCCCAAACTCGAATCTATTAGCCTCAATTCAGCTGCTTTCTTAGACCTGTCCCTCAGACCTCAATTAATCTTCCGGGCCATCGGTAAACAGACTAAATTAGCAACACTGAGTCAAAACTTCTAGAAACAGTCGAAAGTGATAAGGGTACAAGAAATCCCACCCAATGGATCTCGGGTCTCACACAGTGGGAACGGGGATCAAAATCATATCAGTGTCTCAAATAATGCTCCCACTATCCCTGGTCGACTTATCACACGCGGTATGAAACGCATGCCACAGTGTTATTCCCCCATCTCTCAAAGGGCATATGTCAGATTTCTCTAACACTATGCAGGTATGGGACTCAGTCTACACATAAGATTTTATCCAGAGATCTCAGAGAGAGTATCTCAGAGACAATATCACTAGTCGCAGGTGATATTTGAGATCTCAAACCTGGCTACTTACAGGCAACATGGATATGGGTACGTCCATGCCGGTCACATCGCATACGACCTCATCCTGAACACATATCAGGGTGACTTATGTTCTAGTAGGGCCACTCTCAGAGTCTCTTACGACTAGAAACCGTCTCATCTCCACTCACTCAGAGTTGGAGGTGGTCACTCGTGTGAGAGAGTCGACCACGTCTGCCTGACATATCATTTATCACAATATATTACAAAATATATGACAGTAAAAAATTTGCTATAAATAAGTGACTCAATCATGCACACATGTCATATATATAACACAATAAGTATCAGTACAAGGTGAGAAATGTGAATGTACATGCAAACCCAATGATTCAAATATCTCATATAGGAATCTATCACAATGGGTTTATTGAAGAGATCAGCTAACGCGCTGTATAGTAATATACTTAATTTTGTCACTTCACCCTTCTCGGTGATGTATCTCATAACGTGGTATTAGGTATCAATGTGTTTGGACTTATTGATACTTAGGGTCTCAAGTGTGGTCAAAGGCAGCCTGATTTTCTCAATAAATCATCACTAACCTCCCACTATCTGACACAACCCCTAAGTGATCCAGAAATCTCAGGAGCCAAACACTCTCCTGAACTGCCGCTGAGCATCTCATAAGCTCAATCTCTATCGTAGATAGAGATATACAGGTTTACTTCTTGCTACTCCAAGACAGTAAAACCTAATATCGATTTGCATACGTTCAGATCACCAACCCAGTTGGTATCTGAATACCCAATAAGATGCAAATCACCTCCTCCGTAACACTAGAGGAGGTCCGCAGTTCTCTCGAGATATCTCGGAATCCTTTCACTGCTCTTCAGTGATCCCCTCTAGGATTCGATCAATACCTAATTACCATAGTGACTGCAAATCAAATGTCTGAACGTGTACGCGACACTGCGTACATCAGACTACTCAATGCACTGGAACAAGGGATTCTACTCATTTCCATTGTCCTTTTCTGAGTCTTAGGGCATATGTCAAGAATTAGCCTTTAACCTTTTAGCGATAAGAGTATCTTTAAGGTCGTAGTCGATCTTCTCGAAGTACTCGAGAACTCTCTTGATGTTTGACTCCTGTGGAAGGGTCAACACCTGTCTCGAGCGATCCCTCTGGATCTTAACTTCGAGGAAGAACTGAGTCTCACCCATGTTCTTCACATCAAGACTCGACAATATCCACGTTATCGTGGTCATCAGATACTCTCTGTTGTTCCCAGTCAATAGAATGTCATTCACATGAGGACATGATCAAAAGAACGTAAAATGTATACGCGATGATCCTCCTCGATCATCACGAAACCGTAAGATATCACCTTCTCGTGAAATCTCAAACGTCACTGCCTGGATTGATGATTAAGGTCATATGTAAACTTCCGAAGTCAACAGACCTTATCATCCAGATCTATAAGGAATGTAGATCCTTATCCAAACTCCCACTCAGGAGAACAGTCTCAACGTTCATCTGGTCTCACTCCAGATCCAAATCATGTCCACGACAATCGCTAAAAGTAAATGGATCGAGATAATCTTGCCCTCAGTCTGAGTAACCCCTGGTTATCAGATAGGCCTTATATCTCTACACTGATCCGTCGGCCTTTTTCTTGATGTTGAGAACTCACATATTCTCAACGGCCCTACTTCCCTCAGGTAAATCAACTAGATCCCAGATCCTGTTGATTCTCATCAACTCCTCTCACCCATGGCCTATAATCAATGGTCCTCCATGGAACCCTCAAGAAACTCTAGGACAGTTAAAGGTTTCTCGTAATCCTCAAGAGTCATACTGAAAGCCTCTCCCTCAATTGGGAAGCGACGGTTAGATACGCATCCTCGACTACTCTTAAGAGGATGGGAAACCTTTTTACCTCTAGATGGATCGCTCCCACTAGAACCCAGATCCGTAATGGATTCTTGGATCCTGCCACTGGGATTAGCCAACCACTAGGCTCATCCATCTCATGAAAGGTAAAGTCCCAATTGATTTCACCTCTCATAGGGAAATCACTTTCAAGAATCTCGGCATCATGAGACTCAATCTCAGTGAGAGTGTCATCTGTATGCTCATTAGAAATACATCTCTTTTCTCGCAAGCCTAACTCGCTGTGTAAATGCGAGAAATAGTGAACATACGTTGCATAACCCCATAATCTCAAATGGCTAAGGTCAGGCTGCCTCCCTGTCCAAAGCTCATATGGAGTACTGACTGCGGACTTCAATAGAATACGATTGAGAACATAGGCTGCAGCCAATAACGCATCTCCCCAATAGGAAACGAGTAAATTGGTTTGCGCCATCATCGACCTCACCGTCTCAAACAAAGTCCTATTCCTCTCTCGTAGCTACTCTACTCCACTGAGTAGCGAGGAATAGTCAGTTTCTCGTAATGCCCTTCTTGAAATAGAGCTCTTTAGACAAATACTCGCGCTCTCAATCGGTTCTGAGTATCTCAACTCTCAGATCTAACTGATTCTCAACCTCGCTAATAACCTCCTGAAGCATTTCAATGCCTCAGACTTGCGCGAGATCAGATAGATGTAACCGAAACACGTGTAATTGTCTATGAACGTAATAGAGTACCCAACACCATTTCAGGTTCTCACGTTCATAAGGCCACAGATGTTGGAGTGAACCGACTGCAATGGAGTCCCAGCCCTCATTGCATTGTCGAATGGTTTTCTTGTAAGTTTGCCGTCTAGGCAAGACAGGTTAGCGGGTTCCACAAAACCACTCATTGCTAACTGGTTCATCCTCTCTCACATTAAGAGGACAACAAGAAATACCATTGAAAAGAATTATTTCCAGTGCAAATAGTCCCTCATGGACCAAAATAAGACCAATCATAGAATTATCGTAATAAATGGAAATTATAAAATTTCCAAATTAACAGAGTATATCCTAAACTGAAATCAAGTTCCGTCAAACTTTTGGAGCGTAAAGAGCATACAGAGTCTAGCAACTTTGCAACTCTAACTTGCAAGTGCTACCCTCTTGATGTCAACAAAACACTCTGTTTCAGTACGTAAATCTTCCTACTTGAGGACTCACTAAACGGAACTATATAAGCGCGCTCCTATCTCGAGCTGTGTAGTATTATCGGTTTTTTCGGATGGTTTTCTTCTTACCCGAGGCTCAAGTCACACAAGAGTCCTTGCTCGACTCCATCGCATAAGCATGACCAGAGTATGGCCTACTCGCCTCTAGATGCTCCTACTCGAGCTCACTATGTCTATGTGAAATAGACTTTCATGATTTCTCATGAATCAGGAAAAGAGTTGGATCGAATCCAGCACTAGAAAACATATCTGAAATGGACTCAGTCACATTCTCCAACTCGGCGATCATACTCGACATTTTTATCAAATGTTGCATCATCATATGATCAACCCTTTTCTTATAAGTTATTATACTTATAAGTCAGTATCCTCATCTCAGGATCTGTAAGAGCACCATAATACTCTTTATAGGGTGAGCCAAACCAATAAAACCGTAGGATATTGCTCATAGACTGGGATCACATCATCGTGCATGCTACTCAGGAGGATTGCCCTGACTAGGCTATCATTCCTCTTTCATGCACGTAATGTCTCCTAATCCTGTCTCTCTGAGGTGTTGAACCCTCCCTGGAGTCCACCATCCCATGCCTCAGAATTTTAATTAGATCTTGCTCCTCGAGGATAAATTGAATCTATCAGTGAAAAATCACATATTTATCACCATTCAATTTTATCCCCCTTGCAAAAATCAAATACGACAATTTTAGAAGTAGTCATTGAGATAGTCGTGACTTGTGATGCTTATTCTCACATTTTGTGCACCCTACGAATCATCAAGACCCAAATAATTCGAATACATACCCCAAGACAAGCATATGAATCAACAGACACCATATACCACAATCCGGGATAGCATCTCACCATTTGGACTAGGATTTGATGCACAAAAACCCACAAAAAGTCACTTTTATGGAAATAGGACCTCAACAATTGAAAAAATTTCAATTCCGGACGGCCTGACGCGCCGCCGAAGGTCCCACGCGCCGCCACGCACCGGCGGCGCGTCCCCACGCGCCTCCACGCGCCAGGAACCACTTCTGGCGCGTGCCAGACGCGTTGCGCGTCTGGCACGCGCTCACACGTGCGCTCTGCGCGTCGGCTCACGCGCCTGACGCGCAGGTACACGGGTCACGCGCCTGCATGCGCGCGACCCGCTGGCGCGGGTCGGTTCCGGACCCGAGAGCAGGTCGGAACCCGAAAAACCGGTCCGAATAGGTAGTGGGTCGGGGCGTCATTCGAGTGACACGTGTCCGGGTCGCACCGACCAGGACTCCCTAGGCCGATTCACGCGCCTCTTGAGCGCGTGAAACTCACGCTCCCGTCCCTGCAGCTTCACGCTCCTGCCTTGCGCGTGTAATGCACGCGCCTGCGGGTTGGACTCCTTCGTCTTCACCCGACGGTTCCTGTAACCGGGTCTTTCGACCCGGTTGCCGGAAAAGCTCATTTCCGGCACCATTTTGACCAGATTTTTTATGAAATCTCTAATTCCATTTATTCCAAGCATCCTTGACTCGATTTTTGGAATAATTACGCCCTAAACTCGGCGTATTTTTTATCCAAAAATCCGACCCTCCGCGATCAATTTTGAAACCCAATTTTCCGACCACAATCATATGCAATATATATACCAAATTGAAGAGCATGAAATGAGGATTACAGATCTATAAATTTCATGCGTTGATTTGCCCTAAAACTCGACAAATCTAAGGTTGAAGGGGTCGGTCACTATTCACGGCCGAAACTTTCAACCGGAGTTTTCTTCGCCTAAACGTACTCAGAAAATTACGAAAAAATTATTTTTGTGTTCTAGGGATCATGGGTAACACAGTGGTGTTCTCGGATTCACGAAACTCATCCGTGATCCGAACCCCAATTTTAAACCCTAAATTTTTTATACCAAAAAATTAACTCGAAAATTATTTTTAATCCAACGTATCGCTCTCATACCAATGTTGGAATTAATTGAGTCACATGCAGCGGAAGCATTCAAAAAATAATTTTCGGGAAAAATAAATATGGATTGGGTATAGGGTATAAATACCTCGAATATGTAGAGCCCAAAAATCGGCCGTGCGTCCCTCGATCGGATCTCGCGGTCGGGATGGTGATCACGATGTTAATCGAACCACCACCGCAATGTCACAACGCCGCAACCCTTAGTCCGGCGATCATCGTGACGGGAAAAATTCCCTACACGGAATTTTTCTCATGCCCTCTATATTCTCTCTCTAGAGAATAAAGAACTCTCTCTTAAATTCACCCATGACTGCTCTCACCATTTTCTTTCACGTACAATCAAAGTAGTTGTTAGTCTCCTTCCACACTATGTGATGCTACCAACAAGGAGAGAATAATGGTAAGTGGTTAATATGTGGTTAGTGGGAGTTACCCCACTAACCCCTATTATAAATGTCTAAAATGCCCCTCATGGGCATTCTAAACTAATACATTCAGATTCTGGTTTTCTGTTACTACGACGCATAGAACCAAAACTGCTATACTAGTTTTATTTTATGACCAGCTCCTTCGTCTCATGCAGTAAACTGCAATTCTCTGGCAGATACGTAATTTATGTACTCTTGTTAATTCAGACTGCAGGCTTCCTATTGCCAGGACGTTTTATCAAGACCCATCTATATTGGTAGTGGATGAAGCAACTTCCGCCTTGGATGGCAGGTCTGAGCAGTTGGTGGGACAAGCTCTGGAGCCCCTCATGAATAATCACACTGTAAGGACAAAGGCTGAATCTATTCGCTGCCTCCCCCCCCCCCCGGTTGGGGGGGGATATTTGGTGGTTTCTGAGCAATTACTTTTAAATTAGTTGCATCAGGTAGTCAAAGTGGGTATACGAAAACATTTTAGAACTTACCGTTAGGCCGCTAAAAGCTTAGAATACTGTACTTGTATCTGTGTGTTTTTGTGTAGATAGGTGATGTAGGCTTGCTGCCCACCTTACACTAACATGCAAAAACAATTACATTTAAATTTAGGTGATTGTCATTGCCCATTGGCGGGAAACTGTACTCATGGTTAAGCAAGTTTTCCTTCTAAAGGGTGGAAAGCTGAAGGAGATCTGTAGATTATCTCTTCTGGATGGCAATTGTGAAATGCTGAGATCAGTGGGAATTGTAATACAAGAAAAATTTTGCACAAGTAAATGGAATAGAGACTGCAATTGTGGATGCTGCAGGCAGCTCTTAACTTACTGTGCGAAGCCAAATTGCCAGTGCATGCTGACGACAGGAAATCCCATTCACACATGAAATCTATGATATCTGTCTGCGTAGTTACTGATTAGCAGGTTATTTATTCCTGTTACTCAAAACTTTTTATGTATGTTTGAGGGTTGATTTGAGGGAGTAAAGTAGTTGCAAGAATTCCAATGTCTTGATCCCATTGCTATATTCAATTGGGCAGCCGAAAGATATGAAGTTCAGTAATGAACTGATTTAGAAAGCATAATCGTAACTTTTGGCCCCGGATTCTTGTTTACTCTTTTGGAAGCGAGCTCTTCCAGAGCTTTATGCTTGCCAATCTGATCTTAGTTGACTGAGGTCGTTTTAATGGTCAGAAATTCAATATTTTTGCATATCAAGGGACTGAAGAATTTTGACATTATTGTATTGGCTTACTTGTAGAAGAGTATTGTGGCTCCACGGGGCGCCACCCCCCCCCCCCCCGGGTTGAGGATTGACGCTGTCTAACCTTAGCTGGCTCCAGAGCTGTGATTCCTATGACTTTGGTGCTCCGAGATTGTTCCCAACTGCTCTTACTATATTCTTTCGTTGGTGTACAATCACTGGAACTTGTCCAGGCGGTAGCCTGTGTTCTGAATTTGGGTGCAGATTAATACTAAATTTGTGTTTTACCTCCGCCGGAGGGGGGTTTAACTTGTCAGGTTTCACCTTGAGGTGTTTCAATTTTAATGGCAAATCCCAGGTTTCGCTCATATTGTCCCTGGTTATTTTTTGATATCATCCCTTTAGGATTAAAGCTCAGAGGGGTAACTTGTCTGTAAAATTTTGTGTGAACTCTTTTAAGACACTAAGAAATTTGCATGAATGGTCTTATTCTCACAGTCTGCATCTGGTAGTCATCTGCAACGCATGGTTTGTCTTCAAGACAAAAGGTATTTGGGTAGTCATACTGTGCTTCTATGCATCAGACTCTGTATATACATTTATAGCTACGTTTAGAGTTAAAATGTTAGTTCCAATATAAGAACTAAGAGTCATGAGCACATTTGACTCTCAAATTATAAATAAAAAATAAAAAATAAAAAATAAAAAAAATAAAAACAGCACAGGAGAAAAAAAAAATCCAAATATAACATCTATATGTCGAGTTTTCAAAACTCGATATATATTGTTCATGCGAAAAATGCTGTCAAATCTTCAAAACTCGACATAAGGAATGGATGAACAGTGCTTATGTCGAGTATTAAAAACTCGACATTATACTATTCATATGAACAGTACCATACATGTTGGGTGTTGAAAACTTAACATGACACTGTTTACGTAAACAGTGCATATCGAATTTTCAATACTCGATATGCAAGAGTCATTTGGAAAATGTTTTGAAAATGGGATGTTTTAAAAAAATTTGTTGTTTCCTGAGGTCAGATACGAACGTTAATTATAAAAGAAAGCTCCAATGAACTTGATGTAACTCAAAAATATTGAGATTTGTGGATTCAATGCGAAAATTGTTTAAGGATATCATTTTTATTATACGCTAGTAATACGTCATAATCAATTGAAATTTATGAAAAGCATAATGCCCCCCCCCAAAAAAAAATATTTTAAATATGCAAGTCATTTATTGATATAGATACAGTTAAACATATATCCACACTCTACAACGATATATACGGTACATATACAATACCACGTATAGCACTTATGCTGCGATCTAATAGGTTTCCTTGTTGAGCAGGTCGACCATGCCACAGCAAGAGAAAATCTGGCAGCATGCCCTTTTTAGCTCACAGATCATAGCTGTGGCTGTTGAAGTGAAAAACTGGGTGATTCCGTCTTCTCTGCAGACTCTGCGACCTGCACTCTTTAGCAACACTGGTCTGAAGACTTGGAGGGCCACACACCATCACTCCCACTTCAACATGCCCCCAACGCCGTGCTATGGTTTCGAAAATTGCTGACGACAAATTGAAAGCAATCAATTCACCAAAATATATACAAACCTTTGTTCAGAAATGGACTTTTGAGTTAGAGGAGAATCCACAACTTTAATCATGGATAGAAATGTACAAGACAGCAATAATATATGTTTAATCCTCCTCCATCCCAGAGGGAAATGTTAATGGATCTTCATTTACTACTATTCAAACATTTAATCCAGTTTCTAGGCTTTAAAAGTGTAGTGCCAATACCATATTCTAACCATCTAAACCACCCAAAGGAAGAAACTTGCTCAAAGCTGGCTACATTTTGAGTGCCATAAGCACTCCTGCTTAAGGCACAGATCTTTCAGATCTTTTATGGGAAATCGAGGTGCTAAAACACAATGGCTTTTGTTGTCAAGTATAAGTACTTTAAGCGCCAACAGATTGACATGAAAGGATTGGGAAAAAAAAAATAATAATAAAAAATAAATAAAAATCCCTTGGCTAAATAAAAATTGGTGGCAAAATTTTATTTGGTTTATGATCATATATGTGGACATACCTGTGAAGTCTGGTCTACGACCATACTGGATACTATTTGAAGTAACAATATTTTCTTGACTTGTGCCCTTGCTGGTAATCGATTCATTGTGCTGCAACTCAGCAGCCTTCCTATCTTCTTCTGGTTCTTCCATTGTTGAAATTCTTGTTTCCCAAAGATTCCATAAAACAATCACAAGGCCCCCAAAAACAAATATACTTGCAAGGATGCATGCAAAAAATAAAAGCCCTTTGTACCACCAAGAAGTTATGCCAAGAATGTTTATGTAATATATTTCCAATAAACTCACAAATATTACGAAGCCAATTGTAGAGAAGACAACATAAGCTCCGGACCATATATTACTACCAGTTCCAACCAGAACTGACATTCCACGCCCCTTGGAGACAGGAAGGATAGAATACTTCACAGCCTTTTGAACTTTGCCCTCTTCCTGCAGAGACAATTATCAAACAAGGCCACACTAGTATCAGGAAGATTTGAAAGACCATTACAAGAAGAAAATGGAGAAGACCTACCACTGGAGGCTCTGACTCTCGAGTGACATAAGTTTGGATCTCAAGATTCAATTTATCAGAGAATGATGGACATATTGACTCAATGTCAACCGTTGCAAGAAGAGAAAGCTCATCAGATCTTTTAATAGCCCAAACAATTAGAATATTTCTTGGAACATAAAGTGTCCCATCATTAACCCGGTGGAGAATGTCATTTAGAATGGCGAGGAATGGGGAGATCCCAATACCTCCTGCTACTAGCAGAAGGTTCTCATACCTGCAAAGACATTATGAAGCTTATAATTTTAGTTGATCTTTTGCTATAACAAAATGTTTTCACAATATAGAAATGATAATGTTGATTCAAGTCTGAGCACCAAGAGCATAAGTGATGTGAGACAAATTTTCAAAAATTATTTAGGTGGCTTAAGAAAAAACAAAAAAGGAGATCCATTAGTTTCTAATTTGTATAATTTTTAAATTTTTAAAATTTCTTAATTTGTCTATCTTTTTAATTTTTCTAGTTTCTAATTTCCTAATTTTACTATTTTCTTAATTTCTTTAGTTTCTTTACTGTTATAGTTTCTTAATTTATAGAGTTTACATTCCCTACAAATACTTATAATATTTCATTATTTTGACATTCATGATTAATAATATTTTCTTTGAAAATGATATTTCTCTTTTGAGAGTTTTAGGATTTTCTCTTTTCAAACCCTATTGCCTTCCAGGTGGTATCAGAGTCAAGACTTTCCCTTGCGATGGCCAACCAAGTCGGTGAAGGTAGTACTCTTTATGACGTGTTCAGAGAGTTGCAAGCCATAACGGTTGCAATCCAAATTTTGTCTGTTTGAATGGAGCAGCTAGAATCACGAATGGAGCAAACAAAAACAAAACCGCAGATGTTGCAGTCAAACCAGGATAATATTGGAGGTGAAGGTGGCACCAGGAAAATCGCTCAAGGAACTCACTTTAATTTCATATTACTACAACAATCTCGTAGGGTTCAGACCAATAAGAATGAATTTTCGAGTGAAGATGTGCAGACTCTGGCGATAGCCAAGAAGATGATGGTTCCAGGAATGCCTATTTCGAATGATTCCTTTGTTGAAACAAAAGACAAACTGGAAACACCGGACAAAAGAGATGTAAAGAAAAAGAAAACGGTGGAGTTAAAGAACAACATCGAAGAATATATATATATTATTAAAGACAAACTTGACTCATCCAAAGTGTTTGGAAAGGTTTTAATTAACCACGAAAAAGAATCTCTCATTGAAAGATTTAAAAAAATTGATTTTAATGATGGGTTATTAAAAGCACAAGATTGGATTTATACTGATGGTGAAGATGTCGCTGTTTCAGAGTTCCAGGAGTATCTAGATTTTCTTAAAACTATTGGAGACTTAATATGTTTTAAATTGAATGAATTTGCGACAGCAGTTGTTTTGATATTTATCATAATCAACATAAGTTTTTGAGGAAAAAAACCAAAGGAGAGAGTTGAGGATATGGATGCAGGGATTGAAAGTATCACTCGAGGGCGAATTCTTTTCAGGAAGGGAAGACTAATGTAGGACAAATTTTCAAAAATTATTCAGGTGGTTCAAAAAGAAGGAAAGAGATCCATTAATTTCTAATTTCTATAATTTCCTAATTTTTAAAATTTTTTAATTTGCCTAATTTTCTAATTTTTCTAGTTTCTAATTTTCTAATTTTATTAGTTTCTTAATTTCTTTATTTTTATAGTTTCTTAATTTATAGCGTTTACATTCTCCACAAATACTTATAATGTTTCATTATTTTGACATTCATCATTAATAATATTTTTTTAGAGTGATATTTCTCTTTTGAGAGTTTTAGGGTTTTCTCTTTTCAAACGTGTTGTCTTCCTTCTATCTCTCCCACGTTAATAAGTAGTAAACATTTGACATGATATTCTGTTCAGTTCTTTGGTAAATTAATAACCTAATCTGGCTTCACAAAGTTGAAGCAATCATTAGACTAGGGCACAATTTTCGCAGGAAGTTATTATTTAAAGCAATATGTAATAAATTAGCTGCTATGATTTATAGAAATATGTATAGAACTTGAACAAAGAGCATACATCAAGTGGTATGGAGATTCATGCCCATAAGGTCCCTCAACAGAAGCAGTAATCTTAGAATGAGGCAGCAAGGGCATCTCCTGATTTTGCTCCTCGAATGAATTTAAGATGCTTCCTCTGAGCTGTTCGGTCCATTTGCCAAGAACCTTTATGAGGACAGACAGATGAAATTTGCCATCAAGAGGGCTAGATGAAACACTGAAAGGATGCCACTGAAGCCATGATAATTCTCTAACTTGAAGGAAAATAAAACTTAGGGCATTGTATCGCAGATCTGCATTAGCAAAGGAAACAATGCAGGTTTAAGATTTCAAAATAGATCTAGAAACACAATCACGCCATCAGAAGAGTAAGAATTATCTTTACTTGCTGGTTTTGACAGGACTAATTCCACCGTTCCACATGGAAGGCATGATGCAGAAATTATGTCAACGGTCCTTCGTGATTGACAGAATCTTAAGAAGCGATCAAGAAAGAAAATAAAAATCCCTCCAGCAACTATGCTGAATATAAAGTCACCAACATGCATGGCGAAGAAGACCACAAAAACTATATATAGCTGATGAGTGTAAAAGAAAAGCTCAAAATATTGCTTCCTCAGTGGATGAAGAGATGTCACCCACATAAATAGACCAGTCAAAAGGCTGATTACTCCTGCAAGGTTGGCGATGCCAATGTCTTTCCACTCCAGTACCTGCATCCAAGCAAAAAATTTCAGTTTATTTTTTCTAAATGAAGCAAAATGCATAAGAATCAAATAAATTTTATTTGAGAGAGAGAGAGAGAATGCATCAATAAACTATTCAAAACAAGACATAAGTATGGCACAGTAGTCAATGTTTAAGAGCATCATATTTTGCAATGTTTGGAAGAAACTTGATATAAAGAATTAATAGTTAGCTTATGTTGCCAGACAATGAACAACGCACAAAAACAAAGATGGGCTGTTTCGATAGAGAGAGTAATGGATGTCAGGACACACAAAAGCATCCTGCTGCACGAATGGATATATCAAGAAATATGCATCTTTGAGCATGCAAGAGAAGAACATCAAAAGTGGGTACTCACTTCTTGTACCAGGCGTCCCTGCATTGCCCAAAAGATTAAATATAACAGACCATGTAGGGTAAACAGTATCATGGTGAGGTGTCCCAACCAAACATGGTATCTCGTGGCATGCTCAAAAGGAATATCAATAAAACGAAGAAGCACAGATCCCCTTGCAACTGGGAGGAACAAGAATGCCAAGCAAAATAAGCCAATCGTACCAAAGCGCAGTCCAGTCAATTCTAACAAGGAAGAACTGAAGAAACCAAATAAACCCCAAATTAGTATTTCGAATGGTGAAACCTATACCATGGTGTAAAGGAAGCAAAGGAAGATAGTAGAAAGGGAGGAAAATAAGAAATTAAACCTATACCATGCTTTCTGAGGAGGGTCAATTTTGTGCAATCTTACACGAGAAGGTGTATTTTGCAACAAAATAAATAAATAAATAAATAACAGTGGACATGAATCCAGAAAGTCATTCAACTATAGAAGGTGGGTGCATTGGGGGTTTGTGATGGCCAAATTCAGGCTGCTCTGATGGATTAGTCTGAATAAATGTCTCTCTCTTCCCCCCTTCTCTTAATGGGAGAAGGGGTGGGATGAGTTATGTTAATAGTGTAAAGCAGTAAGGGTATTACCTCTGGAGTAAAGTAGGGAGCTGGAATTGAGAAATAAGGTTGAAGTTCTGGATAGTGTAGACCGTAACAGCCCAGATGACGAAGGCAACAAAGAGCACAATCCCAATGAATTCTGCAGCAGAAACAACTCCAAAGGGTCCATCCACCAGCACTGGAAATGTCCACAACCGCCCAAAACTTGGCTCTATGGCCTTTTTCCTCCTGTACAATAGGCAATTGAAATTTATTTTGAGGAAAAAATCTGTCAAAATTCAGACAGACAGCATTGGAATAATTTTGCAAAAGATAAAAGAAGACTTACACATGTTGGGGGGAAGCAGAGTCGGAGAGGAGAAGATGGGCAACGGAAAGAACGGCAATAATTAGAATTGGGCCGCTGAACGCCACAAATAAACTCCCTACAACAAACAACAACAATAACATCATGCTAACTCATTTGAGAGAGAGAGAGAGAGAGAGATGAAAGGACCTACCTGTAATTCCAAAAATGGCCTCCAACCATTTGCCGAGGGTTTGATCGCTGAATGGGGCAGGGAAGATGAATATCAAACAAACCCACACAACAAATATGACCCAGATCAGTGCCTTGAGAATCCATTTTATGACTGACACCACCAATGATGAGCAGAGGCCAATTGAGGTCTCTTTGCTCTTCACTCCCACTCCTACTCCTAGAAGTGGTTCTTGTTCTCGACGACCCTCATCCTGCCTTCCCTTTCCCACTGCCATGGAAGGAGCAAAAAAAAAAGTAAATTAACAAACAATTATCAACTCACTAACTTGGTAAACAACTAAATAAAGTTGCGGTTGTGTCGTGGTCGTTAACTTTAAATTGATACTTCCACTCCTGTACCCCAAAAAAAATAATGAAAATAATAATTAATCTCACTTGTTGGTTTAGTATTCTTCAACTTCACCCTAGTCTTCTCAAACTCGCCTCCCCGTCCATAGTCCTCAGTCCTCAGTCCCCAGCCCTCACACAACAGCTTTTCCCTTTATATGCTGACAAAACCCACATGGCCCCAAAATAATCAACATGGCCCGGGGCCCATACCCTGAATTGCACTCCACACACGTGAAGTACCTTTGCTTTATTACCACCGGCGACACGGAACAAATTCGTATTTTTTAAATGTATAATTATAAATTTAGAATTAAATTAATTGAAATATAATTTTAAATATTAATTAATATAATATTTGTTGAAGGTGGGTTATGACTCCACAAATACCGTCTCTTTATAGATTCGAACGGTTATCATCAAAGGGATGTAATACCTATAAAAACCGTCGAATGGTACTCCTACGAGGAGATTCTGACACTCAAATTAGAAAGAACGGTTTTTAAATGAAAGAAAAAATAGACTGAGAGTTCAAGGGAGTGGTTCCCTGTAATAAGAGTGTCCAAAGTATGAGGCCGAGAGAACGTACCTAGCTTAGAGGGTTTTGAAATATCTTATACCTATGAGAGTCGTGCGCCATCGAGGTGTTTCAACCCAACTTTCCTTATCGAGCCGATCCGAAAATTTCAGGTATTTAATATTTCGAATTGATTGTGATCATTATCCTTTTGAGAAACTTTCGTGTTCTGATGGGATCCTTTCCTTAACTGAAAGGTTCTCAAGATACTGCTCTCAATAAGAAACAAGAGTTAATAGAATACTCTGACTTTCCTTTAAAATCATTAGAATCGTTAGCTATCAATCGGTCGCTCGACCGATAAAGGGTTTTCAGAGTTTGTATCAATGAGGGGTCAACGATCGAATACCCGATCGGGGCGGTTACCTTTACTTGATGAATCATGTTCGGTTGGCGGGGTAACTGAGATCCTATCGTTCGGAAGGTCTAGGCGATTAAGACCCTTCGGTAGATAATCATATTTGAATCTCGATCTGTAGCTATCCTTTGTGGGCTTTTTATGTGGGCCTTTCCAAAATTAACTCATCGAATCGGGTTTAGGGTTATGTCACATCATTTGCCCCCGACTCATGGTCTTCTTGGTAGGGAAGCGCCATGAGTAAAGCCCTATGAGACATGCTTGATACGTTATAGAAGCATAGGGATGCTAGGCTCGTCCTAAGCCATTCTACTTTATTGCCACAAGCACAAGTCTGTCTCGACGGAAGTGACTTCTTTATAAGGAATTGGAGGTAATTTATTTCTCTATTTATGACAGGCTATCCTTGCTGATCTGTTTCACCTACCCTGAGTTAATTGGGGCTTATCCCTCCACCACTATAAATAGCCACGAAGGGTGTTCGTTCTCCTTCGTGAAGAGTTAAGGCTTTTCCCTTTCTTTGAGAGTTTGGTTAAGAGTTGTTTTGTGAAATATCTTGGCATGTGAAGATCCACGGTTGAGATAATTTCTGCTGAAATGAGAGCTCATTAAGGAGGGGGACTACCAGAATGAGATCTCATTATATCGGCCGTTATTCGGTTGGTATGGTTAGATTGTCCATTGCCAATGGGGGTGCGTTCTTGTACCATCTTGGATGATCCGTTCTGGTCCGTCTCCATCAACCAGCTATGGTGGGGATATCTCCCGACCGTTTTTAGATTGGTAGGTCTGGCTCAGATTGTATTAGGGGTGGCAAAACCCGCGCTTACCTCCTCTTATCCCTAACACTACATTTTTATACTCTCCAGTATAGGGACTATGATTTAGGTATCTTTGAGTGACCTTATTATGTACTTCTAGCTATAGTCGGTTTGACCAAGGGACTTGTATACATACTCATGTAACTGAATGTATCTTCCGCATAAGGATAAATAAAAGGTTATGTTTTACTTACTTGAATTTCGTCTTTGTCCTCTTTTGTTCTCTTATCTGGCTATGCGCTTTCTTCAATTCTTGTTATAGTAGATCCGCTTCTATTTTTAGGCTCCACACTGAGATGTTGAGTAATACCGGTCTTTCGAGCCGCCAGACATTCGGTAGTTAGGTTGAGGGATCGCGCTCATTCATTCGGGAAACTCCGTCTCTTGTACGTTTAACCTATAGGGGCTGGGAGACTTTGGCCCACCATACAAGAGGAGAACTTTTTAGATATAGGGGTCATGTCCAGCCGTGGGAGTTCCATCACTTATTGACGATGCGTACAAACGATAGGAGCTGAGCGACTAAGACCATCCGAGCGATATGAAATTTTTAGATAGGGGGCTGCATCTACCCGTTCGGAGAGTTCCATCCCTTATTGACGACGCGTACGAATGACAGGAGTTAGGTGATTAATGCCCTCTGAGCGATAGAAAATTTTTAGGTAAGGACCCGCGTCCACCAGTTCGGGAAGTTCCATCCCTTATTCACAACACGTATGAACGACATGAGCTGGACGACTAAGGCCCTCCAAGCAATAAGAAATATTTAGATGGGGAGTCGCGTCCACCCGTTTGGAGAGTTCAATCCCTTATTGACGATGCGTACGAACGACAGGAGCTGGACGACTAAGGCCTTCTGAGAGAGAGGAAATTTTTAGATAGGGGGCCATGTCCATCCGTTCGGGGAGTTCCATCCCTTATTGACGACGTATACGAACGACAGGAACTGGGCGACTTAGGCCATCCGAGCAATAGGAAAAAATCGCTTGATTCTCTCTGGGCTGGTTCCACTGACCGTTAGATAATTCTAAAGTTTACTAATAGTATATGCATAGGTTTTCTGAGTTCCAGGTCCTAGGCACTACCGATCCATCTAGATTGTCAAGTCGGTAAGTTCCTGGTCGAATCACGAAGCGTACTCGATATGGGTCTTCCCAGTTAGAAGCGAACTTGCCCCCGGGTTGGGGTTGACCAGTACCTTTCACCTTCCTTAGTACCAATTCGCCAAGTCTGAATGTTCAGTTTTGAACCCTACGATTGTGATATCGTGTCATCTGTTGCTAGTAGGCTGCCATTTGCATCGATGCGAACTATCGTAACTCTGGAAGCAAGTCCAGTCTTTCTCGGAGGATACGTTCATTTTGCTTAGCGTCGTATCGAGCTACCCGAAATGAGTGAATACCTATCTCTACGGGTATGACTGCTTCGATTTCGTAAGTTAGACTAAAAGGTGTTTCTCCCGTTGCCCTTCAGGGGGTAGCACGATATGACCAGAGGATACTGTAAAGTTCTTCAGCCCACTGTCCCTTGGCGTCATCCAGCGTCGTCTTTAATCCCTGCAGGATCATTCGGTTGGTTATTTTAGCAAGCCCATTGGTTTGTGGGTAAGCGATCAATAAGAATCGATGTTGAATCTTGAGTCTCTCACAGAACTCCCGAAAGTACTGGTTGTTGAATTGCTTCCCATTATCCGTGATAAGGATGCGCGATATACCGAACCGGGTGATAATATGGGTCCACAAGAAGGACTGGACTTTGGCTGTCGTGATCTGAGCTAAGGGCTCGACTTCCACCCACTTAGTGAAGTAGTTGATTGCTACTATCAAGAATTTATGTTGTCCCGTGACTGGGGGAAACGGTCCGAGAGTATCCATGCCTCACTGAACAAATGGCCAAGGGCTAAATATAGGATTGAGCTCGGTGGAGGGTAGCCGAGGTACTGAGGAGAAACGTTGGCACTTGTTGTACTGTTTAATGTAGTTATCGGAATCGACCTTCATGGTTGGCCAGTAATACCACTGACGAAGGGCTTTGTAGAGTAGATTTTGAGCACCTAGGTGATTGCCACAGATTCTTTCATGGATTTCTCAGAGGACATAATCCCCTTCTTCGGGAGTTAGACATCGCAGATATGGGTGAATAAATGACTTGCGGTAGAGAATCCCATCGATTATGGCGTAGTGTGATGCCTTTCGCTTCAGTTTCATCGCTTCCTTCGGGGACTCCGGCAGGCGGTCATACTTTAGATATTCTTCTATGGGGTCTTTCCAACTAGGGGACCGATCAATCGGGAGAGCCTCTTTGGGCTTGTCGATGCTGGGATATAGCATGCTTTCAATGTATACCGTTTGGCTAGAATCAATTGAACCGAACTAGTCAACTTCAATAGAGTATTAGCTTGTGCATTCTCTGACCAGGGGATTTGCTGAATATCAACCTTACTCAATCATTCCATCGTCTCGCGTAACTTACCCAAGTATTTTGCCATAACTGGGTCTTTGGTTTCATAGACCCCCTCAATTTGTTTCACGACCAATTGGCTATCCGTGAATACCCTAACATTCCATGCCCCCATGTCTATGGTAATTCGAAGGCATGTTAGTAAGCTTTCGTACTCTGCTTAGTTGTTGGTGGTCTGGAAATCGAACCGGATGGGGTATTCTGCCTTGAAATCGTTCGATCCTACTAGTATGAATCCAGCGCCGCTTCCTGAGGAATTCGATAATCCGTCCACATGGATGGTCCATTCTGGGATCGACCATTCTTCTTGATGGTTGGGAGGCTGTTCTTCGAACGTCGTAGGCAGAGTACATTCGAGGATGAAATAGGCCAGTACTTGGCCCTTTGTCGCTGGTCGCGGTCGATACTGAATGTCGAATTCACCCAATTGTACACTCCACTTGATAAGCAGACCAGAAGTGACTCTCTTTTGGCGCATTTGTTTCAGCGGTTAGTTGGTGAACACCACAATGGTATAAGCTTGAAAATATGGTCGAAGGCACCTTGCCGAGATAACCAAGGCCTAGGCTATCTTCTCGATTGATCGATAGTTGATCTCGGATTCTTTCAGTATCCTACTAATATAGTAAACTGGCTTCTGGGCAGTGGATTCTTGTCTTACCATCATGGAGCAAAGTGCTCGTTCGGAGATGGCTAGATACAGATAAAGCTCTTCCCCAAGGATAGGCCGCGAAAGTAGTGGTGGTTTCGTCAGGTATTCTTTCAGTCGCTTGAAGGCTGCCTGACATTCAGATGTCCATTCAAACCGTCGAGATCTTTTCAGCGCGTTGAATATAGGATTGTATTTCTCACCGACTCTGGACATGAATCAGCTTAGAGCCGCTATCTGACCAGCTAGACATTACACTTCCTTTAGCGTCTAGGGAGGCGTCATATCCAATATCGTCTGTATCTTTTTGGGGTTGGCCTCTATTCCTCGATCGGTGATCATGAAGCCCAGGAACTTCCCGGAGCGATCCCAAAGGTATACTTCGTCGGGTTCAACTGCATATTGTACCATTCCAATGTCTGGAAGGTTTTTTCAAGATCTGCTACATGGGCTTCTGCAATGACGCTCTTAACTAACACATCAACATAGGTTTCAACGTTTCTGCCTAGCTTGGCTTTGAAGACCGTATTGACAAGTCATTGGAAAGTGGCTCCAGTATTTTTTAAATCAAAGGGCATGACCTAGTAACAATACGTGCAGAACTCGGTGATGAAACTAGTCTTTTCTTTATCTTCGGGTGTCATTCTGATCTGATTATAACCGGAATAGGCGTCCATGAAACTCAAAAGCTGGTGTCCTAAAGAATTGTCTACGAGCTTATCGATATTGGGGAGCAGATAAATATCTTTCAAGCATGCTTTGTTAAGATCGGTGAAATCTGCATACATCCTTTACTTGCCGTTAGCCTTTTTTACCAAAACCACGTTAGCTAACCACTCGTGATACTTGACTTCCCAAATGAACCCAGCCGTTAGCAGCTTTTGAACCTCTTCTTGTATGGCGTGTTAGCGTTCGAGAGCGAATACCCTCTTCTTATATCTCACTGGTTTGAAATTTGGATTAACTATTGGCCTGTTGGTTATGACGGATGGATCTATACCCGGTATGTCTTTTGGAGTCCAAGCAAAGACATTGGAATGTCGTTGTAGACATGCGACTAAGGCCTCTCGCAAGGAAGGTGATAGGTGGGTCCCTATCCGGACGGTTCGACTAGGGTCGTCTGTTAAAGGGATCTTAGTCATTTCTTTACCTAGCTCAGGTTTCGATTTTGGCTCGATACATTCCCTAGGTTCTAGGGCATCGATTGGGAAAACTTCATGTGCGTCTTGAGCCGCAAAGAGGATATATGGATCAGGATTGCTACGTATGGTGGCTACCCCTTGCGATCTTCTGAATTTCACCTTCATGTGTTTTGTACTTGGCAATGCTTCTAGTTCGTTTAGACTGGGCCTTCTGAGGATGACATTGTAGGGAGAGTAAATTTTCACCACATGGAACAAGACCTGGGCGGTTGCATGGTTGGGGGGGTTTCCCGAGGGTCACGGGAAGGTAAATAACACCTTCGGGATAGGTGAGCTCATTTGAGAGTCCTCTAAGAGACCCGATAGGCGGCAAGAGTCGAGACGGATCGAGACCCATTTCGCAGAAGGCATCCTAGGTGAGGAGGTCACTGTCGGACCCCTAATCGATGAGAACCCTCTTCACAATGTGAGATTCTATCTTAAAGGTAACGACTATGGGGTCATCACGGTGAAGATCTACTCTTGATAAATCATAATCATCAAAACCTATTACTGACCTTCTTCTCTTGGCTAGTGCCATGCTGGGGTGATTGTGGTAGACATCGTCACGAGTTTTTTGAAGAATCAGTTTGTTTCCCACGGACGGCGTTAATTTGTTGGAGGTGGGTTATGGCTCCACAGATACCGGCTCTTTGTAAACTCGAACGGTTGTCTTCAAAGGGAAATAATACCTACAAAAACTATCGGAGGGTATTCCGACGGGGAAATTTTGACGCTCAAGTCAGAAAGAGTAGTTTTCGAATGAAAGAGAAAACAGACTAAGAGTTCAAGGGAGTGGTTTTCTATAATGAGAGTGCCCAAAGTGTAAGGCCGAGAGAACGTACCTGGCTTTGAGGGTTTTGAGATATCTTATACTTGTGAGAATCATATGCTGTCGAGGTGTTTCAACCCTACTTTCCTTATCGAGCCGATCCGAAAATCTCGGGGATTCAATATTTCGAATTGATTGTGATTCTTATCCTTTTGGGAAACTTTCATATTCTGAAGGGATCATTTCCTTAACTGAAAAGGTTCTCAAGATGCTGCTCTCAATAAGAAACATGAGTTAATAAAATACTTTGACATTTCTTTAGAATCGTTAGCTATTGATCGGTCGTTCGACAGATGAAGAGCCTTCAGAGTTTGTATCAATAAGGGGTCAACGATCGAATACCCAGTCGGGGTGATTACCTTTACTTGATGAATCATATTCGGTTGGCAGGGCGACTGAGACTCTATCGTTCGGAAGGTCTGGATGACTAAATCCATTCGGTAGATAATTATATTTGAATCTCGATCGGTAGCTGTCCTTCGTGGGCTTTTCATGTGGGTCTTTCCAAAACTAACTCATCGGATTGGATTTAAAGCTATGTCCCATCAATATTAAAAAAAATAAAATAAACCAAGTCTCGAATGGTTTTTGTTACCAGGTGATAGAGTCATGATTAAATTTTAATTATTTAATTTTATTTTAAATTCATAAATATTTATATTTATAAAAAATAATTAAAAATTTATGTAATAAATATATATTATATTTGTTATTATAATGGTTTATAATTTATTTATCTTTTTCTTAATACTATAAAATAAATCAATTTTTATAAAAAAATTCAGTTTGAATTAGATTGATTCTTTAAGAAACAAATATGTTCTACTATCTATTTTTATTAGTTACAAAACTCGAATTTAAAATTTTGAAGTTACTTGTACCACTTGAACCTAAGAGTGTGCACATATAGCTTTGTGGGTGCTGTGTTTAAGAATTGTCTATTCTCCTCTTATTATTTTACTTATAATATTTATATAACATATTACAACATTTTACATCCCTAAATAAATTAATTTCTACTAAAGAGCTCACTTTGATGACATATTGATTCAATTAATTTATCTTGAAATATATACAAAATCATAGATATAGCTATCAAACGTTAACAATAAAAATATGTTAACCAATTACATTTCTTTAGACTGATGAATTGGTCACATGTAAAATTAAAAAATTATCACGCATTTATTACCATAGGATGTATATGCAATTCTGTCAAGTACAAACCTTCCTTTGGACCTATCGGTATTCACATAAATTGCATGCACAACTTTTTATATTTTAAAACAAAATTAATTTTCACAGCAAAGATGACCTTGGTAACATGTTATTTCAATTAATTTATCTCGAGATATATACAAAACTATACTCATATTTGAATTATATTTGTAATTGAAAAAATTCAAACTTTATTCTGATGAGCTCAATTTCTTAAAAATTGAACTATTTAAAACTCAATTTTATCAATCTTAAATTTGAGCATACAAAAACTCAATTTACTAAATTTGCCTACTTAACTTTCTTTTTTGTCCCTATACTTTCGTTGTCTTCATAGAATCAAAATCTCCATCTTTACCAACAACTGATCCAAAACTTAGCCTGATGTGAGATAGATTTTAAATAATTATTGGGTTATGCAAGATTGATCCAACAAAAGAAAAAAACTCCATTAACTTATATTTAGTTAGTTTCTATATTTCCCTAGTTTCTTATTTTTTCCTAGTTTCTAGATTCTCTAGTTTCTTAATTGTTCTAGTTCCCTAATTAGTTTTCTCATTCTTCTAATTTTCTAGTTTCTAAATTTTTATAGTTTCCTAATTTTTGGGGTTTGCATTTCCTATAAATATTTGTAGTGTTTCATTATTTTGGCAAATTTCAATAAAAATATTTTTTTTAGAATATTAATTCTCTTTTGAGAGATTTAGGATTTTGTCTCTTTGCAAACCCTATTGTCTTCCTTCTCTCTTTTCCGTCGTTGGTCCCTATGCAACCAAGAATGAGGGGTTAAATTAGTTAGTTTCAAATTTTAGATTTTATTTCACTTAAAATCTAACTTAAAATCTAAAACTAAACTATATAAAATATGTAAATATAAATGCATAAATTTAAAGAGTAGGGATAGAGAAATCAAACTCGATTTATAGTGATTCAATTTTGTGCCTATGTTCACTCTTACAGTTTAGCAAGTCAGAGTTCAGCGATAGTTAGTTTCCACTATATCATGAGAGTTACAAAACCAGTACAATGCTGAAATGTTTACAATGTGTACCTTCTCCCTTGAAGATAACTTAATTCAGCACTCACTCAACTCAAACTCTCTTACACCTGACCTATCAACCCAAGAGAATGTTTATCATACTCCCCTTAGACTTGTGAGTCTATACAAAATTTGAAACAGAAGTTATAGAAGAGAAGAACACAATGGCTAACAAAAAATATAGTAAAAGACTGTGATCGAGTGGGTATTTTCAGTTCTGTTTTCTCTCAACCTAAAACTTAAATAAGATTTGTAAAAACTTCTAAATAAGAACTGAATATTGCTCTTCTTAGTTCACTTCGAGTTCTATCACAACTCTACCAGTTTTGAAATGATATAGGCCCTTCAATATACCTTCAGAACCGCCTTCTCTCTAAAAAAACAATCTGCAAGTCTTGATTTTTAACCTTCAATTCAGGAGTTTCAAAAACTCTTTTTATTACTATAACATTTTGAATTTAAAATCCAATAGCACTCTCACAAAGTGGAGAATTCAAAATTCAAAAAGTTTAAGAGGTGAAAAAGATATATGTGATCACAAACCACTTTTCAGAATTATTGAAGCCAAATTCTGAATATTGAATTTTACCTTAAGTAGACAATTGAATTTTACTTAAATTTGAATCATCCAATTGGATAGGCTTACTGGTCAAGTACAACACCCAATCTGTACTCAACATGCTAAACTAGGTCTTAAAAATAGTATAAAATCGCAGTAGAAAACATAATTCTAACTTTCAACTGCTTTTACCCTTCTCGCTGCTTCTACCCATTTTGTTTCTACCCAACTTCTATGATAGTATTTTCTGATCAATTCTATATTTTGAAACTTTCTATAAATAAATTTGTATTACTTATTCTAAATGTCTGCACACTTGATAAATTCATTAATAACATATATAAGGATTTTGTTATCATCAAAATATTAAGTTTTAATAACAATTTTCTTAACAATCTTTCACTTTTTGATGATAATAAAACCACAAAGAAAAATTGAAAAAATTTACTCCTGAATGGTCAAAATCATGCTCCCCCTATATTTATGAACATATGAACATTCTATTATCTCTCCCTTAATATGTGCATATTTTTCACAATTTATATATATATATATATATATATATATCTTCCCCTTTTTATTTCATCAAAAATAAGAAAACTTAAATTCAGTTTTTTTATCATTCGTTTTTTTATCATAAAAAATACAATGTATGTGTAGTCTCTCTCTTATAGATATTCATTTTTTTAATTATAAAAATAGAACATATAAAAGTTCATAAAGATAATAAATTCAGCACTAAGTATTTTTAAAATTATCAAAATAATTTTAGCATTTTAAGAAATTCAAATTATTGAATACAAATTTTTCAAAAACCATAAAAATTCTTATTATTTTCAGAGATAAGATTTAAATACAACAATTTCCTATTGACATATATTTTTCTATACTTTTAAGTTTTATGCTAGATAATAATTGAAATTGATTCTTAAACTAATTTTTATGTTTTTATTTATATCACCAATCACATCATCTTTGTGACTCACTAGGTTGAAAATTTTAGTTTCTAATGACTTCTTTTTTAGACTTATTTTTAATTTCTACACCTTTATTTTTATCATTTTCATGATGGAGTTCTTGTATTCTCATTATTTTCTTCATTTATATATCAATTTTTTTTAATATCCATTCAAAAGATTATCTATTCTTAGAAATCCAAATTAATTTGGGTCCCTTAGAAAATAAGTTGTGCTAAAAGTAAATTTTTCTTGATTGTTACTAAGTTTGCTCAAGTAACAAAATCTAATAATATGCCCAATTTTATAACAAAAATAACATGTAAAAGTATTTTTCTTTTTCTGAAAATTATTCATATATATATGTTTAACATGTGAAAATTAGATTTTTGATATCCAAAGAAGTTTCTAATTTTTTTTTTTTTAAAACTGACAAGTTTATAATTTCTTCTATCCCTATATGTTGTGCTTCTATAACCTCTGTTTCTATCTCTGATTTCTGTAATCTGTAACTTTTTGTGTTCTATAATTTTTGCTGCTTTAACAAATACTACTTTATTAGGTTGTGAACTAGACACATTTTCACACTTGTACTACCATTTTTAAAGAAATCATGTCTTTGGAGTGCAAATAACCTAGTGAGTTTCTCATCACTTTTATTGAACTTTTGAAAAATATTTTTTATAGATATGGACAGATCTTCTATCTTGGTTTTCAGCATACATATTTCATCATTCATAACAAAATTTTTCAATTTTACAGCAATATTTCAGACTTCACTTCTCTATTTCAAATTTTAAAGCCTTGAGTTCATATTTTAGAACCTTATTTTCAGACTTTAAAACTATCAATTCAGATTTTGTAGTAGAGTTTTTAAATTTTAGAACATTATTTTCAAATTTTAGGTCATCAATTTCAGTATTCAACACATTATTTATCTATTTCAGAAGTCTTTTCTCATTTTCTAAGTCCTATATTCTGTACTTAAACTTAAAATCAACCTTAATATATAGTTATCATCAAGATTAAAATCATCACAGCATTCAGAGTTAGAATTCACATGAGAATCTATCATTAGACAGAAATTTATTTCATTCTGACCTTCTGAATCTTCAGACTCTAATTCTGAACTTGATTCATCCAAATCACTCTATGTAGCCATCATTGATTTTATTTTTTTTTTGAAATTTCTTCATCTTTTTTGTAAGCATTGGATATTCATATTTTATATGTACAGGTCTTTTACATTCATAGCACACCATTTCTTCTTTCAATTTATTCCTTTTTCCTCTCTTTGTAAGGATACGAGATAGACTTCTTGATAACAAGTTCCGCCCATCTTCACTGTTGTCTTCTTCATCAAATTTGTTCATTCTTTGCTACAAGTGTAATAGCCTTTTTTTTCCTATCATTTTTAGCAGAAAAGTATATTTCAAATTCATAAATCATGAGTTTCCCTCTTAGTTCATTTAGGGACAACTTTAACAGATCTTGAACCTCATCAATTGTTGTCTTTTTTGCATCCCAAGCTCTAGGAAGGATTTTGAGAACTTTTCTAATCAGATCTGAGTTTGAAAATCTTTTTCCAAAAGATTCTAATTCATTTGTGATAGATGTGAGTCGATTGAACATGTCCTTTTACTTGTTCTCCATGCTCAAAATTAAATAGTTCTTATTCATGCATTAAAAAGTTAATTCTTGTGTCTTTAATAGTCCTTGTGCCTTCGTAAGTGATGCATAATTTGTCCCAAATTTTTTTAGCTATAGAATAAGAAAAAACAAGATTAAATTTTATGAGAGAAATAGCACATAAAATTAAATGTTTTGCCCTAAAGTTTATTGAGATTTTTCTCTTTTCATCCTCTGTTATGATTGGGGATTTAACATTTAAATTTTGAGAGAAAATAATCTCTCAAGTATCATAATCAGTAGCTTTAATAAAGTTCTTCATCCTATACTTCCAATGAGTAAAATTTACTCCATCAAAATAAGGAGTTTTATTGATAGATAGGCCAAAATTTAAGTGTGATGTCATTGGATCTTTGGCTCAAAATTCAGCACTTTTGTGGAGTCAAGCACTTGCTCTAATACCACTTGTTGGTCCTTATGCGACCAAGAAGGAGGGGTTGAATTGGTTGGTTTCAAATTATAGATTTTATTCCACTTAAAATCTAGCTTAAAACCTAAGGTCAAACTATATAAAATATGAAAATCTAAGTGTATAAATTTAAAGAGTAGGGATAGAGAGATCAAGCCTGATTTATAGTAGTTCGACCTTGTGCCTATGCCCACTCTTCTAACTCAGCAAGCCATGGTCCAGCGATAATTAGTTTTCACTATATCATGAGAGTTACAAAACTAGTACAATACTGAGATATTGACAATCTGTATCTTCTCCCTTGAAGATGGTTTAGTCCAATACTCACTTAATTCAAACTCTCTTACACTTAGCCTATCAACTCAAGGGAATGTTCTTCACACTCCCCTTAGACTTGTAAGTCTATACAAAATTTGAAACAGAAGTTATAGAAGAGAAGAACACAATGGACAACAAAGAATATATAAAAGACTACGATCGAGTGGATATTTTTAGCTTCTGTTTTCTCTCAACCTAAAGCTCAAATAAGATATATAAGAACTTCTGAACACGAACTGAATATTGCTCTTCTTAGTTCACTTCGAGTTCTATCAAAACTCTGCCAGTTTTGAAATGATATAGGCCCTTTAATATACCTTTAGAACCAGCCTTCTCTATGGAAATAGCCTTTGACAATAATTTCTTTAACACTCGTGTTAGGTGGTATCAGAGTCAAAGTTTTCCCTTGCAATGACTAGCCAAAATGGTGAAGGTAGTACTCTTTCTGACGCGATTAGAGAGTTTCAAGTCATAACGACTGCATTTTAAACTTTGTTTGTTCGAATAGAGTGGGTAGAATAGGACTGCAAATGTTGTAGACAAACCACAACAATGTAGGATGTGAAGGTGGCACTAGGAGAATCACTGGGGGACCTCACGTCAACCCTATGTTATCGTAACAACCTCGTAGGGTTTAGACTAGCGAGGATAAATTTTCAGATAAAGATATATAGACTCTAGCAATAGTCAAGAAAATGGTGGTTCCAGAAATGCCAATTTCAAAGGATTCCTTTATTGAAGCAAAAGGCAAGCTGGAAGCACCGGACAAAAAAGATGCAGAGAGAAGAGAACTGCAAAGTTGAAGGAGAACCTGAAAGAATACATATATGCTATTAAAAACAAGTTTGAATCATCTGAAGAGTTAGAAAAGGTTTTAACCGGTCAGGAAAAACAATCTCTCAATGAAAAACCTAATGAAACTGATTTTAATGATTGGTTATTGAAGGCACACGATTAGATTTATATTGATGGTAAGGATGTAGTTGTTTTAGAGTTTTAGGAGCATTTAGATTTTCTTAAAACTATCGAAGTCCCAATATTTTTTAGGATGAATAAGCTTACAACAACAGTTATTTTGGTATTTGTCATGCTCAGTATATGTTTTGGATAAGAAAACCAAAGGAGAGAGTTAAGAATATGGTTACAAGTCATTGGAGATAACATTCAAGGGCAAGTTCTTTTCCGGTGGGGGGACTGATGTGGGACAGATTTTAAATAATTATTGGGCTATGCAAGATTGGTCCAAGAAAGGAAAAAGACTCAATTAACTTAGATTTAGTTAGTTTCCATATTTCCCTAGTTTTTTTTTATTTTTTCCTAATTTCAAGATTCTCTATTTTCTTGATTGTTCTAGTTTCCCTAATTAGTTTCCTCATTCTTCTAATTTTCTAAATTTTCTAGTTTCTAAGTTTTTTATAGTTTCCTAATTTTTGGAATTTGCATTCCCTAAATACTTGTAATGTTTTATTATTTTGGCATATTTCAATAAAAATAATTTTTTTAAAGTATTAGTTCTCTTTTGAGAGACCTAGAGTTTTGTCTCTTTACAAACCCTATTGTTTTCCTTTTATCTCTTCCGTATTATAGCCAATCTCCATTAAATAATAAAGAACACAAGAAAAGTTCTTAAGTAGGTAGGTGGTGAGTTTATTTAGAATCACTTAAGAACCAGTTAGTTTTAGATTTATCCTCATCTTATTGACAAAACTTTTCTAGACATGTTATGTCATCGTATACTAAAAGAATGACCAGTTTTGAATATAAAAGGGACAATGAAGAAAAATAAGGAAGAAAAAATGGGTTCAATTGAGTCCAATGAATTTCAAAACCTTTACACCCACTATTAGGTCTGTTTGAGTCCAAGATGACCCATAAAGTCTTTAAAAAAAGTTGATTTTTTTTTTTGTGTGGATCTGTAAAAAAAAAAAAAAAAAACAAGCAAAAAAGTTTTTTTATTTTGTTGGAATTCGAAAGATTTTTTTTTCTGAAATTGGGAAGTCAAATCTTAGAAAAGAAATTAAAATTTGAAAGTTTCCTTTTTTTGATTTTCCAAAACTAAAAATTTTTTAATTGTAATTTATTTTCTGAAATTGGGATATCATATTTTAAAAAATGAAATTAAAATCTAAAAATTTCATTTTTTTGTTTCCCAAAATGAAAAATTTTCTTAATTTTTTTATTGGAGAACTTTAATCCAAAATTAGGAAGTAAAGCATTAAAAAAAAGGAAAAGTTGAAATCTAGAAGGTTTTTCTTAATTTCTATTTCTCAAATTTTAAAAGTTTCTTAAAAGAAACTAAATTTCAAAATATTTTTTAAAACTGGAAATTTCCACAAAAAAAAGAAAAAAAAACTGAATCTAGAAGTTTCTTTAAAAAAAAATTAAAAGATACTTTAAAACCGAAATTTTCCCAAAAAAAAAAATGTGTCATGAAAAAGAAAATCCGAAATATTCTTTTTAAAAGAAAAAGAAGTCAATTTTCTTATTTGTCATAAAAATACTTACGTTTTTTTTGAAAATCCTAGAGATTCATTTCCAAAGAAAAAAAAAGTTAACTTCCAATATATATAAATATATATATATATATATATATATATTTCCCCAAAAGACACATTTTTTTTAAGGCTCATGTTTTCCCCTTCCTTCCTTTTTATAGTTCAAAAGATCCAAAAAAAAAAAAAAATCAACTTTCTTAAAAAAAAATGCCCAAAAGAAAAAGAAAGAAAATATTTCAAAACATCAAGAGTCTTAGACCTTTATAAACTTGTCATGTTTTTATATTCTACCCAAATAATTTTTTTTTGAGACACTAAATGCCGACTTTGATAAAAACTTTCCAATTTTTTTTTGAAATATTGGATATTGACTTTGATTAAAACTGAAGGTCGATTTTGGTAAAAAAAAATTTCTTTTTTTTTTATTTTTGAAATATTGGATGTCAACTTTGTTAAAAACTGAAAGTTGATTTTAATAAAAATTTTTCATATTTTTTTTATTGAAATTGACACAAAAAAATTCTTGAATATTTTTTTTTGAAAACTAAAATATCCACAAAAATTTTTATGCATATTTTTAAAAAATTCATACATTACTAAAATCATATAAAATTTTAAAATATGCAAAAAAAAATCGATGATTTAAGCACGAGTGACTCTGATACCACTTATTAAAAAAAATAATAACTTTAATACAAAAAATATGCCAAACATCACGTTGAATCACTAGAATTGAAACTTGATTATTGAAACTAAAAACTGAGATCAGATTGAAAAATACATGATTCCATTGTTGGAGAATTGAAATGAATGAGATCCTGGATCAGGCAGAGTCCTGGATCTGGGATTCCAAATCAAATATATCCACACAAAACTCACCGCATGATGGGGGTATCAAAGATTAGAGTGATACATTCACCCAGAAACCATAACCCTTCTATAATTATAGGGATGATTTTACTTTCCAAATTCATAATAGAATTTTTTTGTTTAGTTTATTCTAATTATCTTATCAAATTCATATAAATTTAGGTCGTAACAAAGAAATTAAAAAAAAAAAGAAAAAAAAGACAAACAAACAAGTCAACCATCCGACCCCACACATCTCCTCTCTCTCTCAAATCTCAAACCCACTTTTCTATTCCTCTCCCAATTTTTTTCCCAATTGCCCAAGAACCCACACACGCCACCCCTCTCTCATTCTCTCTCTCGGCACACCCTCCCTCTCTCTCTTTGCTCTCTTCAAAAGCAGCCATGTTCAAAGAAAAACCCACATATCGAGTCTTCTAAAATTCCCAATAAAACCCATTGGGGTTGGATCTTGTGAGAGAATTGCATTTTCTAAAGAGAAAAAGCTTGAATTTTGGTGAAATTCAACAAGGGCCAATAGAGGTAATCTTTCTCACTAAATTTATAATTGAGTTATTTTGGCATAAACGTAGGATTAATATTGAGATTTAAGGTTTTGTTGAGAGAGGAAAATCTAGGGTTTGAAGGTGATGTAACAAAAAGGCAAAATTAGTAAGTCAAGTAAAATAATTTTCCTTAATTCATCTTAAATTTGAGTATATTTTACTTGTATATAAACTTTATGTTGAGATTGGAAGAATAAAGTTTGGGGGTTTAGGCATGGGGTTTGTATAATAATAAAATTGAGGGAAATATTCAATGGAAGATTGTTTCACTAGATCTATGGTGTTTATTAGAAGAATTTGAACATGGATTTGATGATGTTAAAAATGTAGGGTTTTTAACAATAGTTTGTATATATAGAAATTAACATGAATTATGAACTAAATTGTGTTATTTGTGATATTTACATATCAATAGTAATTTTGAAAACATATATGTGCAAACTCTAGAAATTTAAGGTTTTTGAATTATATTGAGTATTTGAGAATTTTTGTATAAAATTTGTGGATTTTGTGTCTAATGTATAATATTGGAGAGAAATTGAGAAATTATGAAGTTATGACATTGAAGTTATAAATTGGTGATAGGATACCAATTAACCCTAATACCGAATTTAAACCTAATTATTAATTTGTAACTAATGAATTAGGTTAAGGCATTTGAAAGGTGGAAAGAGGGATGATTCTTATTTGGTTGGAAAAGTTGGGAGTGGATACCCTTCCAAGAGTTGAGTAGATTATATGTTATATTTTAAATGAGCAAAATGTTTTATTTGATTTTTTTTAATGATTTTTAAATAAGTTTGAAATGTTTTATGTATGTGAAATGTCTTTATATGTGAATTTGATATACCTATACATCCAATATATTGTAAATGATTAATATGCTATGTTTGTGCGATATATTGAGTACGACTCAATTTGACAAATTATTAAATTAAATTTGGCACATGAAATGGATTTGTGAAACTTATAAAATGGTGCATATGATTGGCTTGGTGTGAAAACCTAAACCCCTATTACATGACTAATCATTTTCCTCTATGGTGCAACCCAATGGAGTGATATAGTGGGGTTAGTAGACTATGGGAGGTAACCGAGCACATGTGGTGCCTCTATGGCCAAATGTAAATAAGGTCGTGGGATAATTGATTACACCACCAATAAAACACCACACCAACGTTAAGGATGAGGGTATTTGTGAACTTAAATTACTAAAACCCCTTGGTGGTTTTGCCCTAAGTCGTGGTAGACTTTTGTCGAAAACAATGATTTTTGTTGCCCTATGTTTTGGAAAATGTGAAATATATTGGATATATAAAATTTTATCTTATTATGATGATTGGATTTAGTTGAAAATCTTGACTTTTGTGATAATTGTTGATATATTGGATTACGAAGAAAAAGAATTTGGGAATACTATTTGACATATCCATATCTATCCCTTATTTATTGTATAACATGTTATTCTACTTACTGAGTATTGTTTATATTCATTCCTCTCATTTCATATTCTTTCAGAGGACATTTAGCTTGAAAATTAGCTCCTATCTTGAACCGAAGATATTTTGAGAATCTTTTCAAGTATCGGTTTCTTTTGATTAAATTTTGAGGTATTAGTGGACCTATGTGGAGGTATTGGTTGTACTTATTTTTTGAAAAATTATCTTAATATTATTTTTATTGAGTTTGAATCTTGAATTACGTTTGGTTTCGTATACGTATATTGAGAATCTATTGATTTACCAAAAGTTCATTTGGAAAATATTTTTGATTGAGTTAGTTTGAAATTCCTTGAGTAGGGATTTGTTTTATATTTTATGATTGGAATGCCAATAGGAATGGACCGAGCTACTCCTTTGGTTATATGATGATTGTATGTTAAATTATTTTTGATGATGAGATTGTTTTGAAAATATGATTAAATATCATCAATGAACGCCTTACACTATCCTGTTGTATGGATAGGGCTTACCTGTATGCTGAGATAATGCGACAGTTGTTACGTACTCGATTCAAGGGTCGGGGCATGACATAGGTAACTTTCTAGCTATTCTTAATTCATCTTTTGATATTCCCTATTTAACCTATCATAAATAATAAATATTTATTAGTATTTATATATATCCTTCTAGATACATTAAACCCAAATTTCTAAATTTTCAAATTTATCATATCACTTTTACATAAGTTTAACTTTAATTATAGTATGTAATACATAATTATTTTAACATGTAAACTCAATGCTGGATTAATGATTCAACATTATCCAATTGTTCCTTCTCCTATTCTTCATTTTTATTGAACCAAAATTTTGGGGAGTTGGCATGATTATTGCGTTTGGTTCTAGTTGCACTCAACATCCAACAACCACCCAATTTAAAATTTGCGAGCTCACATAAATTTTATACATAATTCCATCTAAAGAACTAGAGTTTTCTTATAAACGGCTAGGAATTTTGAAATGCCTGTAAAATCCTATTTATCATGTATACTTTTCTTGTAAGGCACCCATTCAAATTCTGGTTTGCTGTTACTATGATGCATAGAACCAAAACTGCTATACTCGTTTTATTTTATGACTAGGTCCTTCGTGTCATGTAGTTATGCTGCCATTCTTTGGCAGATACGTAATTTATGTATTGTTGTTAATTCAACTGTAGGCTTCCTATTGCCAGGACGTTTTATCAAGACCCATCTATATTGGTAGTGGATGAAGCAACTTCTGCCTTGGATGTTAGGTCTGCGCAGTTGGTGGGACAAGCTCTGGAGCCCCTCATGAATAATCACGCTAAAGTGGGTACACAAAAACATTATAGAACTTACTGTCTGGCCGCACAAGGCTCACCATACTATCCTTGTATCTATGTGTTTTTGTGTTGATAGGTACACCTTACACTAACATGCAAAAACAATTACATTTAAATTTACGTGATTGTCATTAACCATCGGTGGGAAATGTACTCATGCCAAGCAAGTTTTCCGTCTAAAGGGTGGGAAGCTGAAGGAGATCAGTAGATTATCTCTTCTGGATGACAATTGTGAAATGCTGAGATCAGTTGGGATTGTAATATAAGAAGAATTTTGCAAAGTAGTGGAATAGAGACTGCAATTGTAGATAGGGTAGGCGACTCTTAACTTACTGTGCGAAGCCAAACTACCATTGCATGCTGATGACAGGAAATCACATTCACACATGAAGTCTATGGTTATGAAGTTATATGTCTGCATAGTAAAATTTTGGAGCCAAGCTAGCAGCTTACTTATTCCTGTTACAAAAAAAGTTTTGAAGTGTGTTTGAGGGTTGATTTAAATTTGAGGGAGTAAAATAGTTGCAAGAATTCCGATGTTTTGATCCCACTGTATATTCAATTGGGCAGCCGAAAGACATGTTCAGTAATGGACTGATTTAGGATGCATAACCATTACTTTTGGCCTGGGAGTCTCATGTACTCTTTTGAAAGCAAGCTCTTCCAGAGCTTTATGATTGCTAATCTGATTTTACTTGACTGAGGTCGTTTTTGAGGTCAGAAATTCACTATTTTTGAATATCAAGGGACCGAAGAATTTTGACTTTATTGTATTGGCTTACTTGTAGAAGAGTTTTTTTTTTTTTTGGGGGTGTTCCAGTGTTGAGGCTGTCAAACCCAACCTTAAGCTGGCTCCGGAGCTGTGATTCCTATGACTTTGGTTAGCCGGGACTGTTCCCTCCTTACTGCTGCTACTTTATTCTTTTGGCATACAATTACTGGAACTAGCCCAAGCAGCAGCCTGTGTTTTGAATTTGGGTGCAGATTAATACAAACTTTGTGTTTTACCTCGAGGGGGTTAACTTGTTAGTTTTCTCCTCGAGGTGTTCAATTTTAACGGTAAATCCCAGGTTTTGGTCGTATTATCCCTGGTTATTTTTTTTAATATCATCCCTTTAGGATTAAAGCTGAGAGGAGCAACTTTTCAGCATAATTTTGTGTGAACTCTTTTAAGACACTAATGGAGGTGGTTTTTCTCCACAGATTCTTACCCTGTATGCCTACGTAGGAGTCCTAGAGCGAAGGATGATCCAAAACTCTCTCCACAGATTCTTACCTTGTATGCCTACATAGGAGTCCTAGAGCGAAGGATGATCCAAAACTCATAGCCAGCAAAAAACTATCAGAGAGTGCTCCAGTAGAGGAGACTTCAACCATCAAACAAGAAAGAACGCACTACAAAAAAACATAATTTTAGCGATAAAATTTAGAGGTGAAAAAAATTCTTCGCTATTTTGCAACAAATTTAGCGACGAATATGACTTTCATCACTATTTTCCAACAAATTTTACGATGAATAAATAGTCATGGCAACATTAGCGATGAATAACTTATTCGTGGCAAAATTTATAGCTAATTAGTCACAAAAATATTTTTGTCGTAAAATTCATCGCTAGTTAGTGAAGAAAAGTAATTTCGTGGTTAAATTTTACCGTGAATCAGATATTTATCACTAAATTTAGCGATGGATAAATTTTTCTTCTATAAATTTAACAACAGATACATTTTCGTCGCTAAATTTAACGACAAAAAAATTATTCATTACAAAATTCGTTGCAACATTTAGTTACGAAAATTTTTGTTACAAAATTCGTCGCTAATTAGCAATGAATAGAAATTTTGTCGCTAAATTTTACCATAAATCAAATATTCGTCGCTAAATTTAATTACGAAAATTTTTTCCTCACAAAAGTCGTCGATAATTAGCCATAGACACCGTTATTCGTGACTAAAATCGTTGTTAATTAGCCATGAAAAATTATTCATAATTAAATTTATCGCTAATTTGTACCAATAACTAAACATTCATGACAATTTCGTGACTATATTCCTTCTATGCTCTATTATGAAATATTTTCAAGCGCATCACTCTTTTTGACCCTTTCCAAATAACGGAATTGAATTGAATACATAGTAAATGTTACAATTCTCACTAAATTGATAATTTTCGACAATAAATAATTCAACGAATCTCTAATATACAATTTTTCATCAGCTACTGGTGTCGAGTTCATCCTTCGTGTTTTTCATCTTCTCTACTCATTTGCTTCTCACATCAACAGTTCAATAGCCTTCGAGTGTTCAGTCATTCATCATCTCATCATCGTCATCAATAAGAAAGATAGTAGATCAGAACTCTGCACAAAGGTTCCAAGCGATCAGATAGTAGAGCAGACATCAGCGTCGGTGATCCATCTTCTCCGGTAAGTAGATCAGATAATAGTTTTCGAGGGAGGGGACAATGAAATAGATGATTATTGAGAGGCGATCATCTGTTTACAGAATCTTCTAAGGTTTCAATAAAATAAAATAAAAAAGAAAATAATAATAAAATAATAAAATAACAAAAGAAGAGAAAAAAATAATAAAATAAAATATATAATGTTACTTTTAAGAATAAAAGAAAAAATATTGGATATTTTAGTGACAAACTCGTAATCCGTTGCTATCAAAATCCATCGCTAAATTAGCGACGGATTACTGTATCCGTCGCTAACTTTGTGGTAAAAATGTAAATCCATCGCTAAATTTTAAAAATAATAAAAAAAACTTAGCGACGGATTACTAAATTTGTTGCTAATTTAGTGACGGATTAGTAACAGATTTTCTTATCTGTTGCTAAGTTAGCGATGGATTTAGAATCCGTCACTAAATTTAGCGACTGATTAGTACTTCCATCGCTAAGTTAGTGATGGATTGCTAATTCCATCACTAAGTTTTCTCATATTACAATCCCTAGCCATAGTTGTTTCGCCCTTATACTCTTGACATTCTCTCTTTCTCTCTCTTCGATCGATTGTTATAGAGCAATATACGGAAATAACCCGACTTTTAAAAAAAAAATCATAAAAAAAACTCTGTGGAAAAAAAATTTGGTTTAACCCAAGATTGTCACATTTTGAAAACTCAACCAACATTGGTCGCATTTTCAAAAAGCGACCAATAGTGTTGGTCGATTGTTGGTCGAGTTTTCAACGGTCAACTAACCATTCTGCCCCACCCCTACCATTTCAACTATGTGTTTTAACCTCTAAATACAATCATCTCAAACCATAATCCAAATCAAACTCGACCACCACAATCAAAACCCTGTAACATCAAAATCCTTTATAGAAATCAAACTCAACCACCACAATTAAAACCATGTAACCACAAACCAAACTCATACTCAAACCGAACAAAACCCAACAAAATTCATATTCAATTCAAATTTGAATTCACAAACACCAATTCAAACCAAATTCATATCCAAATTAATATCCAAACAAATCTCTCACCAACACAATAGTAAAACAGTTACAAATACAATAATCAATAAAATAAAATATGGTTTTCATTAATATAATGAAAGATACAAAATACAGAGTATAGTACATCAATGTCTTCCTCTTCTCCTACTATAATATCTAACACTAACATCTGATCTATCTACACTAGGATCAGGATATACAAGTTCCATATCATCTATCTATGAGATCTAGGAAGGACCTACGTCATCATGCTGAGGGTCAGAAAAAACTAGTGGGGATACATGGAAGAATAGTGGGCCACCTCCTCCCTGAACCTGTGTCAACCCCTCACCTATGTCAACGTTCGGACCAGCTACCCTATATGGAGCACCCGGAGTCAAAACATGAGGCAAGTCACGAACCTTATGTGTAAAGAAATGTGAGGAGCTTACGTACCCGCTTGAAGGCCATAGGACATCGAGTGAATGCTGAGATGTGGAGGGCGAAGAATATGGTGGTGACGCGTAGGTTTGCGAAGGCCCTGTGATGTTGGGCGCTAGTCTCATATGACGTGTTCTCCCTCTTGATCGTTGATGTCGTCATCAACATGCTCACCCTCGTCATCACCGTCACCAGCTATATCTGGTCTTGTCCTCATACTCATACTCTAGCCCATATCATTAGCCAATGCAAAAATAGCCGAATCAATCATGTGATGCATCTCGTCGACATCGTAAAACTCTCGAATCTCGTGTAACCTATCCCACTACAAAAACATATACATTTATAAGTTAAAAAGGCAGATATAGATTATTGATACAGATAAAAAATGAATAAACTTAAAATTTATCACGTGACTTAAGTAAACTCCCTAACAGCCTATAAAATAGCGGGTAATGGTGCGAAACCAGGATGGATAGGCAGGGTCAATGGTCGGTCCCAAGGACGTGTCTATCACAACTAAATGGTCATGTCGCGCTATCCAAATATCGAAATAATGTGCGTGCTCCATCGACCAATCAATGTCCTAGACCGTATGTCGTAGTATTGTGGAGACGATCCTCTATGTCACAAGGAGTGAGAATGAATTAAATGCCTCCAAACTGATAGATAACTCTATCGGGAAAATGTCACTCAACGATACTAAAATAGATCAAAGGTACCTGTGCGTGCCAAACATCTCTACCCTTATGCCAATAGCTAGGAAAAAAAGATAGTACGTTCTCAGTATATGATACCCAAACTATCTGATGAAACCTCTGTCTATCAAACGCCTCCCTATACAGTCTAACTACGTGTATAGGAAGGGTAGTGATATCAAATCGCATCCTCCACCATAAAGCAAGTGGACCATCGACCTCCCCAATATCTCATCTAGTGGGAGTAACATAAGAAAACCTCTGCCAAACTTAAATTTGAAGAAGAATCAGAATTCTACATATCTCACGTGAACCAGCGTGCAAGGCTATACACAACTACCTATACAAATATGTCAAGCACGTTAAACCCCAACTACGGTTACCACAACTACCTAAATCCTCTAAAAGTAATAAAAACTATAAATGTACATAGTATACTGTTTTATCACAAAACAACACACCTCCTATCAATATCAAAATATATACCCTAGTCTACTGTGAAATACGAACCTCATCAACACCAATAGGCAAGTTAGCAAAAACCTCACTCAACCATGGTATACTCAAAGATCCGCTCTTAAATGCAAAACGTGGTGGCCTAATGCCTAACAATCGTTCACACTTATCAGCCCACGACACACCCGTTGATCTACCCACCACGGGTAACCCTTCGACAGACAACCCTAAAAGAACCTCTACGTCATGGAGGGTGATAGTAAACTCACCCTGTGGGAAGTGAAATGTGTGTGTCTCATGTCTCCATCTCTCAACCAATGCCATGATCAGATGCCAGTCAAGTGAAACAAATCATAGTCGAGCGACTTCTAGAAACCTCGACTCCTCAAGAAAAGGAAGCACCCGATTGTCAATATATCGTGGTCCCAACATTGTAGAACAGCCTCGCGATGATGACAAATAAGTTAGGTGTGGTCATCTCCATCCCAAACACTCGAGGAACGGTAAACTCGCCGTAAATGTAGAACGATCTCATTAAAAGGTCCAGGATCCATATGATATATAAAGGAAAATGAGTTAGTGAAAATGTATGATTAAACAACAAAAGACAATGATAAACATAAAGACAAACAAAGTGAAATAATCAACACAATATAAAATACAATATTTCACAATGTTAACATAAAGAAAATGTTAAAATACAAATACAATGATAAACATAAAGACAAACAAAAGTGAAATAATCAAGACTTAGTACATTAAATGTCACGCCCCAATCCTTGATCCGAGGCCGTGAACAGCCGCCCATTACCTCATACACTATCCACCTTAAGACACGCATACTGAGACAACGAAAGCTAAAATAATCACATGTATAATCCCTATTTAAAATCTGTATAAAAACTGTTTAGAACCTGTCTTTTCTCAAAACTAAATTTCCCAAGTAAATAAATTTAAAACACGATATTTTTGTCTCAATGCATCAGCATACAGTATTACTGAGAGTTTTTCAATTTACATAATTGCATAACAATTAATACAGTCATCCCATGAATGTACAATGATCCTTCTATAGACCTCAAATATACATTAGCATCGAATACAGTGCGGAAGAGTAGTTAGTACCATACCCAATGCCCAACGTCTCCAAACGTAAATCAAGTGCGTCAAATCGTCTCTCGACAAGTCTCCCTGCTAAGTCTATAACTGAAATCAAGGAAAAGTGAGGGGCGAGTATTATAGGGAAATACTCAGTGAGTGAGGGGATCGACAATATGTTCTCGATAATAAGTATGAGCATAGAGTTTCAAAGTACATTTCAAAACCATAGTGATATCAAAACCAAATATATCATTTCCAGAAATCGAATGATCACCTATCACACATAATAGTATCAAAGCATGCATCCAATTACAATTCCAAAATCATATAGAGATTGCCAAAAAAACATTCCCTGCAGTGGTCTATCTCGACCAGTGAGAGACGCATTGGGGGTTTTTCATATATAAGTATATAAAATTAGCTCTCTACCCCAATGTATAAGCAACTCCCAGTGCTAGACCGCCTATACTGACGGACCTCCCCATTACATGGTTCAACCGGACCCATACATACCATAATCACGACATTTGGGGATACCTCTGGCCAAAGCGTATCTGGACGCACATGGGGCGTCTCTACAAATGTCCTTTGTAGCTATGGAAATCCATCTCATCACATCATCATCTCATCTCATCACAAGTAGACATCCAACCCACACATTTCATCAAAACATTTCAAATCCATATGCCAATACATTTCATCAAGTCATTTCAAATCAATACACCAATGCAATGGTAGTATATATAAAAAAAATATCAAGTTCTCAAATAGTGACACAATATTATTTCAATACAATTCATGGATGCATAACATTCAAATTAAATCTTTTGGGACACTCTAATAAATCACAAAAGCCATAAATAAAAAAAATAGTCAAAACCATATGCTTTCACTCATGTCACAAAACATGTCATTTAAAAAGCCATAAAACATAAATTTGTTCAAACGAAAGCATAACATCAAAATCTCACTTACAGTATACGGGAGGGTCAGTCGCTCCCTACAAAGTACCACAGTGTGTAGGAACTGTGCTCCCCTCGATCGGTCACCAAACACGTCACTACAAATGATAACATAGTATACATATAAAGATTTGTGTCATGTAATGAAACTACTAGATTAAATGTATTTCAATTAAGGGTATCGCAAGTAAGCTCCAAATGTAAGTATACTCCGTCCCCTTTTCATTACCAACCCACAACATCTATTTGCTCATCCTATTCACACCTCAAGACTTCACTACATACACATATATACCTCCAATTCGCAAGACAAGTCATTCCAGACCTCTTCAATGCTCTTGATCAAATTACAAACGCACTAAGGCATACAAATTTCTTTATTCATCTCTTTCATTGACTACACCACTAGAACATCCACTGAACCCATTTTTTCTTCCATCAATACATATACTCAACTCATACGCACACTTCACATTCTTGGCTACTCACTAAGCTAATGCATACTTTAACATACCAACTTAACACACCTATATCAGTCTTACATATACATACACAAATCTTTCACACTTTTGACCTCAAATATATTCGTACACATTCACCATTGCACCACAAAATTCTACACAATTCCTCCTTCCTCCTTGGTGCAGGAAGTTTTTGCACCCTATCTACCATACGCCTTGGCCTTTAAAGTGATTTTAGCACACAATAACATCTCATTATACTCAACCAACAACACCACACTTTTCAACCCATATACACATGCATATACTCACAATTCTTATCCAATTTTCTGCATATAAAGTGCAATCAATGCAGAACACATTTTCAGCTTGCAACTTAACTTTTGTTCACTTCAATTCCATGGCCAAAAACAAGAGAATTTCAGCACAACTTTTCACATTATTTCAACCCAAATAAACACATTTATTCATCACTTTTGCATGGGGCATTCTGCAAACCTGAATGACATTTAAACACCAAGTTTTCAACATACAAACAACACATTCTCATGAGGTTCTCAGCCAATATGCAACCAGAATTTTTTTTCCTGCACAAATGTTCATGCTTCTTGCCTCCAATTTTTACAAAATCAAGGCTTGAATTAAACTTCCCAATGCTGAAAATTCTTACACACTCTCCCTAGCATTTTGGCCAATTATTTCCTCCCTAATCTAGGTTAAAATCATCTCATTCAACTACTAACACAAGGCTCTCAAGGTTTCCACATGTGCAGAAATTTTTTTTTTCCAAATTAAGATATGTTATAGTACAAGATGAGAGGAGACTTCCTTGCCTAGTGCAGTCCGATTGAAGTCTTGAATAGCAGAATTTTCTTCATCCTTTGGAGCCTTTGGTCACTCTAGATCCACCTAGCTAGGGTTCTTCTTTCCTTCCAATTTTTGGATATGTTGAACTAGGGTTTGAGAGGAGTAAAACCATGTAAAAATTTTTGGGTGGTTGTTTAGAAGAATCACGAGAATGAGAGAACAAAAGAGAGGTGTTTTTGCTTTATTAGGTGGTCTCATCAAATCCTAGCCTCCCAATGTTTCCAAAATTATTTTAAGCCCTAGGATTGTTTTGTCTCACAAGCCTCTCTCTCCTCTCTTTCTCCCTCTCTCTCACGGCTCTCTCACACCCTCTCTCACTCTAAAACCCAACAACACTCAAATTGCCCATTTATTATGTCTCTCAATGTGTCTCCCACTAACAAATCTATTGGCCCAAGAAAATCCTTCATTTTTCCATTCATTTTAAACTCTTGGATCAACTACTTCAAATGTCAACAATTTCAACTCTTCATTTCTCCTCACTTGCCGTACAACTTTCATCCCAAATTAGGGTTTCAGGGTAACTTTTACAGAAATTCCTGATTTGACTCTACGAAGTATGATTTATCTATATTTGAAGTTCTCATGTACTTCTAAGGTCATTCTGATAATTATTTGACCCTCAGTGGTCATTTTGGAAAAATTTTTATTCCCGATGATTTTTGTCGAAATTTTCAGAAATGATTCTATCGGAAAAATTTTCGAGTGCGTTTTTCTATAATGAAACTAAGGAATATCGTATATATTTTATGAACAGTTATACAATTGTACAGAAACCACAGTTTCGGTGTTATATTAAATATGTGCTAAGTACGTCAAATGTTTCACAAATATACGATGATCTCCAGTACGCTAAGTAATACAAGAATTACACTTAAAATAAAAACATAATCAAGAATCATTGCTTTGGGTCGGACAATATCGTCTATTGTATTGTATCCCTATCTGTCACAAAGACCACACCTCATTTATCTCATGCATCTCCTCTGCTTGTGGCCCTCTACACTACAACTCTCACATGATGTGCGTGATGATGATTCTTGAATATCTACCTCGTTGTGATATCGAGATGATGTAGCTCTTCCTTTTTGACATTGAAGTGATATGTCATGAATGATAATTGGATACGAACTTACTGGTCAACCCGATATATCTCCCAATAGCATGAAATGATGCTTATAGACCTTGAATTGGTGTTTCCATATATATTATTTTTCGATAATCATATGCACATTAATCATCGTTCGTGATAGTGCAGCAACTGTATAAGAGCAGAGGATTTTATAAGTTTGACATTTCATACATGTGCAATACTCATCATTAACATTCACAATATATTTATTTCCTCCCTTGTGGCCATACGGTGTTTGTCGATAGCCAGTTTCTACCTCAAATATACCATACTCTCTACTAAAACCAACAACCAAATGGATATTTGTTGTGCTCATCCACCTCCCTAACATAGACTGGGCATACTTTGTGTACCGTTCTCCTCTTGCAATTCCTGCTCTTGTCTTACCCAGTCGAGTCTTGAAATAGTTCATTGAGTTATAAAAAGTCTTGAACACCAAGGGTGAAACAGGTAGATTTCTTGCACCCTTTAGCACAACATTATAACTCTCACTTATATTTGTTGTTATATAGTTAAAACGAAATCCACCATCATGAGAGAGAGTCCACTATTTAAGAGGAATATTTACAAAGTAGTCTATAACATCTTCTTTTATCTCATTCATTCTTGTTATATATACTGCAAACTTCTTGGATTGTGGCTGTAACGCAATAATAGTGGCAATTCTCTTACAAGCCTGATCTTTATAGCGTGTGTTGAAATTGCTAACTACATGACATACACAAAATCATCACATAACATTTGGAGGTGACCATCCAAATTAAGAATAAGCAATTGTTGCTCTTATCCCCTCATTCCGATCTGAAATTATGTAGATTGGACCATCCTTATCACCAACAACATGCTCTCTCACATAGCAAAAAAACCATGACCATGAGATAAGTGACTCTCCATCAACCAACCTGAAAACCAATGGGACAATATGATTGGTACCATCCATACTACATGCAATCAACAACTTGTGTTTGTATTTCCTATAGAGGTGAGTCCCATCTATATTGATAAATGGCCTACAATTTTTAAAGGTCGTGATGCTAGGAGCAAATACCCAAAAGATAACTTCAAGTACCCTTTCACCATTTGCATTCGGTCAACCTAGCTTCCAACTAACTCATGTCCCCAGATTCTTTTATGCTATAGTATCCAACAGTTAAGACAATTGTTTGTATGAATCATCTCAATCCTCATATACCATCTCTATGGTCTTTCTCTTTGCTTCCCAAACTCTTCAATGTGAGATCACATATATGGTTTTCTCCATCGTAACTGTCTGCAAAAAAGAAATTTTGATACTTGAATCTTCTCTTACATAGTTAAAAATATGTCGGGCAATCAAATTAGAATCTAGTTGCTTATGATCCTATGTCAATCTAGCATTTACACATGTGTGCAGACCGTCAACAAGGAAAATGACAAAAGCACCAACATATTTGTTCTACGAGCACGTAACCTCCACCTACAACCATGATCCCTTTGCATGCATATTGTAATCCAAAGTGTAGGAGTTGATTTTTTAACACAGAATTGGTAGTGATGCTCCATATGGTGCATTTTGACCGCATGAATAAGTTCCTCAATCTCAAATCTCATTCCCTTCTTCAATTCATTGTTGAAACTAAAATTATTGTTTCTCAATCTACTTTTTTCCTTGAAAGTCACATAACTATCACCTTCGGGTGTAGTGGTCATGAAGGGGATTGACTCATCTATTTGGGTATAGGCATAAGGAACCGACGAGGTACCAATTTCTTCACCACCACCACCACCACTACCACCACCACAACCACCAACTTCTTCATCATCTTTATCATTATCCTCTTCCTTCGCCTCTTCTTCTACCTTCTCTTCCGCCTCTTCTTTGGCCATTTTTTCCTCATCTATATCATTCTCCATTTATGTCAAGACAAAATCCACTCAAAATTCGATACGTAGATAATCATCTGTATAACCACATCCTTCATGCAAGAAAATTTCATCTACAACTGGATGTGAGGACATTCCACCATTGACTCGATACAAAGACATTCCACCATTAATGGATTTTATGTACAATTCAAGTATGGAACCCACTTTCATGTTCCCTGCAAACTCCATCAAATTAACAGCATTATCATCATCACTAATCGATACCAATTCATACCATGCATTCCCACCTTGATTGTTTGACATAGGACACCGATGATAAATCTCCAAATGTTGTGTCGTACAATTCATTTGAACACCTTTACATATCACATACACTAACTCATTAAATGAGATATTATTTCTCACCCGAATCAACTTAGAAGCCCAACAGTTATAATCAACTCCATTGACACCCATGACAATATCACTATCAATATAACATAACAATTTCACAATTTCCACTATTTTTTCTAAACAACAAAATCAAACATATTATAACCTATGGCATACAAAACCCTAAATTAAACACACTAAACAACCGTAAATTCAACAATTCTACAACAATTTTATACTTAATAAAACAACACTAAACCATAAATTATAACAACCATTTTATAACCAAATAACCATAAATTCAAGAATTTTATAACAATTAATCAACTTATCATACAAAATCATAAATTAATCATACAAAATCCTAAATTCAACAATTCTAATAATTTCATAACTCTAATTTTAGAACCCTAATAATTTTATAACGCTAATTTCGTATATAAAATTGTGCAGAAAAAGGGGGTTACAGAATAACAAAAACCCTAAATTAAACCCTAATTTCATAACCCTAAACACAATCAAACCTAATTTCAAAATATCCCTAAACTATAGAACCCTAAATTAAACAAACAAACATCATTCAAGTGCCAGGAGGAGAGATTACCTTCGACATACATCTTAGTAGATCACGAAGAGAAGGAGAGGGCTACAGTTGGGCGACAATATGCATCGAAGGAGAGGAGAGAAGGAAAGCATGCGAAAATATAGGGCGGCAATGTGGTGAAGGAGAGGAGAGAAGCAAGATTGAAGAGAGGAAAGCAAAAGAGAGGGCGACATTGTGCGACAAGATCGAAAGAGAGAGCGAGCGAGTAAGATAAAAGAGAAGAGAGAAGCAGAGGAAAAAGAGATAGCGAATGAGAGGAAAGAAAGAAGAGAGAGAGAGCGATGAAGAGGGTTAAAGGGGAATCACGACATGGTCGAGTTTTAAAAATGCAACAATTTTGGGTTAGAAACCAAATTTTTTTCCCAAGAGGTTATTTTATGAATTTTTTTTTTTTAATTGGGTCATTTTTGTACATTGCTTGATTGCTATCTGTCTTGCACTTGTCACTCTCACTCTCACCTTTGCTCTCCCTCTTGCTGTCGATTGAGTTTTTTCTTTCTTTACTCTCACTCTCGCATGCTGTTGAACGGAGATCTCATTGTTGTCGCTCTCGCTTGCTCTCTCTCTCTCTCTCTCTCTCATCCCATCAATGATGATCGGGTAATGGTGATGGCGACAATCTCTCCCTTCGACTGTCAAAGATCGACCTCAGACCTTCGGATTTTGTTTCATGTCTCTTGTCTTCGAAGGTTAGGTTTCACACCCCTCTCTTCAACTATTGAATCTACTTGATGTTGTTAGTTTTTTTTTTTTTTTTTTTTGGGATTCACAACTATTTGTCCTTCAATGCTCCTCCAAGGATTTTCTTTTACTTGTTTGTTTGATTTGGTGGTTAGATTTCTCTGTGATTAGGGTTTTTTTATCAGGGTTTCTTTGTCTCATTTGGATTTCCTTAAAAATATCTCTGGATCCTAGCTCTCTAAACATGTCTCATTTTTATTAGGGTTTTTATGTTCATTTTGTTTTTATGCGTATTATAGCTTTTGTATCATACAATTGATTTGGAGTGTACTAGGTGTTGCTCTATTTAGGGTTTTGATTTTATGTCTATTCTTGCACTCTTTAATAATTTTATTTGCTTCCTCAAAATTAATGAAAACATCAACTAATGATTCAATCTTAAGGTTTTGGAGATTTAAAAACAATCAATGTAAGTCAAGATCTTGCTACTAGATGTCTTAATGTTTCTTTTAGCGGTAAGCTTCCGATGCAGAGTGATTTGAATTTAATTTGCACAAAATTTAATTTTCATCTAAAAAAGCTATCTGGGGTTTATTCTTCTGGGATTTTAACAAATGGGTTTGCACTTGTTGTTTCAAAACCTGGTTTCGGTGCTACTAAGGATGATACAAGTTTTTATGTTAGGGATTTGTTTACTAGGTTAAAAAATAGGGGGATGTGAGCATGAAATTACAGGCTTTGATAGGGTTGAATGAGGTTGTTACTAATGATGAAGATTGTTGTTCTTGAATTTGAGGATTTGGTTAGATTATTAGTGAATTCTCTTGAATTTTCTGAATTAGGTATACAAGAAATGGCTGTAAAAGTGTATTGTACATTGTTGTGTTTGATGGAGTGTATTAGGTGTTGCTCTATTTAGCGTTTTGATTTTATGTCTATTCTTGCACTCTTTAATAATTTTATTTGCTTCCCCAAAATTAATGAAAACATCAACTAATGATTCAATCTTAAGGTTTTGGAGATTTAAAAACAGTCAATGTAAGTCAAGATCTAGCTGCTAGATGTCTTAATGTTTCTTTTAGCGGTAAGCTTCCGATGCAAAGTGATTTGGATTTAATTTGCGCAAAATTTAATTTTCATCTAAAAAAGCTATCTGGGGTTTATTCTTTTGGGATTTTAACAAATGGGTTTGCACTTGTTGTTTCAAAACCTGGTTTCGGTGCTACTAAGGATGGTACAAGTTTTTATGTTAGGGATTTGTTTACTAGGTTAAAAAATAGGGGGATGTGAGCATGAAATTACAGGCTTTGATAGGGTTGAATGAGGTTGTTACTAATGATGAAGATTGTTGTTCTTGAATTTGAGGATTTGGTTAGATTATTAGTGAATTCTCTTGATTTCTCTGAATTGGGTATTCAAGAAATGGCTGTAAAAGTGTATTGTACATTGCTGTGTTTGATTGTTTTAAGGGTATTTTGATTGGGAATGGTGTTGTTGCTCCTTTGATTAGGTTTCTGGAGAGTGGAAGTGATATAGGCAAGGAATTTACTACTGTGTGAAATTGACTAAGAATTCAGATAATGCTTGGTCTGTTTCAGCTCATGGTGGTGTGACTGCATTGCTTAAATCGTGCGAAAATGGTAATTGTAGAGCTGAATTGGTTGGTCATGTTTGTGGGGTTTTGGGAAATCTTGCAAGGATTGACTAGAATAAGAGGTTTATGGTTGAGGAGGGCATGGTTGAGGTGTTTGTTAAATTAGCTGATTCTCATAGTCTACTAGTGTCAAAGTTGTGTTTTTATCTTAGTAATAGTTTTTGGACTTTGATGCCCTATTATTGTTCATATGTTGTAAACCATGGCTGAACAAGCTGGCATGTTTATGGTGTACCAAACTGTTGGGAGTGTTCTGTGCTACAAGTACGATATTCCCATGTAGCCAAATGCTGCTTCTACATGGAGTAGCTTATTTTAACTCATGATACTGCTTCTCATGCCATTAATATTAAACAGGAGAATTAGCGTATCAGTTTCTTTTTAATTAATCAGAGTTGTGCTGTGAAATTTGTGGAATTCTTGGGTAAAGTTGCTCTAATTAACCACCGTCATGACAAAAAACTTGTTTCCCATGACTCCAAGAGCAATGACTACAATTACAACACACTTTTTTGAGATCTATCCAATATGTCTTGAGGATCTGATTTGTTTGCATCCCAAAGTTGCATTAAGCTTGGGAAATTTGGGTCCACTTGTGATTTGCACAAAAGTCATCAACAACATTACTTTATTATATCCTTTTACACTAAGGCATTGCTCATTGGTTGCAACACAGTATTGGAGGACATGTTTTGAGCCCTTGCTCTCCTAGTAGGCGGCTTGTTGAATACATAGTACTTGATGTGAAGACTTCAAATATTGAAGTTAATACTGGTACATCTTGTTCCTTTTATACACATTTTATAGATTATCAATAAAGTTTCCACTTAAATTGTTTTGTCATTGCCTGCTTTGTTATATGGTAATGCTATTGATACAATGTTATGGTACTGCATTTATACTTTTCTAATGGATCTATCATTTTTTGCCATCTTTGGTATTTTGACATCGACATTCCTTTTCTTTTGGTAATCCCTTCCAGACATAGTTTTAGTATTGCTCAGGGATCTGACACTAAAATCCTTGCTTGTTCTGGCTCTTAAGGTATGTTATTTTATTTTTTTCTCTATTGTCTACCTACATTGCATTTGGATTGCAATATAGTCAAGGATACAAGTTGTCCTTTTTTTTCACTTTGAAGTTCCTTCAATATAAAGCTTTTAAATTAAATGAAAACTAATGTTGGTGACTCATATTGCATTTGTTTCTTGACTTGGAAATGTAAATCAGGAGATGGTTCCTTTATCTTTTGGGAATTATAGGTTGAGCAAATGTGGTAAATTATTGCCATTATGATGATTCAAAAAATTTTTTGGGGGACTTGGAAGTATTTAATACTTTGATTCAAAAAATTTCCACAGTGGACTTGGAAGTATTTAATACTTTTTTTGGTTATTCATGTTTTTTAAATTCTAGAATGTTTTGTTCGTGGAATGTATAATAAATCTGGCATATTAGTTGCGTGCTTAGAGTGAGAAGCTAAATCTTGAGAAAGTATAGCTTGAGAGGAGATTGACTGACGACAAAGAGAAGATTGATTTAGTCCATTTTTTGTGTATCAATTCATATACCATCTATGTGTCAAAAATGCATTTTTCCTTGTATATCATCATTTCAGTCAAAGGGATAGTCTGTAGCCTAAATGTTACATATTGAATTGATGTCTGTTCGATTTTATTTTCATTGATATTTTGTTGGATGCTCCAACATTTACGGACAATATTGAGTTATATTGGATTTGCAGAGATATTTGGAATCTGATTATTATGTTCGTTGAATTGGAAAAATTTTTAGGTTTATAGGATAGATATTCGTGACTAAATTTGATATTTATATTTGTTAGACATGATATTTTTTTAATTGGGAAAAAATTTAAAAATAATACAATTTTTTTTTTACAAAATTTTCAAATCCATTGTTAAATTCATCACAAAAGTTTAATCATGGATTTAAATATTGTATTAAATTTAGTAACGAAAAATAAGACCCGTTGCTAAATTTAGCAACGGATTACAAATCCATCGCTAAATTTAGTGACGCATTTATAGATCCGTCGCTAAATTTAGCGACAAATATTATTTTTCGTATTTAAATTTAGTGATGGATTATCATATTCTTTGCTAAATTTAGCGACGGATATTGTTATCGTCTCTAAATTTATCAACAGATTCAGAATCCATCGCTAAATTTAGCCATGAAAAAATTTTCGTTGCTAATTTTGCCATGAATTCTTTATTTTTTGTCGCTAGATTTTTGTGATGTGTTATTAGCGACGAAAAATTTTTCATCACTAAATAAATTAGCGACAAATTTTTCAAAAATTTTCATCGCTAAAACCATTTTTTTGTAGCGGTGTGTTTTGAATACGGTAAACAGACAAACAAGAGTCTCTATTTTGATATATCAGTGTGTTCTTTGTTGGTGTAGGGTTCTGGAGAATTTACCTTTGTGGTGGCCAATGCTTTGCTTATATATCTGCCCTTTGTAGAAGGCATCCCAGGGTTTCAGGAACCTTCTAACCCTAGTTTCCTTTTTGAGAGATTGAGGGGAATCCCCAAAATTACAGGGGATTTTGTTTGAGATCTCTTAGAGAAATGCCATTTTGATGGTTAAAGAAAATCCTTAAATATGGGGGCTTCCGTCTTTAATTGGTATGTCTATTAGGGAAAGTTTCTTTTATTTTAGAGATTATTTGGAGAACGGGGAAGATTCTTATCCTCACAAGAGAAGTTTGAATTTGTTTGAACATTCGCTTTCTTTACGGATTATCCTGAGTCTACTTACCTCACTGGTTGTTTGAATCATGGTTTTAGGGCCATCTTACTGAAGAGTGGAGTGACTGAGGAATGTAGCTTCCGAGAAAAGGGAATATTGAGCTATAAGTGGTCTTGAGTGAATGCCCAAGGTTGTGGAGGTCCAAAGAGTGAAATTTTGATTTGGTTAGTTTTAGGTCATTTAATAGGCCTTTGGTCAAGTATTATCATTTGCCCCTCACTTCTAATTGGGGTTTTATAAAAAATGACATTTAGGAGTGGAATGAGGATCGACAGGGTTTAGTAAACAAAGCATTTTATTTGTTGAGCGGAATGGGCGCAAAGGTGGTGCATTTAATGTGGGTCGTGTCTTTTCGACTTTTCCGAATCTTCTCTGATATGCTTCTTCTTCACCTTAGGATTGGTCGCTATGTTGCTTGTTATGAAAAGAGGGATTCCTAGGGGTTTTTGACTTTATACTTATTGATCATGGCCCAAGGTTCTAAGTCGCACAAGTATCGGAAGATTGGTGAGTTTAGTAGTATAATGTCACCGAAGGAGCTGGAATCCGTAGAAAAAAGTATGAATTTAGGGAAAATTTCGGTTGAGGTTGCCCATAAATTCAGAAAGGACTAACAAATTGCCCATCGGTCATATCCCGATGTACTAGGAGCATGCTAGGTATGGGCTAAGGGTTCCCTACCTAGAGCCTCTGTCTACTATTATGAGAGAGTAGAGTATATTTCATACTCTTCTTATCCCTAGTGTCTAGCAGTTGGTGCTAGCGGTTACTAGTTTACTAAGCTTTTGTTGATTGAGGTTTGATTTTGTCATTTTGTCTTCAATCTTCCATTTAAGGAGATGTGGAGGTGAAGGCCCCACGAATGGATGGTATCGTGTGCAGACCCATTGTCAGTCAAAGTGAAAATTTTTCTATAAGGAGACTTTAGACAAGGTTTGGAGAAGTAAATTTTTCTTTATAGAGTTTTTGGATAAAGAGTTATTGTCATTCTTGCCAACGCCAAATGCAGAGCTCCTGGTTAGGTTAAAGAAGGGGCTCCCACATCCCCTCGTTATTCGGGTTTTATTAACTCTGTTGGTAACTTTTGTAGGGCAGTGTGGATGGATGCTTTACTAGAAGATGAAATGCTTAAACTAGCAAGTCTCTTGTTAGATGAAACAGTGTAGATTCAGAGGCCCTTTATACAAGAAAAGAGATCAAAGGATTTAATAGATATTGTTGATTTCATTGAAGCAGATGACTTGAACTAGGTAACCACCCTGAGCACTATCAAGGCACATATTAAGGTAGCCCAAGCTAGGTAAAACAATGGAGGGAGCACGTCCGAAGGCGGGCTTCCAAGTTCTCTAACCCCCAGGAGAAGGAACTTGTGTGGACGCCAAGCAATGATGAGGACAAGGGTGTTGAATCGAGTTCAATGGCCGCAGTAGCACTAGATTTTGAGGATTCTGTCGTCATTCTGGATAGGAAAAATTCTGAGGGACGAGATCCTTGTAAGGAGACTCGAAAGGAGGAGAAGTAGGAGGAAAAGAGCCCTGTTGATGAGGTATCAAGTGATGAGCATTAAATTGTGGTGCTCATTCCCCGAGGAAAAAGGAGTAGGTTACTAGGGTCTACGGTGGATGCCAAGGAGGTCTCTACTGCCAGAGGTGCTCAAGAAGCGCAAGTCCCTATTGTGGAGTTGCAAATTATTAGGGCTACTAAGGATGTATACATCACTGAGAGATTTCTTAGGGAATCCTCTTTAGCTATTGGGAGCACCACTCTACTGCTTAGTTTTTCATTGATGCAGGGGCCAGACTCGTCTAGTACCTTACCTGAATACTCGTATGTCAGGAAGGGTAAGGGAAAAGTTCCGGAGCAAACGGCTCTCCCTTTCCCCATTCTAGTTTGGTCATTTGATCAATCAAAAGAAAGGAAAGAGAGAGGTAATGCTTCAGTAAGCTATGACAATAATTACTTATATTATGTGGATGCTGCGGAGGTGAGAAGGCTTGTGGATAGATTAGACTTCCACAAGGAGGAGTTTGAGTTAAACCGCCTATCGGTGGAGCAGAGAGATGAATCTATTATCGCATTTTTTATTCAGGTATACGTTTTATAATGAGTTTTTCTTGGAACATTTTTACTCTGGTGGATTAACTTGCCCTCATCTCCTCTCACTCTCTTATTTTTGATAAACTATTACAATGGTAGAGTTCTAGATGATAAGGAAGAACTAGTTGATCGGCCATATTTAATAGGCCAATTGGATAGTTTTGAGAAGAGATGGCTTAACTTTGGGCCAAGGAGGGTGAAAAGGAGGCTAAGGAGAAACAAACAGTTTCTATTGCTCTTGGTAAGAAGGACCAGTTGATAAAGATGATAGAGACTAACCTGAAATATTCATACGAGGTGACTGATGTTGCCCTCAAAGAAGGCGGGCGGTTGAGGGACTGCTGTACTGAAAGTGAGACAGACCGCCTGGCTACCAAGGAACTGGCTTGGGAACAGAAGGAGGCTCTAATGAAGCTGACGGAGGCTTACGAGCAGGATCACCAAGAGCTCACTAGAAAGCTATACCGGCCAGAGGAAACTATCCATCGTTTGAGAGGCAGTTCCGTAGAAGGAGCGGATGTTTGTAGCTCTACTGCCCTAGACATCGACCCAATCGGACCTCCTGGTTATGACCTATCTACAAGGAATGCACTTATTTCTGTCCTTTGGGCCAACTTTAACAAGTTTCGACAGAGGTCCCAAGCCCCCTCCTTGATATATCTTTGTTTCTTGTGTTTTTCTCCTTATTTTTAGTGCTTTCCTTGCAATAACTGGCAATAATATTTGTCTACAAGTTTCACATCTTTGAACAACTTAGTTGTCATGCTTTTTTAGGCGTCGCCACTATTGTATGAACCTCTCTTAATCGCATAGTTATTGGACGCCTCACTGAGATAAGACATTGTAGTAGTAGTGTCAGAGTGCTTTGAGATTTTGTGAGATGCGTGATGCAGTGTAATGCCACAGGCATTAGGCATGGTTTTCAATGATATTCAAAGGTGTCATGTCTTGAAATGGTTCTGCAGGCCGGGTATCTCATCAGGGGTAGCTAGAGGCGTTGTGTCTTGAGAGAGTAGCAAACCAGGTGTTGCGCCTAGGGTATTCGAAAGCGTTTCGCCCAGGATACTTGGAGGCATTATGCCTTGGGGGAATTTAGTATACCAAGCGTTGCGCCGAGATTACTCAAAGGCATTGTGCTGAGGGTACTCGGTGGCGATGCACCTTGGGAGAATTTAGCTTGTCAGGTGTTGCGTCAAGGATACTCAGAGGCATTATGTCTTAGGAGAATTTAGTGTGCCAGGCACTATGCTGAGAGTACTCAGAGGCGTTGTGCCTTAGGAGAATTTAGCGTGCTAACCGTTGCATTGAGGGTACATGGAGATGTTACGTCTTGGGGAATTTAGCATAGATGTGTCACCGGGCCGAGATGGGTTAGGCTTGGTCCGGTTCGAATACGATTCCAAGAACCATGGGCTAGGCTGGTTACGATTCCTAGGCCAACCCTAGCCGTGCCGGGTCAGTTTCAAAAAAATTTATTCTGAAATCGGCCTGACCCGGTGAACCTGAACTAGTGCGTCGGGCCCGATTTAGGTTTTTTTTTTTTCATTTTTTTTAACTCTCACATTTTTTTTCTCTATTTGATTTTAAGGTGTTACGATATAAAATAAAATGGTGGTAACTAAAATAGTGGTAAGTATAGGTTAATTAGTAGTAATATAGTAGTAATATAGCGGTAATTTAAATTGTGATGAGTTTAGATTAATTAATAGTAGGTAGTTGCCTGAACTGGCTAGGTCAACTATTAGGCTATCTGGGATTGGGTTGGGTCCTCAGGATTAATAGGAACTGATGGTTAAACAGAATTTGTAGGAGTAGTAGGGCGTCCTTCCACCATAGACGTAGATATGGAAGATGTGCTGGTCTTTCTTTTTGGAGGCATGGTCTTTCAGAGAGAACAAAGCATGAAATGTAATTTTCTTTGGTCTATTTCACACAGATGATGCTAATCCGATGGAGGTGAATTTTCTCCACAAATACTTGCCCTGCCTGCCTATATGGGAGTTTTGAAACCAAGGATGATCCAAATCTTGCAACTTGCAAAAAGCTACCAGAGTGCACTCCAACGAAGGAGATTTTGACGCGTAAAACAAAAAAAGCGGGTTTTAAATATGGTAAACAAACAAAGAAGAGTTTCTGCTTTGATATAGCGATGTGCGCTTTGTTGGTATATGGTTCCAAAGAACTTACCTGTGCGGTGGCCGATACTCCGCTTATATATCTGCCCTTTGCGGCTCACGAGCCTCCTAACTCTAGTTTCCTTTTGGGAAGATTGAGAGGAATTCTCAAAATTACAAGGGCTTTTGTTTGACATCTCTTGGAGATACGACACTTCGGTGTTCAGGAAAATCTGTAATCATAGGGGCTTCCTTCTTTAATTGGAATGTCTATTAGGGCAAGTTTCTTTATTTTAGGGATTATTTGGAGAATAGGGAAGATTCTTATCCTTACAAGAAAAGTTTAAATTTGTTTGAAAATTCGTTTCCTTTGTGAATTATCCTGAGTTGTACATACCTCATTGATTATTTGGACCATGATTTTAGGGTCATCTTACTGAAGAGTGAAGTGACCAATGAATGTAGGTGTTGAGGAAAGAGATGATCGAGGAGCTGTAAATAGTCTTGAGTGAATGCCTCCTGACTGTGGGGACCCAAAGGGTGAAGTTCTGATTTGATTGGTTTTGGACAATTTAATGGACGCTTGGTCAGGTATCATCAGACACTAAGAAAGAATTTTGTATGATTGGTACTCTTAAGTCTCGCACCCGGTAGTCATCTGCACCGCATGGTTTGCGTTCAAGACAAAAAGGTATCTAGGTAGTCATTCTGTGCTTCCATGAATCAAACTATGCATATACGTCTATAGTTCCGTTTGGAGTGAAAGTGTTGGTTCTAATATAAAAACTAATACCAATGATCGTGATTTAATTATACAAGAAAGTTCGAATGATCTTAACGTAACTCAAAAATATACACACTTGTGGGTTCAATGCGAAAATTGTTTAAGAATATCATTTTTATTATGCTAGCAATATGTCATAACCAACTGAAATTTATAAAAAGCATAATGCCTTCTAACAATATTTTTATTATGTAAGTCATTTATCAATATAGATACAGTTAAAAATATATCCTCATTCTACAACCATACATACATATACAGTTAAACATATATTCACACTCTACACCGGCATATACAGTGCATATACGATACCACGGATAGCTGTTATGCTGAGATCATATAGGTCTCCTCCTTAAGCTGGTCGATCATGCCGCAGCAATAGAAAGTCTGGCAGCATGCCCCTTCTATCTTACAGATCAAAGCTGTGGCTGTTGAAATGAAAAATTGGGTGATTCCGTCTTCTCTGCAGACTCTGTGACCTGCACTCTTTAGCAACACTCGTCTGAAGACTTGGAGGGCCACACACCATCACTCCCACTTCAACATGCCCCCAACTCTGTGCTACGGTTTCAAAAATCACTGACAAGACATATTGAAAGCAATCAATTCACCAACATATATACAGACCTTTGTTCAGAAACGGACTTTTGAGTTAGTAAGAGGAGAATCCACAACTTCAATCATGGTAAGAAGTGTACAAGATAGTAATAATATATGTTAATGTTAATATGTTAATGTTACTGGATCTTCATTTACTTCTATTCCAACACTTAATCCAGTTTCTAGGCTTTGGAAGTGTAGTGCCAAACTATCTAAACAACGAAAGGAAGAAGCCTGCTCAAATGTGGCAAAATTTTGACTGCCATAAGTGCTTCTGGCTACTGCACGCATCTTTCAGATCTTTTATGGGAAATCGAGGCACTAAAACACAATGGCTTTTGTCGCTAAGTACTTTAAGCGCCAACAGATTGACATGAAAAGATTGGAAAAAGAATCCCTTGGCTAAATAAAAATTGACGGCAAAATTTTCTTTGGTTTATGATCATATACGTGGACATACCTTTGAAGTCTGGTCTACGACCGTACTGGATATTATTTGAAGTAACAAGATTTTCTTGACTTGTGCCCTTGCTGGTAATTGATTCATTGTGCTGCAACTCAGCAGCATTCTTATCTTCTTCTGGTTCCTCCATTGTTGAAATTCTTGTTTCCCATAGATTCCATAAAGCAATAACGAGGCCCCCAAAAACAAATATACTTACAAGCATGCATGCAACAAATAAAAGCCCTTTGTACCACCAAGAAGTTATGCCAAGATGGTTTATGTAATATATATCCAATAAACTCACAAATATTATGAAGCCAATTGTAGAGAAGACAACATAAGCTCCGGACCAAATATTACTACCAGTTCCAACCAGAACTGACAGTCTGTGCCCCTTGGAGACAGGAAAGATAGAAAACTTCACAGCCTTCTGAACTTTGCCCTCTTCCTGCAGGGACAATTATCAAACAAGGCCAAACTAGTATCAGGAAGATTTGAAGACCCTTACAAGAAGAAAATAGAGAAGACCTACCACTGGAGGCTCTGACTCTCGAGTGACATAAGTTTGGATCTCAAGATTCAATTTATCAGAGAATGATGGACATATTGACTCAATGTCAACTGTTGAAAGAAGAGAAAGCTCATCAGATCTTTTAATAGCCCAAATAATCAGAATATTTCTTGGAACGCAAAGTTTCCCATCATTAACCCGGTGGAGAATGTCATTTAGAATAGCGAGGAATGGGGAGATCCCAATACCTCCTGCTACTAGCAGAAGATTCTCATACCTGCAAAGACATTACAAAACTTATAATTTTGGTTGATCTAGGTCATATCAAATCTTTGCTATAAGAAAATGTTTTCACCACATAGAAATGATAATGTCGATTCAAGTCTGAGCACCACATTTAACATGATATTTTGGTCAGTTCTTTTGTAAATTAATAACCTATTCTGGCTTCACAGAGTTGAAGCAGTCACTAGACCAAGGTACAATTTTCACAGGTTGCTGGCAATATGAAATAAATTAGCTGCTATGATTTATAGAAATGTGTTTAGAACTTGAACAAAGAACATACATCAAGTGGTATGGAGATTCATGCCCATAAGGTCCCTCAACAGAAGCAGTAATCTTAGAATGAGGCAGCAAGGGCATCTCCTGATTTTGCTCCTCGAATGAATTTAAGATGCTTCCTCTGAGCTGTTCGGTCCATTCGCCAAGAACCTTTATGAGGACCGACAGATGAAATTTGCCATCAAGAGGGCTAGATGAAACACTGAAAGGATGCCACTGAAGCCATGATAATTCTCTAACTTGAAGGAAAATAAAACTTAGGGCATTGTATCGCAGATCTGCATTAGCAAAGGAAACAATGCAGGTTTAAGATTTCAAAATAGATCTAGAAATACAATCACGCTATCAGAATAGTAAGAATTATCTTTACTTGCTGGTTTTGACAGGACTAATTCCACCGTTCCACAAGGAAGGCATGATGCAGAAATTATGTCAACAGTCCTTCGTGATTGACAGAATCTTAAGAAGCGATCGAGAAAGAAAATAAAAATCCCTCCAGCAACTATGCTGAATATAAAGTCACCAACATGCAAGGCGAAGAAGACCACAAAAACTATATATAGCTGATGAGTGTAAAAGAAAAGCTCAAAATATTGCTTCCTCACTGGATGAAGTGATGTCACCCACATAAATAGACCAGCCAAAAGGCTGATTACTCCTGCAAGGTTGGCGACACCTATGTCTTTCCACTCCAGTACCTGCATTCAAAATAATATTAAATAATAATAATAATAATTTGGATTCCCACCGGTGTTGGTTTAAGTATTTATTCTAAATGAAGCAAAATGCGTAAGAATCAAATAAATTTTATTTTTGAGGGAGAGAGAGAGAGAGAGAGAATACATCAATAAATTATTCAAAACAAGACATGAATATGGCACAATGGTCAATCGTTAAGAGCATCATATTTTGCGAGTACAATATATGTTTGGAAAGTCTATATAAAGAACACTTCATACCCACAAGGTTATACACATTATAAGTCTCAAGGAGAAAGACTCTGGCATTTCAACTGAATACTTTACAATAAAAGAGAGAGATACAGACTGAAACTTGGAAGCTGATTTAGTCGATAAAGTTTTGCTCATGCCTTATCGTGCATAAAGCAATTCTAATCCCTTATTTGAATTTGCCCCTCTACAACACTCTTTTGTTTTTTTTTTTTAAAGCTTGGCAATAGGGGAAGCCAAGATTCAAACCTGTATCATGTCCATGAGATGCCATTTGAACCAAAACCTTAGGACCTCTTTATAGTCTTTTTATAAATAGACAGAAAGCACAAAGAGTTAATGGTTAGCTTATGTTGCCAGACAATGAACCACATACAAAAACAAAGATGGGATGTTTTGAGAGAGTAATGGATATCAGGACACACCAGAATCCTGCTGCATGCAATGGATATATCAAGAAATATGCATCTGTGAGCATGCAAGAGAAGAACATCAAAAGAGGGCACTCACTTGTTGTACCAGATGCCCCTGCATTGCCCAAGAAATTAAATAGAACAGACCATGTAGAGTAAAAAGTATCATGGTGAGGTGTCCCAACCAAACATGGTATCTCGTGGCATGCTCAAAAGGAATATCAATAAAACGAAGAAGCACAGATCCCCTTGCAACTGGGAGGAACAAGAATGCCAAGCAAAACAAGCCAATCGAGCCAAAGCGCAGTCCAGTCAATTCTAACATGGAAGAACTGAAGAAACCAAATACACCCAAATTAGTATTTCAAATGGTGAAACCTATACCATGGAGTAAAGGAAGCAAAAGAAGATAATAGAAGGAGGAAAAAAAGAAATTAAACCTATAACATGCTGTCTGAGGAGGGTCAATTATGTGCAATCTTACACCAAAAGATGTATTTTGCAACCAAAAAAAAAAATAAAAAAATAGTGGACATGATTGCAGAAAGTTATTCAACTATAGGAGGTGGGTGCATTGGGGGCTTGTGACGGCCAAATTCAGGTTGCTCTGATGGATTAGTCTGAATAAATTTCTTCTTTCTCCCCCCCCCCACCCGCGGCGGATGGGAGAAGGGGTGGAATGAGTTATGTTAACAGTGTAGAGCAGTAAGGGTATTACCTCTGGAGAAAAGTAGGGAGCTGGAATTGAGAAATAAAGTTGAAGTTCTGGATGGTGTAGACCGTAACAGCCCAGATGACGAAGGCAACAAAGAGCACAATCCCAATGAATTCTGCAGCAGAAACAACTCCAAAGGGTCCATCCACCAGCACAGGAAACGTCCACAACCGCCCAAAACTTGGCTCTATAGCCTTTTTCCTCCTGTACAACAGGCAATTGAAATTTATGTTGAGGAAAAATTCTGTCAAAAGTCAGACAGACAGCATCGGAATAAGATAAAAGAAGACTTACACATGTTGGGGGGAAGTAGAGTCCGAGAGGAGAAGATGGGCAATGGAAAGAAAGGCAATTATGAGAATTGGGCCGCTGAACGCCACAAATAAACTCCCTACAATAAACAAAAACAACATCATACTAACTCATCTGAGACAAGGGGGAGGGAAGGAGGGAGAGAGAGAGAGAGAGAGATGAAAGTACCTACCTGTAATTCCAAAAATGGAGGAAGAGGTGGCCTCAAACCATTTGCGGAGGATTTGATCGCCGAGTGGGGCAGGAAAGATGAATATCAAACAAACCCACCCAACAAATATGACCCATATCAGTGCCTTGAGAATCCATTTTATGACTGACACCACCGATGATGAGCAGTGGCCAATTGAGGTCTCTTTGCTCTTCACTCCCACTCCTACTTCCAGAAGTGGTTCTTGTTCTTGACGGCCCTCATCCTGCCTTCCCTTTCCCACTGCCATGGAAAGAATCAAATTACATCTTAACCAATTAGTTTTTTTTTTAATATTAAAAAGTGTAAATTAATTAACTATTATCAACAAACTCAGCAAATAACTAAATAAAGATGTGGGTGTGTCGTGATTGTTAATATTAAAACTCACTTGTTAGTTTGGTATTCTACGACTTCACCTTACTCTTCTCAAACTCACCTCCTCGTCCTTAGTCCTCAGTCCCCACGCGGCAGCTTTTCACTTTATACGCAAATAAAACGAACATGGCCCCAAAATAATCAACGTCGCCCGGGGCCCATCCCCCTGAATTGCCGTCCACACACCTTACATGAGAACATGACCATACCTTTGCTTTATCGTAACTCAAGTCTCGGGTGGTTTTTGCTACCAGGTGGTCGAGACATAATTAAATTTTAATTATTTAATTTTATTTTAATTTCATAAATATTTATATTTATAAAAAAATAATATAACTATTTATGTAATATATATTATATTTTTTTGTATTATAATGGGTTATAATTTATTTATGTTTTTCTTATTCTTTTCAAGAATACTAAAACATAAATTGAATTTATATGAGAATATATACATATTTTTTTAATAAATTATCCTACTTAGTAATTATATTAAATCTGATTAAATTTAATTTAAATCAAATTGATTGTTTAAAATGTAAACTTTTCTTGATAGTTATTTATTTTTGTCATATATAAAATTTGAATTTAAAATTTTATTTAAGAATTATTTAAAAATCATGTGAGTGCGTGTGTTTAGAAATTGTCTATTCTCTTTTTATAAGATAACAAATTTATAAGATTTTCTATAAATTAATATAAAATATCTATTGTACCATTAAATTTCGATGCCAAATGCAAGTTGTCCCAAAAAAGAGCCAAACCCAGCAAAGACTTTCCTTCTTAAAAGAAAAGAAAAGAGTGAAATGTATGATCGGATTATTGAGGGGTCCTTTGCAGTATTTTGAAATTCGGATTGAAGTATAAATCGATGGTGTCAATAGATCATTGAATCAAATCGATTGAATCAGACGAAAAACCCAAATGATATCATCATGAAATCATAAATAAATATTAATAATAATAAGTTATTATCATAATAAGCAGTGGTAAAGTGGTGAAGGCTCTTTGTTTTTTTAGGAAAATCCAAGTTGGATCGGACTGGTTTAACCCGGTCCAATCGGGATATTGATCGATTTTGATCAGTTTTTTTAAAAATCAATTTTGTACATAAACTCGGATCGAATGTTAGTTCAATTTTTAGTTTAGCCGGTTGAATTGGCAGATTAGTCTGGATTTTAAAACACTAGTCTTTTGCAACTATTTGCTTTCTAAAAATACTTTGAGGAAGATTTTGGAAAGGAGTATTTCAAGTGAAAATGAAGAGAGTTTAATTGTAATCTATATTCTAGAAAATTGCATATAATAAAAACCATTAAAAAAGAAAGAAAAAGATATTTTAGGGTTTGGAAAGCAACAACCACAAGAAATTTGAACCACTGTCATCAGCCTTTGCCTTTTTTTTTTTTTTTTAATAAAAGAAATTATTTTCTCCTCTGTCTGGTTGATTCGTCATTTTCTAGATAGGACCCATGTTCACTGGGGGCACTTAGCTAGAAAGGGTTTCATATATTATGCATCTTATATGAAATAAATTACATACTTGCGTGACACCTTGTGCCTATTGACCAAAAACCAAGTTGCACAACACGCCGGGAATGAAAATGATAAAAAAAGTACTTAAAGAAAGAAAGAGGGTTAAATATAAAATACATAAAATTTTTTATGTAAATATTAATTATTTTATAAAAATAATGAAATTATCATATTTTATAATAAAAATTTAAAATGATTAAATATGTAATTATAATCAAAAGAAAAATAGTGTAAAAATAAAAATTATAATTAAATAAGTAAATAATTCGTTAAATATGAAAAAAAATGTATAAATAAAAAATATAAAATTTTTTTATATAAATATTAATTAATTTGACATACTAAAACTTTTTGAAAATAGAAAATATTTCAAAAATGGGAAAATGTAAGTTTTGAGAAGTTTTCGTATATAAGAGTAAAATGCTAATCTATCTTATCTTAATTTGTCTTAATTTATTTTAATTTTAAAAAATATTTTCACAAACAATACAAATTTAAAATAAATATAACAATTTACGAGTTAAAATTGAATTTATCCATCAAGATTACCAAAATCGTCATTAAATAAAAAATGTTTTATGTCAAAAACTCTACTTGTCCATCAAAACGCTTCTTAGGTTTAGTAGCTAAAATTCTATTAAACAAAACTTAAATTCGAGTATTGTAAATGAAAAAAATAGGCATCGGGAAAATCAGCTCTTAAATTGAGTTCTATAGTACTTGAATTAGATTAATCTGACAACCTGAATATTGATTGATCAAGATAGAAACAAAAAATGGGGAAAAAATTATATTCCTGCTTTCTCAACTGAGCTCAAAATTTTCAAAACGGGCCAAATAAGTTTAGGGGTTTGGATGACGTGAGTATCCAATAATATAAGTGAAGCTTGAATATTTTAGGTCTCCTTGGTTGTTCTTGGCCCAATTCAGCACACCCAGACGCGTCATAAATCAGAAATATGAAGAGCCGGTGGTGGAGGAGGAAGGAAGGAAGAAACATAATTGCCCGTCCAGAGCTGCAGGGGGCTTTCGTTGAGGAGATGGGAGACAGCATGGAAGAGACAAGGGGTTGAACCATGGCCATGCACCACTAAATGCCAAACATCGAGATAAAATGGAGATAGAAGAGGTATCTTTTGATGCATCATGAGTACTGACCATTCATCACCACCCATTTTTTTATTATTATTTTTGTTCTTGTTGTAATTGTACCTCAATTATTCACACAAGTCCAAAACTCTGTGGTTGCGTTTAACAGTGACTTGAAAATACCCTACATATATACCATTGGGGTATGTGGTTGTGAAGATAATCCAGTACTCTCTTATCATGAACAAATAAAACATATAATGGTGGTATCTGCTTGTGGGGGTATGGTTTGAAGACATAGGATAGAAGAGAAGATGATTGGTAGATGGACCGCCGTGGTTGCATGATGGGACATCTGCGAACCTGTGAGCACACAACTCATGTCATGCATGCGTCTTCTGTCATAATTTTAAGAGAATGTTAACTTTCCATTATCAAATGTTTCTTGTGGACAAGAATGGCGTGCCTTCCCTTAGGATTATGTAATTCTAGTGCCTTTTTTTTTTTTTTTTTGGTGTTTCTTTTGTTAGTTCTCGACTCCTCGTGATATATTATGATTTTGGTATTTAGCCTTCACATTCACAAAAAAAGAAAAAAAGAAATAGCAACACATATTTCATTACATGCCTGCGATTACCAACAGAGATCTCTTTGTCTGACGTGGAGTTTAACTTTATATTTCGCCAAAGTTTTAGAAAAGAAACATGAATTTTGAACTAAATTCAATAAACAAGTTGAAGGCATTTGAATAATAATAATAATAATAATAATATAGCTGCAGTCATTAGTAAAATATTAATTTATGTATGAGTATCAATTAATTGATTTTGAAGATGATAAATTAGAGGATTTAAATGCAAAAAGAAAATATTAACCCTATATATTATTAGGGGATGATAATAAAGTTGAGCTAGGCGGAGCAAGAATGCCCCAACTTAATATTAGAGAAGAGATACAAAAGTTAAAATGTTCGATTGTTCACTTTTAATATTAATCATTATGATTATTAAATTATAATTTAAAATTTTACAAAAGTTAAAATGTTCGATTTTTCTATAGGGTCACGGGCACAAATCATCCGGACCAATGGTGAGTACTCAAATTAGGGCCCAAAAACCAAATAGAGTGATCCACAACAATAGTTCGTGAAGGGACGTAGTTCAAGACCTAGATCAAAAGAATCAATTTTCAAAAGGTCCACGAAAAGGGAGCTTGCCGATCGGTGTCTAACGTCCACAATAACAATCTGTCGAATGGCCATAGTCATCCCGATCAAGTTTACTGAAAGATTTTAGTCGTCCGGTTCTACTGAACGATAGGGTTTCGGTTGCCTCATTAACCGATCGAAAACAGTCTCTTCTTCCAATTAAGTAAATGTTAGTCCTCTAACCGGGCAAGTCTCAGAAGACCCTCTATCGGTCGAGCAACCGAATGAGGGGTAGCACCCCTATCGATTAAAAAATGAAGGTCAGAACTTTCTTGATTTCAGTTTCTTACTTCGTAAACAGCAATTCCGAGATTTTTCAGATAAGAAAAGCATCCCTCCCGAAGAAGAAGACTTCCCAATATAAAAGGATCGTGATCAATTCGTAATATTGACTTCCGAGATTTTCGGGTCAGTTCAATAAGGAAAGTAGGGTAGAAGTCCCTCAGCGGCGCACAACTCTTACAAGTATAAGAGATCTGAAAACTCTCGACATCAGGTACGCTCTCAAAACCTAACATAGAGGGCACATTGATCACATGGAACCACTTTCCCTCAACTCTCAGTCTGTTTCTTTCAAACGAAAATGGCTCTTTACTGATTTGAGAGTCAGAGTCTCCCCGCCGGAGTACCCTCCGGTGGTTTTTGCAGGTATATTCACCATCGGAGACTGCTGTTCGAGTAAAGGAGCCGTTATCTGTGGAGCCATAACCCACCTCCATTAGATTGATGCCGTCTGTGGTAAACAGACTGATTCTCTTAAATCTTATGGCGATACTCGCGACGGTCATCTCTGACACAGCACCTGCCAAAAGAAGAAGACCAATCATAGGTTTTGATGATGATGACCTCCCAATCGGGTTAGACCCTCTCCGAGACAACCTCATAGTCGTCACCCTCAAAATAGACTCATACACTATGAAAAGGGTCCTTATTGATCAGGGGGCTGACTGTGACCTCCTAACTTGGGACACCTTCTGTAGGATGAGTTTCAATCCATCTCGACTGTTGTTATCCACCGGATCTCTCCAAGGGCTTTCGGATGAGCCCACTTATCATGAAACCATCATTTATCTCCCTGTGACCCAGGGAGACCCCTAATCACGCAACCGCTTCCTTCCTCTTTCATGTAGTAAAGCTCTACTCCCTCTACAACGCCATACTCGGCAGACCCAGCCTGGATGATTTAGAGACTCTACCGAGCACGAGACACATAAAAGTGAAGTTCAGAACACTGCTGGGGGTAGCAACCATCAGAAGCGACTCTAATCCCTATATCCTCTCTACGACACAAGGCATTTAAGAAGTTTTCCCAATCAACGCCTTAGAACCCAGAGAGGACACTGAGTCGAGAGCTAAGCCTAAATCAGGTGAAAAAACAACCGAATTTCTTTTGGCAAACGACCCCAGTCAAACGGTCAAGATAGGAGCTAACCTATCACCTCCCTTACGAGAGGCCTTAGTCGTCTGTCTGCAACGACACTCGAAAGTCTTCGCATGGACTCTAGAAGACATGCCTGACATAGACTCATTGGTCATAACCCATAAACTGACCATTAATCCCAATTTCAAACCGATTAAGCAAAAGAAGAGTGTATTCGCCCTTGAACGCCAACACGCCATCCAAGAAGAGGTTCAGAAGTTATTAACAATAGGATTTATCCGCGAGGTCAAGTATCCCAAATAGTTGGCTAATGTAGTCCTGGTAAAAAAGGCTAGCGGCAAGTGGAGGATGTGTGTAAACTTCATCGATCTCAACAAAGCGTGCCCGAAGGATAGTTATCTGCTCCCCAACATTGACAAACTTATGGACAATTCCTCAGGACACTAACTTTTGAGTTTCATGGATGCCTACTCCGGCTAAAACCAGATCAGAGTGGCATCAGAAGATGAAGAGAAAACCAACTTCATCACTGAGTTCAGTATGTATTGCTATCGGGTTATGTCTTTCGGTTTGAAGAATGCCAGGGCAACTTTCCAACAGTTGGTCAATGCGGTTTTCAAAGACCAATTGGACAAGTGCATCGAAACTTATATCGACGACATGCTCATGAAGAGTGTTACAGCAGAAGCTCACACCGCAGATCTTGAAGAGACCTTTCAGACTTTAGAACGGTACAATATGCAGTTAAACCCAAAAAAATGCACATTTGGAATCGCTTCTGGGAAGTTCCTGGGTTTTATGATCATCGATTGAGGGATAGAGGCCAACCCCGAAAAGATACAAGCAATACTAGATATGACTCCCCCCATACACTCAAGGAAGTGCAACGCCTGACTGGTCGAATAGCAACCTTAAGCCGATTCGTGTCAAGAGTTGGCAAAATGTACAAGCCCATATTTGACGCGTTGAAGAGGTCAAGGCAGTTCAAATGGACGCTCGAATGTCAAACAGCCTTTGAATGACTGAAAGAATACCTGATACAACCCTCGTTGCTCTCACGGCCCGTTCTCGAGGAAGAACTTTACTTGTATTTGGCCGTTTCCGAATGAGCACTCTGTTTCGTAATGGTGAGATAGGAGTTCGTTGCCCAAAAGCCGGTCTACTATATCAGTAGAATACTGAAAGACTTTAAAATTAATTACCAGCCGATCGAGAAGATAGCCTCTACTTTGGTTGTCTCAGCAAGGCGTCTTCGACCATATTTTCAGGCCCATACCATTGTGGTGTTCACCGACCAGCCGCTGAAGCAAATCCTCCAGAAGAGAGATACGTCAGGACGACTCATCAAGTGGAGTTAGAGCTAAGCGAATTTGATATCCAATACCAACCATGACCCGCTATAAAGGGCTAGACACTGGCAGATTTTATCCTTGAATGCACTCTACCCACAGTGCCTGAAGAGTAACTTCCCAGCCGTCAAGAAGAATGGACAGACCCCGAATGGACTATCCACGTAGACGGATCGTCAAACTCTACAGGAAAGCGGCGCCGGACTCATATTGGTAGGATCAAACAATTTCAAGGTAGAGTACGCCATTCGTTTCGATTTTCAAGCCAACAACAACCAAGTCGAGTATGAACTTCTATTAACGGGCCTCTGGATCGCCACTAGTATATGAGCACGAAATGTCAGGGTGTTTACGAATAACCAGTTGATTGTGAAGCAAATCAAGGGGGTTTACGAGACCAGAGACCCGATCATGACAAAATATTTAAGTAAGTTGCCCGAGACGATGGATTGGTTAGGCAAAGTAAACATTTAACAGATCCCTCGTTCGGAGAATGCGATGGCAGATACCTTATCGAAGCTGGCTAGCTCCGATTCAATCACTTTCAGCCGAACAGTGTATATTGAAAACCTGCTGTATCCCAACATCGACGAGCCTAAGGAGATCCTCCTAGTCGATCAGCCGCCTAGTTGGAAGGACCCTATAGAAGACTATCTGAGACACGATTGTCTACTGGAATCCCCAGGGGAAGCAATAAAACTGAAACGGAAGGCCGCACATTACGCCATAATCGATGGAGTTCTCTACCGCAAGTCATTCACTCACCCGTATCTGCGATGCCTGACCCCCGAAGAAGGGAATTACGTCTTTCGGGAGATTCACGAAGGAGTCTGCAGCAATCATCTGGGTGCCCAAAACCTAGTTTATAAAGCCCTTCAATAGGGATATTACGGCCAACCATGAGGGTCGATTCCGACAACTATGTCAAAAGGTGCGATAGATGTCAGCACTTCTCATCTGTTCCTCGGTCACCCTCCATCGAGCTTAATCCAATATCCAACTCTTGGCCATTTGCTCAATGGGGCATGGACATCCTCGAATCATTTTCTTTAGCCACGGGATAGTGAAAATTCTTGATTGTGACGATCGACTACTTTACGAAGTGGGTAGAAGCCGAGTATTTAGCCCAGATCACGGCCGCTAAAGTCCAATCCTTCGTATGGATTCACATTATCACCCGATTCGGTATACCACGCGTCCTTATCATGGATAACGAAAAATAATTCGACAATCAGCGTTTTCGGGAGTTTTGCGAGAAGTTGGAGAACCAACATAGGTTCTCATCAGTTGCTCACCCGCAAACCAACGGATTGGCCGAAATAATCAATCGAATGATTCTACAGGAACTAAAGACAACACTAGATGACTCCAAGGGATAATAGGTTGAAGAACTTTATGGCATCCTCTGGTCGTATCGTACTACCTCTCGAAGAGCAACAGGAGAAACACCCTTCAGTCTGACTTACAGAAGTGAAGCAGTCATACCCATGGAAATAGGCATCCACTCGCTCCGAGTAGCTCACTATGATGCCGAGCAAAACGAACACACCCTACGAGAAATGTTGGACCTACTTCCAGAATTACGAAAATCTGTATCAACACGGATGGTGACCTATCAACAACAAATGACCCAGTATCATAGCCAAAGGGTTAGAAGCCGAGCGTTTAAACCCGGAGAATTGGTGCTATGGAAAGTAGAAGCAACCGGCCAACAACAGCCCGGGGGTAAGCTCGCCCCTAATTGGGAAGGTGCGTATCGAGTACGTTCCGTAGTCCGACTAGGAACATACCGACTCGACAATCTAGACGGATCGACGATACCTAGGATGTGAAACTTGGAAAAATTGTGCATATACTATTAATGAGTCTCGGCGCTATTCGATAGCCGGGAGGTCCTTCTTAAAAATGGCTCAAGATCTCCAACCGGAGGGTCTCAGTCACCCAGAATCTACTGATCGTACGCGTCATCAATAGGGGATATTACTCCCCGGACAGGTGGATGCGATTCGTACTTAAATTTTCCAACCGGAGGGTCTCAGCCGCCCAGGATCTACCGATCGTACGCGTTGTCAATAGGGGATATAACTCTCCGGACGGGTGGACGCAACCCGAGCTTAAAATTTTCCAACCGAAGGGCCTCAGTCTTCCAAAATTTGTCGATCGTACGCGTCGTCAATAGGGGAAGTAACTCCCCGGATGGGTGGACATGGCCCAACCATTTAAAAATTTTCTATCGCTCGGAGGGTCTCAGTCACCCAGGATCTATCGATCGTACGCATTGTCAACATGGGAAGTAACTCCCCGGACAGGTAGATGCGGCCTATAACTTAAAATTTTCCTAACGGAGGGTCTTATTCGCCCAATATCTACCGATCCACTTTAACAAAGACTGAAGAAAATTGTATTGCAACGCAGAAAATCAAAAAGCAAAAATATGATTCAGGTAAGTGAAAAGTAATTCTCTTATTGGTTTTTATGTGAAGAAAAACATCAAGATACATGAACAAGTCGCTAGATCTGACTGATTACGCCAAGGAAAATATACATAAAGGTCCACCTCATTAGGCTACTGATTCACCTGAAGAGGAAAAACATAATCCCTACACTGGAGAGTACAAAAATGTAGCGTTAGGGATAAGAGAATATGAGCCCAGGTTTTGCCACCCCCAACGCAGCCCGGGCTCGACTTACCCATCCAAAGACAGTGAGAGAGACATCCCCATCGCGTCTGGACGGCGAGGACCGACCGAAGGAGACCATGCAAGGCGGTATAAGATGCACCCCATCGGTGGCAAGGGATCAGATCATGCTAACCAAAGAACGGTCAACATAATGAGATCTCACTCCAGTAGTCATCTTCTTTAATGAGATCCCATTCCAGCAGAAGTTATCTCGGCTAAGAAACGTCGTGCATTATAATACCCCGAAAACTGGCTCTCAGAAAAAGTCATTCTCCGCCAAACCACCAAGAAGGACGAATACCGATCCTCTCTAAAAGGAAGTAAATATGCATCATGGCTTCTTATAGCTGTAAGAAGGAGAAGCCTCAATTAATTCGAGGAAGATGAAACGGATCAGTACAAATGCAAATCACAAATGTCGAGAGTAAATTGTCTTCAGTTCACTATGAAGAAAATTGTATATGAAGAGACAAACTCGCGTTCCTAACATACAAGGCGGACGAATCAGAATGGACCAAGTGTCCCTACGTATTCATAGCGAACAAAACACGCTTCACTTATGACTTTTCTTTTCCAAGAAAGCCATAAGTCGAGGGCAAATGATGGGACGTACTCCAAGACCCAGACCAAAAGAGTCAATTCCAAAAGGCCCCTGAAAATGGGGTCTGCCGATTGGTGTCTAACGTTCGCAACAACAATCTGTCGAAGGGCCATAGTCGCCCCGATCAAGTCTATTGAAAGGCCTTAGTCGCTTGGGTCTACCGAATGATAGAGTATCAGTTGCCTCGTTAACCGATCAAAAACAGTCTCATTTTCCAATTAAGCAAATGTCAGCCATCTAACTGGGCAAGTATCGGAAGACTCTTTATCGGTAGAGCAACCAAACGAGGAGCAATACCCCTATCGATTAAAAAATGAAGGTCAGAATTTTCTTGATTTCAGTTTCTTACTTCGTAAACAGCAATTCTGAGATCTTTCAGATAAGGAAAGCATCCCTCCCGAAGAAGAAGGCTTTCCGATATAAAAGGATCGTAATCAATTCGTAATATTGACTTCCGAGATTCTCGGGTCAGTTCAATAAGGAAAGTATGGTGAAAATCCCTCAGCGGCGCACAACTCTCATAAGTATAAGAGATATGAAAATTCTTGACATCAAGTATGTTCTCGAAACCTAACACAGGGAACATATTGATCATAGGGAACCACTTTCCCTCAACTCTCAGTCTGTTTCTTTCAAACGAAATCTGCTCTTTATTGACTTGAGTGTCGAAGTCTCTACGTCGGAGTACCCTCCTACTGTTTTTACAGGTATATTCACCATCAGAGACTGTTATTCGAGTAAAGAAGGAGCCGGTATCTGTGGAGTCATAATTCACCTCCACCAGTTCGCACCTTTTCTTTTTAAAGAAAATTACATGTTGAATATTAGAACTATGAGTTTAACTGTATTATTTCTCAAAATATTGGAAAATTTTTTTAAAATTATAAAAATATTATGCTTTTTTTTTATTTCAAAAGTATTGATGTCGATTTTGTTAAAATTGACTTCAAAGTCAAATTTAACAAGATCGACTTTCGTCTTACCAAAACCCCTCACCATTAGTTTATAAAATATATATATATATATATGAAGTCTATCTCAGCAAGATCGACCTCAGAATGGGTGCCAACAAAAAGTATTTATAAAACGAAGCGGTTTTTCAAGTGGGTATGAGAGTCTTCACGGTCTTCAAGAGAAGTTTATACCTGCGATCGGCAACCTACCCCTAAAAAAAGTGTGAAATCGACTCTCTCTCTTCCTCTCTCTGCCTCTCTCACGCACATCTCTATCTCTCGCTCTCCCTTTCTCTCCCACTCCCTCTCCCTCTCACTCCCAGATGCATTCTCTCTCTCCCTCTCCCCCTCTCTCCCCAATCAGAGAGAGACTCAGACACGAACACTTATGGCTAAGAGCCTCTCTCCACCCATAGGAAGAGAGAGAAGAAGAGAGAATGAGAGGGAGAGAGAGAGAGAGGAGGAGAAAGTTGCTCAAGCTTTGCTTGTGTCATATCAATTTTTTTATCTAAATGGCATTATTACGTTAGCAATCCATCCATGTGACATAACTAAGTGTTTAATGTGTTGACATGGTCAGATCAGCATTTTGGTTCAAGTATGATGCCAAATGAGCGAGTGGCATTCAGACAATGCATCATTCAAACTCACCATTTAACGATTAGTATGACACTGTTATCGATGAAGTTTAACTTGTTACACCTTTCAAAATTTGAGTACTTAGTTCATAGCATTTTTGAATTAAGATATAATTGTGATCTAACCCTAGTTCATGGATTAAACATGTAATTTTTTCTCACATGGTAAGATAAAATAAATATTTATTTTATTTGAAAATTTCGTTTATGATTAATATAAAAGAAAAAAAAAACTTATAATTTACGTTGCTTATTTTAAAATGAAAAATGAAAAAAAAAATGAAAAATCTGATTAGTCCGGAGAAAGTATAGAGAGATGAGGAGTTGACCCATTTCCATCTGCTCTGCTGCTTCGTAGTTTGGAGTAAATTACACAATCATCAGCATCCACATCGATATGGTGCGAACTTCCTCATCTCTCTTCTTCTCTCTCTTTCTCTCTCTCTTCGGGATTGGAAACCATTGGGGCATCTACTGGGTTCTCTGTTTGTTAAGGCTAGTGTATGTTTTTGATCAATTGTTTTTAATGGCGGAATCTAGGATAGCGAGAAGGAGCAGACGCAGCACCTCAAACTTTATTCTTATTGGAGGAGCTCTTGCTCTTTCCGAGTCCGCATCGCCCTCAACTTGAAAGGTAAAAACGCTCTGTAACTCTCTCTCTCTCTCTCTCTGTGCCTTCACTTGGTTTCTTAATTTTGCTATTTTTTTTTAGGGCTAAATTACGAGTACATTGCAGTCAATATTATGAAAGGCGAGCAATTCCATCCGGGTAAAACCCATTTTCTCTTCTTACCTTTTAACTAACCCAATTCATATCCACATCTGTCTTCAAATTCACACTCTCTGCACTGGCCTGCCTGCAATGGAGCAATAGAGTGATCTTCTCCTAAAATTAATTGGTGCTTCTTAGTAACGAGATTCTTTGAGGGCTTCTTAATTGGTGCTTCAAATTCGCACTCTTTGGATTCTTTTTTTTTTTCAGCCAATTTAATGGGAATTTTACTTTATTTGATCGATACCGTTTTATATTTAAAAGAAATTATAATCACATATATATGTATGTATGTATATATTGCAAACCCCCATTTAATTCTAATGGATGCAGCCATTCCACTTTCCTTTTACCTTTTTGTTTATGTTACGGATTTTCCACATGTTCCTTTTTGTTTTCCTATGATTGACTTAGATATCTCTTTCAACCCCCCTCCCACCAAAAAGAAAAAACCATTTTTAGTTCATCGAGGTAGTTGACTCTTATCTCTTTTTCCATTCCATGCGAACTAATTAATATTTGAGAAATTTTAAGTTTGTCTCAATTTTGCCTTACTATATTGTAACATCTTTGGTATAGTAAAATAATTGTATTAAATGTGATGGAGAATATATATAAAAACTTTTAGCATGAGAAATTCTCTAAGGTGAGTGTAAAGCGTGAATATGCGTCTGTCTTCAACTCCTCTAAACTGTAATCTTTATAAAGCCTTTAGTCATGAGCTCACCAAAAAAAAAAAAAAAAAAAAAAAAAAAACCAACCTTATCCCAAAGGGAATAAGAAAACTGTACAACTTTTCTATCGTTAATTTAAGAAATGAAAATTGCCAAGATTGAATGTTCCTTTCGATTATAAAAGTCTTTGATAGGATTGGGTGAAGTATAGACAATTAATGAAGTCGAGAAAAATTTTTCAAGGACTAAAATGAGAATCTCTCACTCTAGTCTTGCATCCGGTCTATCGTGTCAAAGATCATACTTGTTCTTCATAACTTCATGCCACAAAGAATCGGTATCTAGTTTGGAATCTCCAAAGCCATTTCCTTAATTGAGAAATGCTCTTGGATACCAAATTATCAAAACCAACCATCCTTAAATTGAGGTTTTGAAGCCTGCTCCCAACTTACCAAGTGATCCCTTTTTGCCAACTCGCTCGCCAATCATAGGAAATCAATTGTCAACCTCTTAATCTTCTTCACTACTCCAACAAGAATCTTAAAAAGGAGAGTGACACTAAAGTGGAGACTTTTGATAAATACGCAAGGATAAGGGTGAATATTTCCTTAAAGCGAATTAAGTGCTCTTCTACCTAGCTAAACTCGTACTAATTCTATTCACAACAGAATCTCAAAAATGAACACTTCTAGGATTTCCTCCCATAGGAACTTACTTTTCCACTTGTAACATTTTTTAGCTAAAATGAAAGTTTTTGATAGAAAATATTGGATTTTCATATAGAAGTCAAATTGTTGCATAAAAGGGACTAAAACTATCATTACATCAAAAATTTTATGCATCGGAAACTCCATTATCAATTGAGCCTACCCTTAACTTTCTCGAATGTCCCCTAAAGATACTTGCATGTTGGCTGGCCATGGAAGGGTAACTTGAACTTGATGATTGAACTAGTCAAACTGGTGAGTTCAGTTTTGTTTTCTCAAATATGATTAAGGATGCTGATAAAACAATTGGAGGAGGAAAAAAAATTGAAAAGAAACAAAATGGGTAAGGCTCAATCCGTAGCTTTCCTACTTGTTTGTGCACCGAATAAAGATAACTGTAAAAAAAGTTAGATGAGTTTTAGTGTAATGGCTCATTCTGTTGCTGCATGTATGTGTTTCCCATAACATGACATGAACAGTGGACGTACTAGTTTAAAAATTAGAATCTAAATCTTCTTTTCGTCAGTCTTTTCTAATAGCACTTCATACTGCTTTAAAATGGGTGTTAATTTCTGTTTTGTTCATGGTACCTAGAATTTGTGAAGCTGAATCCCATCAGTTATGTTCCGGTGTTGGTTGATGGCGACTGTGTACTTGCTGACTCATTTGCTATCATAATGGTGCATTGCTATCAGCCCTTGTACCCCTTAGTTCCTATATCTGTTGGATATTTTTGATATGAAACAATCCAGAAGATTTTTAAACTACCTAGTGTCATTCATTCCTATTTACAGTACTTGGAAGAAAAGTATCCTCAATGTCCACTCTTGCCTGGTGATCTCCAAAAAAGGGCCATTAATTACCAGGTAAAGTAGTATTTGCTTCCCTTAAATTGAAATTCATCTTATAGTGTATAGTTCTTCCTTGATTTCTAAGCTACATAGATTACAAATCTTGTCTCTACCTAAAATCTCTCTCTCTCTCTCTCTCTCGCTCTCTCTCTCTCTCGGTTCAATACCTGAGATCTCATTTTTAATAGGTTTGATCAACAGTTTTAAGTGCATAAATTTAAAGTTCATTTTTTTTTTTTAATTTCTTGTTTTACTTGGATGCAGGCTGCAAATATTGTTTGCTCAAGCATACAGCCTCTTCAAAATATTGGTGTTTTGGTGCGTTCTGAGCCAAACTAGCCTTTTCTCTTACCTGAAAGTATATGATCTAGGGCTGTTTGACCTCATGCATGTCTTTTTGGCACTATTGCAGAAATTTATCGAAGAAAAAGTTAGTCCTGATGATAAGATTCCTTGGGTCAAGTATCACATTGAGAAGGGATTTACTGGTAAAGTGTGCTTTCCATAAATAAAATAACACATGATGAAAAGTAATTGGCTACAAATGTGATTTGAGAACTAACAAAGTAGGCGAAAAAATGCTTCTCATAGAGGAAAGTAGAGGCACCATTATTGCAGTCTGTATTAATCACTTACATGTGTTCTTGCTAGGTTAACCCTTTAAATTTTTTTGCACCCACCAGTTGGCTTTGGGTGCTGATTGAAGAAGGGCCACCCTGTTTAATTATGTATATAAATATTCATGCTTATCTACAACATGTTTGTGATTATGAATATGTCCACACAGGTGTTAATTTTTTAAAAACTTAGTGATAACATATTTTATTGCTATATCCTGCTAAGAAACATTTTTAATTGCAAACAGATATATTCTGTATGGCTGAATAATATGTCCATATAAGTTTTGCTTGGGATATTCTCATTGTAAGTTTTTAGAATGCAATAGCTTGGGAAGTTGGTATTCATAAGCTTGTTCTTCTGTGTCTGGTTGTGAATGCAAATACAAACTGTATGTAGCATCTCTTGGTGGTTGGAGATTGATAGCTTTATTCCTCAAATGGAGGATTTGTTAGAGAGATTTTAGGAAATAATAAAAAGTTGGTCAATGAGACATCCTCCTGTTAAGGATACAAGATAGAAAGGGAGAACTTATGATGTAGATCCTTCTAGTTGCCTTCTGTATCAGTCAAAGATGCCTCTCTCGAAAGCCTTGGGGTCAAGACACAACAGAAATTATCGAAAGAAGTTCGCCATTTAGGCTGCCTGATATTAGTAGCTTTATGATGAGTTATTATTTACCCATTTCTCCTCATAGGCTATACGTTTGCAGATGTGCCCATTGTGACCTGATTGTGAAATGTTTTTACAGCACTTGAGAAGCTTTTAAAAGACTCTGCAGGAAGATATGCCACAGGAGATGAAGTATCCGTAGTATGTTTCTCTTTGATTCTCTCTAAGCCAAGTATACATTTGTCATAGGCTTCAAAATTGTTACTTTCTTTTCTATAAATAGCTACAGTTCCATAGTTTTTTAGTTTTCTAGATTGATTTTTTTTTTTTTTTTTTTTTTTTTTTTTTTTGTTTTTTTAATGCTCTGCCAGTATGCTTAGATGTTGAGCTTCCCCTACCCCTGCACTAAATTTAGACAAGGCATTGAGATGTTTCCTTGAACATCTAAACTATATATGCACACCCTTCCCCTACCTCCATATTAAGCCGAAGAGCACTTTATGCATCAGGTGAGCTCTTTCAAATGCTCTGCCAGTATGCTTAGATGGTTGAGAGAAATTGTTATAGATGTAACTGCAACGTAAAGATCTGTTAACATCATGCAGGCAGACTTATTTATAGCACCTCAGGTTCATTCTGCAATCACAAGGTTTGAGGTTGATATGGTAATGCTCATTTCTTAGTTTGTGCTCCTGTTACTTTCATTGTCTTGTTATTAGGCAGATGATAAACTCAATTTTAATAGCAGAAATATGTATATCTAATTTGTTTGTACTTACCCGATTTCAAAAAGTTAGTAGAAATACGCAGATTCTGAATGCATTTTCTTATTCTGTTAGATTATAGGATTAAAAAAATTACTAAAATCTTCCAAACTGAACTTTAGCCTTGAAGATGAAGTTTGATTGACGTTAATTTGAAATACCTTTGAATGTTTCTTTGTGTCTCTTCCTTTATAATCCCTATTTCTATATTTGCTATCTGTCCCTTTTGGATTCACTGTTTTGTCACATTGTTCTATATGTTGAGGGAACCTTATTCCTATTTCTATCAACTAAAAGATTCTTGCAAATCTTTACCATGTCTAATAAATGTCATTTAATGGTGAACTTTCAACCATGACATAGCATTGTCCTCACTGTGATCTGTTGGATAAATCCATTAATACTTTTTTTTCCCCAACTTTCCATGTTCCATTGAACACCAGATTTTGCATAGCTGATTGGGATGATTTCATGATTAAAGTGTTCTGGTTCTCATTTTGACAGTCACAGTTTCCTCTCTTGTCTCGTTTGTATGAGGAATACAAGGAATTACCGGCATTCCAAGATGCTATGCCAGAAAAGCAGCCAGATTACAAAAGTCCTTAGGTTTGTCCCTCTTGTTGCTCATTCACATCCTTAGCTTGTTTTGTCAAAATATTGAATAAGAATATCCCAGTAAATATTTGCCTTGGTAATCACCAAACACCGACCATCTGTATGAGTGTGAATGGACATAGGGGCTTTTGATTCCCACATGCAAGGTAGTTGTCAAAACTCAAAGTTAGAAGCTGATGCATTTTAACTCAATTCCTGGAATGATTTTTCAGGCTTTTACCATTTATTGGATTGGGTTACATTTCATGCCACTGATGGAAGTGTCCTTATTGCAATCATTTTGAAAATGATATCTCTAGATTAGTGCAATCAACATATGCTTGCCCCAACAATCATTTTGATGTTGACCCGACAAAATTGATCTGTACTGCAACTGATTTAGCTTGGGTTTCCTCTTTTTCCAGAGCATAGTTACCTTCAAACTGCAATGATTTGCTCTCTCCATCCAGACATGGTTATGATCTGAGAGGTAAATGTCATGCCAAGCTATTTGTACTAATATTGTGATGCTGTTGAATTAAGTTATCGCCACAGATTTAGCTTGAGCAAAAACAGAGATTTGAATGCTTACAATAATTGGCTCAAGTTCGGTCTACTTGTATCCTTTGTAAATGATAATGATAATCATGGGATTTGCTTAGTTACAAGTCAGGTCATCGTAAGCAGTACACACAAAAGAGGAGCGTAGATCTCAACAAGCAATGTATTTGAAGTAATCACAACATGAGCAACAAAGGAGGGCCTCTTCACTGATCAAACTTGCAAACTTTCAGTGATTCTGTTCCTCTTGTGACATGGCTACATGGTTTAGGAAGACAGGAGGATAAGCTTAAACATTAAAGCCTTTAAGGAAACAAATCTATGTTCAAAACATCCTAGCGAAAAAGTGGGGTTGAATAAGGCTGCTTTCTCAAGAATAGTCGGCCTCAAATTTAAAGGTGGTTGAACATGTTTTTTACAACAGCTCGCTTAAGATAATAAAACAAGATATACACTGAAAGATCAAAGATGCAAATATTGTCTCAAGGAGGGATGGGATATTAGGAATAATTGTATACTATGCTGAAAAAAAGGACCCATAACACCTCCCCTCTCCATGACATTAAATTTAAATAAACCCCAATCGATTGCCATCATCCCAGCATAAACGCATTTGCGCGTGACTCATAATGACACTGGAAACTGCAAGCAGTACTCTAGCACAAGGGAAGGCAACCGGAGAAGCTGAAAGTTAGGGAAAAAGGGAAAATTAACAGGGGACCAGAAGGGAAAAACCATCCTTAACGACGGCCTCAAAAACTCTTAGCCACTAAAAAGCTATTTTAAACAAAGACATAAATATGAAATGAAATTCTAAATATGCTACTCATGATTCTAAATATGCTACTCATGAATGAGCGCAGCTGCCTCAAGAAAGGAAGCACCCTTCTTAGAGACTTGACTATGAAGCACTGCTAGTTTGAACATGTATCCTTTTCCTCTGGATTAATGAACAGGATATATGTCACTCACATGAGCAAGCTAATCTGGAGGTGTCTAGTGCACTTTGTCCAAGCCACCTTAGAGAAATCCACAACCTAAGACCATGGGGTTCATTAAGTGATGGCACCATGGACAAACTGAAGATTGATTCTCATTTCAACTCTATAGTAGTGATTTCCTATCCACCTGAGAGGTGGACAAACCGAAGATTGATTCCTATTTTTCCACTGCTACAATTGGCCGCTTCAATGAGCATTATCGTGCCACTCTAGGTGCTCCATCAAAGTTCATAAACACTTGGACCTCAGCAAATCCAAAAGTTTAAACAAGGATTGGTATCCTGTTCAGAGCTCTCAGGCATCATACAAGCCAATGAATAGCACCCTGTCCTAGCCTCAGGTGATGTTCCAAACAAAGAAATGTGGCAACATTCAGCAACCAAACAGGAACGGGTACCCAAATTTGAGAAAATATCAAAGTTGGCATGGAACCTGAAATGGAAACTACAATTTTTAGGTACAATCTCCAAGTCTTTAGGACCACAATCCTTTACATTACAAGGAGGCCTTTTCATGTTCAACTTCAATATGTCTTGTCAATTGCTGGCTCAAAGATGCCACCATTGCTGAATTCATCCAGTTAGTTGATGGGGATTGCCAGGATAGCGTCCTGTAGTTGCATCAAGAGTGCAAAACGAGAGACCTTTTACTATCTCTGAAGATGGATGTTAATTCTCTACTTCCCTAAGCTCCTTGAGCAACAAAGCAGCCACAGTATACCCCATTTGGCATCGCACCCAGGTCTCCACACTAACATGTTTGCAATCCGCTTTTCCCCTGAGAATAGGGCAAAGTCAAAAGAAAATTACACACTCCTAACCATCCACGAGTGTTCACCTAATAATGACAACAACTAACAACAATAACAATAAAAAACAGCAGAATCAGCATCCACAACAAGAACACACTATGCAAACAAACACTTGAAAACAAAATTGACAACAATCCATGCAAGATGCATTTACAACGGAACACATAAGGAAGAGTACAATTTTACCTGCCTATTTAATTAAATCAAAATTATCTACCGCCCTAAGTCTTTGCCCTCTTCCTCTTTTTGTCTTCCTTGCTTCTCATATTATTGGCTGTAATGAGCTTATAACAATCAGAAGGCATTTCACTTATCTTCCCAAAATGTTCTTCATAGAAATGCCATAGTTCTGACCTGATCAATATAAAACCAAATGAGAACGGCAAACTTGACAGACAAGAATAAAGAAACACATTGACAAGTGAAATTAACATAGAAGCAGGGAATAGGCATATGGAGTACCAGTATGCTAGAAACTGGAATGGTGCATACTTCCCATAGATCTCTTTGACATCTTCTTGAACTGTTTTAATTGCAGATGTTTTTGAATGAATCTGCGTGTGAGAGAGAGAGCACACCAGATGTTTTCAAATGATATACATCCCCCACTCCACAATAATTTAAAAAAAAAAAAAAATCAATGATGTTGGAAGCACTGTTTCAACTGATGGATATGAAAAGAGACCGAAACAAAATCAAACCTGTTTTAAATGCCTGAGTGTTTCTGAGTCTGTAGGAATCACATGATAAAATCCCATGCACATAAGCACATTTGCACATGTAAATGGGCCGAATCCATCTATTTCCCTCAGCTGTTCTGCCAACTTACTGTAGTTGGCTACGCTTGTTCCATCGCTGTCTTCTTCTAGTTGGCTCAACGAAATCCTGCCTTCAACAACACTCTGGGCAAGTTTCAATATACGGCCTGCTCTATAGCCAAGATTACAGCGCTTTGCTAGAAAGCTCTCATCAAGATATGCAAGCTCTCTAGGGCTAGGAAAATTTCCAATACCACATTGAGGGAGAATATCTTCTGAGGATTGAAAAGCAGATAATAAGGGCGAACCACCATTAGAAGATATGTTTAAAGTCTGAGGTGACCGGATAGCATTGTGCAAGTTGTCTTGTTTACTTGATGAGAGATGATGTTTGCCCCATTTGCTTTCAAAGTCATTGGTGCATTTTTCACCGTTCTCTTTTTCCAACTTGCTTAATAGGTTTGTGGAGGTTTTGCATGTTCTGATGTTTTTCTTTAATTCTTTTTTGGCAGGTGTTCTTGGAGCAAAATGTTTGTTGTCTGCCTTTACAGTGCTGCTGTTAAGTTCGGATTGAAGTTCACAAAGTGCTCTAGCCATGCTCAAGGTCCTAGGCCATCTAAGTAAAGCATGCAAACAAGTGAAGGACAGAATAAGACGGAGGGACACAACCCATTTTCAGGTTTAACTAAAAGAATTCAGGCTTGGAAGCATGGAAAGCATCATAGCATTTATTTATACTACCGACCCAGAAACAACCCATGAGGATATCTGTTCCAATTAAGTTTTAGGGTTTAGGGTTAGTTAGTCACCTGATAATTTAGACATGAACAAGAGCAGGTGCATTGCATACTTAGCAGGTTACTAAAGTTGGAATGAACAAAACTCTAATTATAAGACAACAAAATGCAATGTTGGGGGGGGGGGGACAGAGTGAGAGGGTTGACTACTGACTGGCAATTGCAGAGGAGAATGGACTTGACCATGTCCTCGAAGAGGGTAGGGGACCTAAACAGTCGGCCGAAGCCTCTGAGTCGGGAGTCCTCGTGAATTTCGTGGAACTCCTTCAGTCGTTTCTCTTCCGCTTTCGACAACCTAAGCATTCTCCGCACCTGAGCCTGTATAATAAATAACTTCAAATTCAATCCAAACTCAATTACACACACACACAGAGAGAGAGAGAGAGAGAGAGAGACCTGCAAGGCTTGAATTTGAGAAAGGGAAAGAGAGTGGGTGCCATAGACCTTGAGACGGAGAGAAGTTTGATTGGGTTGGGAAATGCGGACGAGTAAGGAATCAGAAGAATCAAGGTGGAGGCGGAGAGGACGGAGGAGGGATTTGGAAAGAGGATCCCAGTGATTGGGGGACATCATGAACAGTCCGCTACTGCATACGGCCTTATCCAACTCAAAACCCTCTTGTACCTCCATCTCCACCTCAATCACTTCCATGTCTTCCATTCTCTCTCTCTCTCTCTCTCTCTAACAAAGTTATTTCCACAATTCCACAGGGTTTCACTTGATTTTGCACAACGAGCCACTCTGACCCCAAAAAAAAACACATTTTGCCAATTGGATTAACAACTTTATTTTATACTAAAAATTAATTTTTATATTTTGTATCGAATGTAATTTTCTTTATATGATGGGAATCTTGCTAATTAGTCCTCAGTATTCAACATAATTCAACTTATCTTGTATTATATTTGGAAAAAATACATGATCTATGCACATGGTTTTCCTGTTGGTCCCCTTTGGTTTATTTGATTAGCAATTTGCCTTTTTCTTAATCTGTCTAAAGTTCTTTGTCCCTTTACGGTATGACATGTGTCATGACTACTGTCGTGGTTGTGAATCATGTCATGCGGGAGGAATGCTTGAAGGGAATGCTCGCGTTGGTGGGTGTGATGGAATAAACTTGTGGCATGGCAATTATGTCCGATGCATAAGGATGACTCGCAAGGGAACATGGCCTTATTTTGGATGATCTGATGTTATTCTCTCGGGGTAGTTTAGCCTCCGTGTAGTGTATTTTGGATGTCTTGACTTATTTTGGGTCTCTTTATGGGCTGCGAATGAACCCTCAGAAGAGTGAGATCTTCTTTGGAGCGGTTGAGCAGAGTCTGAGGGAGGACATATTGAGGGTGTCGGGGTTTTGTCAGGGTTATCTTCCTATCAGATACTTAGAAGTTCCCCTTTTGTCGACCAGGCTCTTTGTTGCAGAGTGTGCTCAGCTTGTTCAGAGGGTGGTGGCTCAGATTCAACATTGCATGAGCCGTCATTTATCCTATGCTGATCGGTTGCAGTTGGTTAGTTCTGTACTCTTCTCTATTCAGACTTATTGGTCTTCCATGTTTCTCCTTCCAAAGGCAGTTTGCAAGGAGTTAGAATAGGTTATGTCTCGGTTTTATGGGCTGGTGCTCCCTAAACTGCCATAGAGCCAACATAGCCTGGTCTCTTGTTTGTCGCACTAAGAAGGAGGGAGTTTTAGGGTTGAAAATGGTAACCGAGTGGAATAGGGCAGCCCAGATCAAGCATATCTAGCAGCTTTTTTCAGACCCTGAGGATAATGTGTGGAGTCAATGGGTGAGAACTTATCTTCTTCGAGGTCATAGTTTCTAGGATGTTCGGATTCTAGATAGATGCTCATGGATTTGGAGGAAACTCCTTTCTCTTCGTCACTTAGTTCGGGACCTTGTGGTTTGGAGGATGGGTGATGGTATTTGTATTTCCTTTTGGTACGACCTTTGGCTACCTATAGGGCCTTTAATAGAGGTTCTGGGGAGACAGGTTATGGAAAGATCTGGGTTTATCGATACCTGCTCTGTTCAGGACGTATTTTCCAGTCCCTATTGGTTGGCATATATTCAGGGGTAGCGGATTTCGAGATCAATGCGAGCCTTCTTTGATTATATCAGTGAGTGTATATCGGAGTTTGATCTTCCTTCCACTGGACATGACAGGATTGTGTGGGCAATCACTTCTAGTGGAGAGTTTTCCATTGTTTTAGCATGGAGACACCTCAGATGTTCCTATACTGATGTCTCTTGGTATGATTTAGTTTGGTTTCCAAGAGCAATTAATCGTTTTGCTTTCTTTGTGTGGCTTGTTTTTATGGGGAGACTACAGACGAGTAATCATTTATTCAGGATTGGAGTTACGACTTCTTCAACTTGTCATTTATGCTCCTGTCAGAGAGAGACTCTTGATTGCCTCTTCTTTCGCTGTCCGTTCTCGAGAGAGGTTTGGCAATTGACGATGGCATAGTATGTGCCAAGTAACTTTCCTATCTTTTGGTCTGGAATTCGTGACATGTTGCTTTCCCCAGTGAGGCATCCCCTCCAAAGTAACAGAGTTTTCAAATATTTCCTTAGCGCTTGAGTGTATTTTATTTAGATGGAGAGAAATAAGAGGAGGGTAGGAGAACACAGATTATCTCTGCGTATTATTGCGGCCTTTGTTAGTATAGTCCATTCGATAGCTGCGAATAGGACCTAGTTTATTGTTTGTAAGGCCATCTTGGCCTGCTGATCTTTCAGGTATCTCAGGGCTTATCCTTGTACCTTTATAGTCTTTCCTTTTTTAGTATATATTCTTTTCTTACAAAAAAAAAAAAAAAAAAAAATTAGGGTTTGTTCAGGATCCGACCTAACTCCAAAATTGAGGTAACCTCGTACTCTTTCAAGTGATTCTTATCGTAGATTTACATTTATTCATTGGTGAATCAAAAAAAAAAAATCCTAAGTCTGTGAATAGTAAAAATTTAGGGAAAATGGAAATGAAAATTTTATTTACATATAAATGAGGTGTAGTTGATGAAATTAAAATTTATATTCATGAATTGGAGTAATTAGGAAAAATTAGAGTTATGTTAATTCGGGAAAAATTTTGGAAAATTTTCTAGGAGTAAGAAAATTCAGGAGAGTTGTGAATAGGAATTTTATAATGATGTAAATGATGACAAATTGATAAAATAAGATTAAGAACAAGAAAATATTCGGAACTAGGGTTTAAATAAAATTAGAAAATAATTTGTTAACCCTTGAATTTGTGGAGAAATGATCTGGCAATTTTTGTTGCTGGTTTAGGATAATCAATTGGAGTTTGAAAATAGATTCTTTGGAACTGATATTGTATAGGGAGTGAATATCCTCCTGAGAGGTGAGTGGATAGCTATGTTTCATATGAATAAATAATTTGTTTTCAATTATGATTTATGAATTAAATCTTGTAATGAATTTTGAAATGGATTTATAATATTTTGTAATTGTAGTGTGCCTTGAAATAAAATTTGATAATTCCATGACTCTTGAGCTAAAATGTTGATTTATTTGTATATGTTACAATTGGATACTCATGTGAATTGTAAAATGTTGCTCTATCTTGTAATTGAGCATAAAATTGATTGAGAAATTGAATTTGGTAATATGGTGCTGGAAAATGACTATAGTCTGAGTTTTGTCATAGTCCGGACCATCGGGGCGGCGTGATTATGGCTAATTTTATTGATAATTAGAGGTTTGGAGGAGGCGGGATGAAGAACCAATTAAGTCGGCCGGATGACATTGTGGCACCCCACGAAAACAATTCTGGGCCAACGCCAAAGTGAATGAGATTTTATAAAAAAAATTATGAAAAAAACCCACTTGGCAGATCCTACAACGGCTATTGGTAAGAAAATGTTTTTGGCAAATCCCAAAATTATAAAAATAAAAGTTTAAGTAACTAATTTGTATATTTGAATCATGGTGGTTTTTTATACAAATTATTGTATGCAAAAGATCTCTTTGTTGCGTTGAATTATATTTGATACATGTGTTTAGCATCACCACCCTCACCTCTCATTTATATGTTATATGTCACTGCACTCCACTCACTAAGTATTTTAAATACTCATTCTTCTTTTTTAAATTTTTCAGAGGAACCTTAGGAGGGAAATATCATTTGAGCCAGTTGAAGAGTTATTTTTGTTGAATCTCAATAGGTATTGAGATGTGGATTTTATTTTAGGATTTGAGGTAGTGTGATCCAAGAAGAAAACTTTTGTACTCTTTATTTGGTTGGGATTTGATTGATATTTGTTTTATTTCTTTTTGAGCAAATATCGGTGAAATCCAACTTGAAAAATGTGAAATTTTGTAAATTTATTTTTGTTAAACTTTTCTTTTGTAAAACTTATTGCTTTTATTAGGACATTTGGATATTATTTTGAATTTTGAGGTATTCTGAGTTGTGAATGGATGAGAAAGTATTGAAAATCTGTTGGAAGGCTGGGTTGGCCAATTTGCATGCATGCATGTACAGGGATGGATCCTTGATTTGTGTGCTAATGTATGTTTTTGATACTGAATGACCTGGGATGGTCTTTAAAATGATGTTGAATTATTTTCAAACAGGTTGAATACCTTGTACTATTCTGGTATATGGGAAGATATTGTCCGTATATCGAGATAATGTGGCGGTTGTTATGTGCTTGATGAGAAAGTCGGGGCGTGATAGTGTTAATAGTTAATTGATATAACATCTAGTAGTTAATAATTAATAATTAATTGATGTAACAACTATTAGTTAGTACAGTTAAGTGGTTAGTTAACTAGTTAAAATAGTTAGAAAAAATATATATATACCTGAGATGCGAAGACAATGAGGAGAATGAAATGCAATTGATCTTTGAGCATACTATTTCTCTCTTTCTCCCTCTCTACTATTCTTTCTCTCTCTCTAACTTCTCTCTCTATCTCTTTATCTCTCTACTATTATTTCTATCTTTCTCTCTCCCTCTCTCTTATGTTAGTTTGCTACAAATTAGTATCAGAGCTATCAATTCTTGGCGAAATGGTGAAAAATGGTGGAGAAAACCTGGTTCGAAGAACAACTCAAGAAACAAGATGCCAAAATACAAGAACTAAATAAAAGTAAAAAAAAAAAGTCACTTACATGTTGACAAGAAACCGAAAGAAATCAACTAGAAAATTGTTGAACATAACTAAAGAATGAAAACTTTTACGGCTAAAATAGAAACAAAATTTGATGCCTTTTTGGAGATGATAAATAAAGACAAGTATGAAAAATAAAGTATTGAAACACTTTATAAAATTTTTATTTTACCTACTCCTAGTGAAGAAAAGTTGACTGTAGAAGAAAGATTTCACTTGCCCTAGAAAGTAAGATCTCAATTATCCAAGAAAGAACCTATTAATGGTGATTTTTTGCTAAACCCTTCAAAAATTAAATTTTTGATATTTTCTGGAAAAAAAATCATTCACCAGAAAATAATACATGAAAAGTCTTTCCAAGCTCTCATGTCTCCCGTTTTCTCTCATTACTCTCTCTGCAACTGAAATCAAATCTATTATTCGTCTCCATCACCTTATCTCTTAATACAAATACAAATTTTGGTTTAAAATTTATGGATTTCATAAAATCTTAATTTTCGATTTTCTATCATTGAGGATAAAAATATCTTTAAAGGGGGAATATTGTAACAACTAGTAGTTAGTAGATATTAGTAGTTAATTGATATAACAACTAGTAGCAAGTAGTTAATAGTTAATTGATATAGCAACTAATAGTTAGTATAATTAAGTGGCTAGTTAACTAGTTAAGATAGTTATGAGAAAAAATGTGTAAATATTGGAGATGAGAAGAAAATGATGAGCATGAAATGAAATTGATCTTTGAGCATACTATCTCTATGTCTCTTTCTCCCTCTCTATTATTATTTCTCTCTCTAACTTCTCTCTCTTTCTCTTTATCTCTCTTTACTATTCTATCTTTCTCTCTCTCTCCTTTTCTCTTTCTCTCTCTTAAGCTGGTTTGTTTACCGGTGACTGACAGAGACACAGAATCAATCGAGCCAATCTACACAAGACCAAGCAAAAGCAGCCCTCCCAGTCGTTTCTTGTGTTGTTCTAATTGAATATCTAGATAGGTAAGCTGACAACCTCTCTTCTCTCTAGATTCATGCACATTCAGGTCCTCTAGCAAGTTGATGCGTCAACTTGTCATGTTGTGAGAGGTACAATTGCAGATAGAGACCTGATCCCAATCCCTCCATACTTACAACCCCCACCTTTGGTTTCTATCTTCGCCCCATTTTTTATCATTGTTTCTTACATCCATCAACTTTAGCTTCTTTTTTATTTATTTTGCATGCTACAGTATTACTATTCATGTTGCTATTATATATATATATATATATGTATATTATATATATATACACACACCATTCACTCTCAAACATCCCCACTAGATGTGGAGGTGGTTGGCGACTTTAATTATTTAGTGAAAAAAAGAAAGATGCTTGTTTTCAAATATGGTGTTGTCTGTTGATATTTGAAGCATTCAAACCAACCAATAGGACTAACAAGACAGCTAGTTTCTTCTCACCCCGAAAGAATCAATAACGGACACAAATGATGGCAACCTTGATTATGTTTCACTCACATCAGCATGAAAAACTAGGAGTGCCCTTTAATGGAATTTAGTAATAGTAATTCATACATGTTAGCTGTTGGAACATCATATGAAGAATTTTGAAGCATTTGTCTTTTTCTTTACAACCAACCTCTCTCCTGGAGTTAGCCACATCATTATTTTGTGTGGCCACAGTGATGGCTATGCGGATTCAGTTCTGCCTGCTGGTTTTCTCCTTCAAACTTTTGGATATAGCAGTAACCACAAGTGTTCAAGACTGTCAGTTTTTGATGCGTTTTATCTTCTCATTGGTATTTGCAAAGGTCAACTCTTTTCTGAGACCATGGATAATACCTCTGCTGAGAACTAGTTGAGTTTCTTTTCAGCTCTTGTTTGTTGTTGGGTCATTATCGAATTTTACTGTGTTGACATGACATGATGATCGTAGAGAAATTTTAAATAACCATTAATTAACATGAATTTTAAACATAGACCAATCAAATGAAGCACCAAACCATTAATAAAATTAAGAAAAATAATAAAAAAAATATGTGTATTGGTATATAGTAGATTCTCTTGCTTTGATTGGTTTATCTAGTGCCTTCTTTTGCCAAAATTCTGTTACATTCTACTGTGTGGCCTCAGGCATTTTCATTTTTAATTGGGTATTGGCATATATTAAAAATTCCTCAATAAGGAAAAAATAATTAATTAATCTAAAGAAACAATGGGTCGAATATATTTCAAGGCATGAATTGTTATTTTTTACATGTTGCATGGTTATTTATTGTTAGAGTCTATTTTTGACTCCATATATAACTGCTTTTTCGATTTGAAAGGGTGTAAAACTTACAAAAACCCCCACTGGAGCTGATCCGGCAGGGGACTCCATTACTTAAATTAGAAAGAGTAAATAAATGATAGCCTGTGGCTTTTGTCCTGTATTGTCCCGTGTATAGAGAGCCATGGATATGACCCTTGCGGCTTTTGTGTGATATGTGTGTATAGAGAAAGATAATAAATATATTATGTATGTATAATTGAGTATGAAGTTGTACTGTATGTATAAAATTAAGAATGAAATCGTATCTCTAATGGTGTATAATTGGACATGAAGCAGTACCTCTAATGGTGTAGAGTTGATGCCCCTCTCTTGTGGAGAATTGAGTTGCCTCCTTATGCTGTATGGGGAGTTCAATGTGTCTCCTTATGACTGTGAATATAACTGTCCCTTTTGGTGGATTATCTTTGCTCTGTATATATAGCTTTCCAAGAGGTATAAAAAATCCTACTTTTCTTTTGTCTAAGGCCTTCTAAAATGATAGGATTATGGTCAAAGATTTTTAAAATATTTACAATCTCTCGAGAGTAACGAAGGTTTAAAATTTTTGAAAAATTTTCTTCCTTTTTGAGAGTATAAAAAAATTGGAATCTAGTGGCAATAAGAAAGATTTGAACTTATTAGGGATTTTCTTTCTTGTTGGATGATTATAAGAGAATTCGGATCTCACGAGAAAAAGAAAAGTTTCCATTATTAAGTCGGGTACTATCATTTATCCCCCACTCCTAATAGCATTTTGGAAAATTGATATTAGGGGTAAAGTGAACTGGAAAATTAAAAGAGGTATGGAAGTGGAACATTAAACGCGGAAGGTACTGGTTATAGGCTCTAAGAATTGTTTGAGTTGTGAAATTTGTTGGGTGACCAAGAGGTTGAGTGACTAGTAGGTCAAAGACCAGGAGATCAGGGGATCGAGAAACTGAGAGATCGAGAGACCGGGAGATTGGGAGACCAGGAGCCGAGAGGCCTTGAGAGTGAGAGGTCGAGATATTGAGAGGTCAGGAGACCAGAAGCTAAGAGGCTGGGAGACCGAGAGGTTGGGAGACCGAGAGGTTGGAAAACCTGGAGATGGAGAAACCAGGAGACTGGGAGGTAGGAAGACCGAGAGACAGAGAAACTGGGAATTTAGGAGACTTAAGAGAGAGTGTTCGACCAAGTCGTGGCCAAAAGTGTAAAGTAATTGTGTTATGAAAAGTAGAGGTAGAAGATTTGAAGACTGACTTAGAGTTGAGACTCCCAGTGGGTGCGATAGGCTAGAGACCATAGTAAGAGAGAATGGGACCAGACTGTAAGTTGCTGAGAGATTGGCGGAGGATCGATAGCAGTCCCGTCTCGTCACAAAGAATTTGCTTCCTCCGCTAATCTGTATAGTGTATCAGAACTTATATGAAAGAAATTCGTTTATTACTTTTGCATTCTTGTTCTTACATTGATCATATATTGGAGTGACTTGAGCATTGAGTTGTTGTCGAAGGAATTGTAACTAAGAGAGTATTAAGCATAAGAGCCAAGAGAGAGTACACTGGAGCAATATTGCAACTAGTATGTTGTATTGCCAAAAGAAAGGGAGTTAGATCTTGTTTGGTGTAGTGGTAGCCATATTAAATAGAAAATAAAGAAAAAGTGAGTTGAATTCCGTCCTGACGCTGGGGCCATATAATGTAAAAGAACGAGAGAAAGGGAGTTGAATCCCATCCAAGGGCTAGGGCCCATATAATATAGAAGATCGAGAGAAAGGGAGTTGAATCTCATCTAGAGGCCGAGACCCATATAACATAGAAGACCGAGATAAAGGGAGTTAAATCTCATCCAGCGGCTGAGGGGACTTGTTGGGCTGAGGGAGCTCGTTGGTGTTGCACCAAGCAAGAATTTTAAGGGGTTGAATTTGAAGGGCTCATTGAAATTGCACCAATCAAGAATTTGGAGGCGTTGCGCTTAAAAGGTCTTATTGGCATTGCGTCAAGTGAAAGTATGGAGGCATTGAACATAAATTACTAAATTGAGACCTTTGATTGATCCAGATCATAGTTGAGCACTCTGATGCCAAGAGATGTTCTAAATTGTCGTTTGTCAAGATATAATGAAGAAGCAACAAAGTACATGAAATAGAAACATTATTGTCACGATGAACATAAAGCAAGATTTCAGATTGAAACGATTTGTTAGAAATACTAAAACATTGATAAAGTAATAGTAGACTATGAAGAAGAATTACTAAATTCAAGCTGCCAGTGTTAAGTAGGACAAGAGGTGAGATGTTCGCCGTCACTTCCGTTTCCTTTCTTTGGTGGCTTGGTGTCAGGATAGAGGAAGTGAAGCAAGGAATGAAATTTTTACAGCTAGTCAGTCAGTCGTTCCCATAGACGGTGTCAATTTGTTAGAGTTGATTTTTGACTCTATGATAACTGCTCTTGCGACTCGAACGAGGATCCAGTGCCGATATGTCCATCGTATCATCACTGGTGGGGAAACCTGGAAAAATCTAGTTGTGTCATGCCCCAAACCGGGAATCTTGAACAGTCGCCCGTTGCCCTGAATACCGACTGTATTTCTACAAAAATTCGGGCAGAACCTCCCTATAAATCAGAGGTCTCCCGTGTACAATTTAAACCTGTATACCTGTATACATTAAAATCATCCTGTAAATTAAACCAATGGTCATCCCGGCCTCTCCAAAACAATCCACCAAATCTCACAACCGACATCTAGACAACGCAAGGCTAACAAATCACAACAGTCCTAGCCACAGACCTCTACTGTCATACCCAACTAGAGCATGAACAGCCGCCACACCGAGCAGGCCTAAATTTATACAATTATATTACAAATTCCCAAGTCAATACATTAAATGATTAAAAATGTTTCAATGCAAGTGAAATATGAGAGTTTCGCAAATAAAAATCTAAAAATTATACAGTCATCCCATAATGCGTACACGGTCAACTACGGACCTCAATATCAAGACCACGCAAGGTCGACATAAAGTACAAAATTCATATTTTCAATTAAAACTTAATCTCACCGTCGTAAACACCAATCTACCAAAAAGCTATCATACCTCTAGAGCCAAATGCGTCGCCCTAACACCAAAATCCTGTCTGGGGAGGGGAAAGAGGAGCGGTGAGTACTCAGGGAAGAATACTCAGTGAGTGAGTGGGTCAATGTAATCGTGTAATATGGGGTGTGAAACTGGAGTGTCAAAACATAAGTATACAAATCATATTTCAAATCATCATGCTTTTCATTTCAACAATATATCATTAGCACGCATTATCAAGTCAAATATGCATCCAAAATACTGTCATCAAAATCATAGAGCTGCCAGCCGAAAATGTCCCGGCAGAGGTTTACCACGACCTATGATAGGCGCACCGGGGGTGTTATATGCAATTTTATTTAAAGTGCTCTCTACCCCGGCGTTGGCGACGAACCTCGTCCAGGTGCTAGACTTGAAGAGTGTATCCAAATCCTCCCCCTTTCGGGTTCAACCTGGCTAGTACCGTGTCGTAAATATAATCTCGACCACTCGTGGGATACCCCAGGCCTCGGCATATCCGGACGCCACCCAAGTGCCTCTCACGGTGTCCTTCGTAGCTACGGAACAATACATATCACAGCCCTCTATGCCAATATCAATATCATATCAAACATGTGCCGTAAATCAGGTTCACAAACCAAATGCAACATATATCATAAAATGACACATTTTACATTTCAACCACATGATGCATATTTTCATAATTCAACCAAATTTTTGGACACTCCATCGGTTCACAAAATTCATTTCCAAAACCAATCAAAACATTTTAAACACACGATAAATCATGCTCATTTATCAAACTGTTGTAAAGTAGGGTTTACATATTAAACGAAAATATTGAAATAAAACTCACTCACAGTATACGGGAGGGTCAATCACTCCCTACAATGCACAACTGTCAAAACCGTGCTCCCCTCGATCGATCTCCAAATCAAGTCACTACAATTATAACACATCACATATTTCTCACACCTCAACCTCAATTATATCTATATACATTTACAACATCACACTGTTCAGTCCATATACACTTGCATATACTCACAATTCAATCAAATGAAATCTTACTCGATCCTCGATTGACCTTTTCTAATACAAATCATAATTATGTCATCAAATTTCCATTTTCTCTAATTTTTGTATAAACCTCAATTCTGCAATTCATGAATACATTCTAATAAATGTCACCAATTGCATTTCATTTATAAATAAGTAACACATTGAAAATCAAGTCTAATGAAACCCCAAAAATCATTCAATATCAGAATTTACCAACAAATGATAAATCTTCTCCCAAAATAGAAATTCTTTGAAAATTCATAAACTTTCCGATTCTCATCCGAATGTTTCAAAGTATATGTCATTTTTAACGTAAGGAAGTCTATTTTCATAATACAGAGATGATATTTGATTTACCTATATGCAAAATAACCTATAGTGTAAAAGAATGATCAACCCTTAAGTCAAAATCCCAGATTCCAACTATTCTCATGCACACCTTAAATTAAACTTCAAGAGAACTATTCTAATTAACTCAACATGATTTTATCATTCGGAACAACCCAAATTTGTATAGAATCCTATACTTATCCTAAATAATCATATATAATGTCAGACAATATATTTTAAATCAAATCTAACATACATCCTAAACAGATACAATACTTCTTATTCTAAATTTACCCTAAATTAAATCAACAAATTGAATGAACCAGAAATCCCTCACCTAGGGTTCCTCAGATCGCAGACCTAGCTTTCGTTCACCATTTGGTTCAGTCTAAAACCTGTAACGCTTCCAAATTTAAGCGAATGTCAGCAATTAAAACCAATCTACTAAGAATATTCAAAACCCTAAAGTATTTACGCAGAATTTTCATCTTTACCTACGCAGGGGATGATGACAGATTTGGCCTAGGGTTTCCAAAGGTTCAATGACCGCTGGTTTGGGTCGTCAGTAGAGGAAAGTGCTCACAGTGAGCACTGCAAGCAAGCAACAGAGAAATGGAGCGAAGGTTCAGTCATTGCACGCACGGGAGAGGGGGTGAGAAACCCTGTTCGCGCGCGGGAAAGAGAGGAAGGGAAGAGAAAAATGAGCCGCGTGGTGGTCGGAGGAAAACACACTGTGACAGTTAGATAGAGAAACAGAGAGTGAGGGCGAAACAGAAAGAGAGAAGACAAAGCTAGGGTTAGCGATCGAGAGAGAAAATAGAGAGAGAAGACTGAGAGTGAGGACGATCGGGTGAATAGAGAGAGACAGAGAGTGATGGAGAGAGAGAGTAAGCGATCGAAGATGGCAAGCGACAGAAATGGTGGATCGCAACCGTCCGCGGTGGAGGGAGTGAGAGATCGAAGCCTCGGGTGAGAGAGATCAAGGGAAAACTGAGAGAGAATAGAGATAGAGAGAGAGAAAGAGGGATTGGGAAGGATGATCGGTGGTTAGCGGTGGAGGAGGGTGGCGCAGGAGGCAGCTAGCGGTGGCGGTGACAAGGGCGGAGGAAGGCGGGAGTGATAGCCGCGGGAGAGAGGGAGTAGAGGGAGAGAGAGAGAGAGGGATTAGGGCTTTTAGCCCTAATCCTTAAATTGGGGCAAAACGCAGCGTTTTGCTGCGTTTTGCAACCCTCCCTTTTTTTTATATAATAAATGAATAAATAATAATAATAATAATAATAAAATTTCTCTAATATATATATATAGTCTGAGAATTATTTTATTAATTCCTGAACAAAAATATAACAGTACGGACACCGCAGTGTCGGTGTTACATTTTCTAACCCCCTAAAAACAAGTTTCGTCCTCGAAACTTAAAGAAAGTTATACAGAAAATAAATGGGGGTATTGTCTCCTCATGGCCTCCTCAAGCTCCCAAGTCTCTTCCTCGATCTGATTATTGCGCCATAGTACTCGAACAAGAGGTACCTCCTTGTTCCGTAGTTGCCTGATCTGCTGGTCAAGTACGGCCACAGGCTGAATAGGTAAACTCAAGTCCTCTTGTACCTCTACTGGCGGAGGCTCCAAAATATGCGAAGGATTTGGGATGTACTTCCTCAATACTGATACATAGAAGACATCATGGATCCGAGATAACTCGCCTGGCAGCTCTAGTCTGTATGCCACGCCCCCAACCCTACTGAGGATACGGAACGGGCCAATGTACCTAGGGCTCAACTTGCCCCGCTGCCGATGCCGAATGAGTCCTCTCAAAGGAGAAATCCTCAAAAACACCATATCACCCACCTCAAACTCTAAAGGCCAGCGTCTCCGATCCGCATATGCCTTCTGTCTGTCCTGGGCGGTTTTTAACCGCTCGCGGATCACCCTGACCTTTTCCTTAGTCTCATCGACTAACTCAACATTAGTAAGGCATCTTTCGCCTACCTCATCCCAGCACAACGGGGTGCGACACTTCCTGCCGTAAAGTGCCTCATAGGGTGGCATACCGATGCTGGCCTGATAGCTATTATTGTATGCAAACTCCACCAGCGGTAAATGCCTGTCCCAACTACCATGAAAATCCATAACACAAGCCCGAAGCAAATCCTCAAGCGTCTGAATGGTCCTCTCCGACTGACCATCTGTCTGTGGGTGATATGCTGTGCTAAAACTGAGTCACGTGCCCAAAGCTTCCTGCAGCTTGGGCCAAAATCGAGAAGTGAACCTCGGATCTCTATCTGAGACTATGGACACGGGAACTCCATGCAGTCTGACTACTTCGTCAATATACAGACGTGCCAATGTCTCCAATGAAGAGTCGCTGCGCATTGGAATGAAATGGACGGACTTGGTGAGTCGATCGACTTCCACCCAAATGGCATCATATCTGGCCTGAGTCCGCGGCAATCCCATAACAAAGTCCATAGTCACATGTTCCCACTTCCATACGGGAATGGGAAGAGGTCATGGTAAACCCGGCCTCGATGCTCGGCCTTCACCCTCTTGTCGGACTAGACATCTAGCCACAAACTCCGCAATGTCCCTCTTCATACCTGGCCACCAATAGCTATGCCGAATAGTCCGATACATCTTTGTACTACTCTGGTGCAAGGCATAGGCTGAGGAGTGTGCCTCCTCCAATATGGACTTGCAGAGATCCTTATCGGCGGGTACTGCCACTCTATCTCGATAAGTCAGAAGTCCATCACTACGGACTCTAAAATCATCAATATCACCTCTACGGGCTCTCTCAATAAGAGCCTGGAGCTTGGTATCAGTGCCCTGAAGCTCCTTAATACGGTCCAACAGCGTCGGCCTGACCTCAAACCTGGCTAGCAGAGTGCCCTGATCATCACTAGCCAATCTGACTCCCAAATCCCGGAGTCCCATCAAACAAGTGAGGTATATCGTGTCGTTCTCCTGAGACGATGAAGCTGATTTCTGGCTCAAGACATCTGCAACCACATTGGCCTTGCCCGGATGATAGTCAATGACAAGATCGTAATCTTTGAGGAGCTCTGACCATCTCCTCTGTCTCAGGTTAAGTTCTCGCTGGGTGAATAAATATTTCAGACTTTTATGATCCGTATACACCCTGCAAGTCACCCCGTACAAGTAATGGTGCCATATCTTCAATGCGAAGACTATGGCTGCAAGCTCTAGATCGTGTGTCAGATAATTCACCTCATGTTTCTTCAACTGTCTAGAGGCATAGGCGATCATCCGACCATTTTGCATCAAAACACAACCCAACCCCTGTCAGCTAGCATCACTGCATATTGTGTACTCCTGACTGCTGGTGGGAAGCGCCAAAATCGGAGCTGTAGTCAACCGTTGTTTGAGTTCCTGAAAACTCGCCTCACAACGGTTATCCCATACAAACTTGACGTCCTTTCGCGTCAATCTAGTCAATGGAGCAGCTATCTGGGAAAACCCCTCAACAAATCTGGGGCAATACCCGGCCAGACCAAGAAAACTCCTGATCTCAGTCACTGTCTGCGGCTGCTCCCATCTCATAATGGCCTCGACCTTCTGCGGATCGACAAAAATCCCCTCCGCAAAAATGACATGCCCCAAAAATCCAACCTGTCTTAGCCAAAATTCACATTTTGTGAATTTGGCATACAGCTGCTCATTGCGGAGGATCTGTAACACGGACGAAGTCTTGAACATGATCCTTGTCACTCCGCGAATACACCAGTATATCGTCTATGAAGACTATGACAAACTGATCCAGATAGTTATGAAAAACTCTGTTCATCAAGTCTATGAACGCAGCTGGGGCATTAGTCAGCCCAAACGGCATGACTAGGAATTCATAGTGCCCGTACCGAGTGCGGAAAGCTGTCTTTGGCACATCTTGGGTCCTAATCCGCAACTGATGATATCTCGATCGAAGATCAATCTTCGAGAAAACTCGGGCACCTTGCAATTGATCAAACAAATCATCTATGCGAGGCAGCGGATATCTGTTCTTCACAGTCACCCGATTAAGCTACCTGTAATCCACACACAATCTCAGTGATCCATTATTCTTCTTTCAAACAGTACTGGAGCACCCCAAGGTGATGTACTAGGACGGATAAACCCTTTATCCAGCAACTCCTGCAGCTGGACCTTGAGCTCTCTCAGCTCAGCCGGCGCCATCCTGTATGGCGGCATAGAGATAGGGGTAGTCACTAAGCCCTGTAAAATCAGTGCACCCCAGCTGACGGGCCTCCTTAATCAACTGAGTCAACTCATGTACCAGTCTAAGAGTAGCCGATGTGGTCTCACTCGGCTCCGACAAAGTAAAAGGACCGGCCACCGGTGGTGGAACTGGTGCCGAAGGAACTGGCGCTGCTGTAGGTGCAGGCACCGTTGTAGGAGGTGGTGGGGGCGGAATCTGAACCCCATGTGAAGCGTACCACTCGTACACCTACCGAAAGGCATCAAGTGTGGGTATGGGAGTCTCAGCCTGAGCAGCTGGTTGGGTAGGTGCCTGTGGTGGCACGCGAGTCGAGGAACGATCCTCCGGCTCGCCTAAGTCCTCTGGTGGGGCAGAACGGGTGCTCCGTCGAGTCGTCATACTTCTGCAAGAGAAAGGTCCTTATTAGGTATTATTCAAAGAATAGGTATGGTTCAAGAAATTTGGAGTAATCACAGCATGACTACCCTCACAAAAGAATGGAATCCGTAGTTCAATAAGGGGTGAAAAATAGTATGTTAGGTTAGATACAAACGTATCTAAACCTTAAAAATAGATGAACTCATATACCTATAACCATGTACTGGGACTTCATGACTGTATGAAACTCTCATGCATTGAGGACTTTAAGCACAACACACTTGGGAATGTTTTCAAGACCCTCTTCCTACATAGCTCTCAACCTAGAGCTCTGATACCAATCGAACTGTCACGCCCCGAACCGGGAATCGTGAACAGTCGCCCGTTACTCTGAATACCGGCTGTATTTCTACAAAAATTCGGGCAGAACCTTCCCATAAATCGGAGGTCTCCCATGTATAATTTAAACCTGTATACCTGTATACATTAAAATCATCCTGTAAATTAAACCAATGGCCATCCCGGCTTCTCCAAAACAATCCACCAAATCTCACAACCGACATCCAGATAACGCAAGGCTAACAAATCACAATAGTCCTAGCCACAGACCTCTACTGTCATGTCCAACTAGAGTATGAACAGCCACCACATCGAGCGGGCCTAAATTTATACAATTATATTACAAATTCCCAAGTCAATACTTTAAATGATTACAAATACCTCAATGCAAGTGAAATATGAGAGTTTCGCAAACAAAAATCTAAAAATTATACAGTCATCCCATAATGCGTACACGGTCAACTACGGACCTCAATATCAAGACCACGCAGGGTCGACATAAAGTACAAAATTCATATTTTCAATTAAAATTTAATCTCACCGTCGTAAACACCAATCTACCAAAAAGCTATCATACCTCTAGAGCCAAATGCGTCACCCTAGCACCAAAATCCTGTCTGGGGAGGGGAAAGAGGAGGGGTGAGTACTCAGGGAAGAATACTCAGTGAGTGAGTGGGTCAATGTAATCGTGTAATATGGGGTGTGAAACTGGAGTGTCAAAACATAAGTATACAAATCATATTTCAAATCATCATGCTTTTCATTTCAACAATATATTATTAGCACGCATTATCAAGTCAAATATGCATCCAAAATACTGTCATCAAAATCATAGAGCTGCCAGCCGAAAATGTCCCGGCAGAGGTCTACCACGACATATGATAGGCGCACCGGGGGTGTTATATGCAATTTTATTTAAAGTGCTCTCTACCCCGACGTTGGCGACGAACCTCGTCCAGGTGCTAGACTTGGAGAGTGTATCCAAATCCTCTCCCTTTCGGGTTCAACCTGGCTAGTACCGTGTCGTAAATATAATCTCGACCATTCGTGGGATACCCCAGGCCTAGGCATATCCGGACGCCACCCAAGCGCCTCTCACGGTGTCCTTCGTAGCTACGGAACAATACATATCACAACCCTCAATGCCAATATCAATATCATATCAAACATGTGCCGTAAATCAGGTTCACAAACCAAATGCAACATATATCATAAAATGACACATTTTACATTTCAACCACATGGATGCATATTTTCATAATTCAACCAAATTTTTGGACACTCCATCGGTTCACAAAAATCATTTCCAAAACGAATCAAAACATTTTAAGCACACGATAAATCATGCTCATTTATCAAACTGTTGTAAAGCAGGGTTTACATATTAAACGAAAACATTGAAATAAAACCCACTCACAGTATATGGGAGGGTCAATCACTCCCTACAATGCACAACTGTCAAAACCGTGCTCCCCTCGATCGATCTCCAAATCAAGTCACTACAATTATAACACATCACATATTTCTCACACCTCAACCTCAATTATATCTATATACATTTACAACATCATACTGTTCAGTCCATATACACTTGCATATACTCACAATTCAATCAAATGAAATCTTACTCGATCCTCGATTGACCTTTTCTAATACAAATCATAATTATGTCATCAAATTTCCATTTTCTCTAATTTTTGTACAAATCTCAATTCTGCAATTCATGAATACATTCTAATAAATGTCACCAATTGCATTTCATTTATAAATAAGTAACACATTGAAAATCAAGTCTAATGAAACCCTAAAAATCATTCAATATCAGAATTTACCATAAAATGATAAATCTTCTCCCAAAATAGAAATTCTTTGAAAATTCATAAACTTTCCGATTCTCATCCGAATGTTTCAAAGTATATGTTATTTTCAACGTAAGGAAGTCTATTTTCATAATACAAAGATGATATTGGATTTACCTATATGCAAAATAACCTATAGTGTAAAAGAATGCATCAACCCTTAAGTCAAAATCCCAGATTTCCAACTATTCTCATGCACACCTTAAATTAAACTTCAAGAGAACTATTCTAATTAATTCAACATGATTTTATCATTCGGAACAATCCAAATTCGTATAGAATCCTATACTTATCCTAAATAATCATATATAATGTCAGACAATATATTTTAAATCAAATCTAACATACATCCTAAACAGATACAATACTTCTTATTCTAAATTTACCCTAAATTAAATCAACAAATTTAATGAACCAGAAATCCCTCACCTAGGGTTCCTCAGATTGCAAACCTAGCTTTCGTTCGCCATTTGGTTCAGTCTAAAACCTGTAACACTTCCAAATTTAAGCGAATGTTAGCAATTAAAACCAATCTACTAAGAATATTCAAAACCCTAAAGTATTTACGCAGAATTTTCATCTTTACCTACGCAGGGGATGATGGCAGATTTGGCCTAGGTTTCCAAAGGTTCAATGACCGCTAGTTTGGGTCGTCGGTAGAGGAAAGTGCTCATAGTGAGCACTGCGAGCAAGCAACAGAGAAATGGAGCGAAGGTTCAGTCATCGCGCGCACGGGAGAGGGGGTGAGAAACCCTATTCGCGCGCGGGAAAGAGAGGAAGGGAAAAGAAAAATGAGCCGCGTGGTGGTCGAAGGAAAACACACTGTGACAGTTAGATAGAGAAACAGAAAGAGAGAAGACAAAGCTAGGGTTAGCGATCGAGAGAGAAAATAGGGAGAGACGACTGAGAGTGAGGACGATCGGGTGAATAGAGAGAGACAGAGAGTAATGGAGAGAGAGAGTAAGCGATCGAAGATAGCAAGCGGCGAAAATGGTGGATCGCAACCGTCCACGGTGGAGGGAGTGAGAGATCGAAGCCTCGGGTGAGAGAGATCGAGGGAAAACTGAGAGAGAATAGAGATAGAGAGAGAGAAAGAGGGATTGGGAAGGATGATCAGTGGTTAGCGGTGGAGGAGGGTGGCGCAGGAGGCAGGTAGCGGTGGCGGTGACAAGGGCGGAGGAAGGCGGGAGTGATAGCCGCGGGAGAGAGGGAGTAGAGGGAGAGAGAGAGAGTGGGATTAGGGCTTTTAGCCCTAATCCTTAAATTGGGGCAAAACGCAGCGTTTTGCTGCGTTTTGCAACCCTCCCCTTTTTTTTATATAATAAATGAATAAATAAATAATAATAATAATAATAAAATTTCTCTAATATATATATATATAGTCTGAGAATTATTTTATTGATTCCTGAACAAAAATATAACAGTACGGACACCGCAGTGTCGGTGTTACACGTTGGGGCTAGTCCGATAAGGGCAATCTGATGTTCAAATCAGAAAGAGTAAATAAATGAAAGACTGAGGGTAGTTTGTGGCTTTTACCCTATATCACTCCCACGTGTGGAGAGCTATGGATATGACCCTATGTGGCTTTCGTGTGATATGTGTATATAGAGAAAGATAATAAACATATTATGTATGTATAATTGAGTATGAAGTTGTTCCTGTATGTGTAAAATTAAGAATGTAATCGTACCTCTAATGGTATATAATTAGACATGAAGCTATACCTCTAATGGTGTAGAGTTGGTGCCCCTCTTCTGTGGAGAATTGAGTTGTCACCTTATGTTCTATAGGGAGCCCAAGGTGCCTCCTTGTGGTTGTATATATAATTGCCCGTTCGTGGTTTACCTTTGCTCTATATATATATCCTTCTGAAAGGTGTAAAAATCCTTACTTTCTTTTTGTCTGAGACCTTTCGAAATGATAGTGATTGTAATAAAAAACCTTTAAAAGATTTTGAATCCCTCGAGAATAAGAAAGATTTAAAATTTTAGAAATATTTTCTTCTTTATTGAAAGTACAAGAGAATTGGAATCTCACATGAATAAAAAAGATATGAACTTATTAAGGATTTTTTTCTTATTGGATGATTATAAGAGAATTGGGATCTCACAGGAATAAGAAAAATTTCCGCTATTAAATCGGGTACCATCAGTTTTTTACATTTAAAGTTAAAATTCATTAAAAAATGCCTAGTACAAAGCAACAAACCATAAAAGATTACAACATAAAATTTTAAAATTTTAATTCTAACATTTAAATCATATACCGAACATTAAGTGACAGACATTCATATTAACCATATCATACATTACTTCATCCTTATAATATTTACCAATGGTAAAGGGTACTCCACATCTTTCTTTCACCTTAATTCCTTCACCACTCGTAATCCACACAATCTTATAATGTTCAAGAATTTTCTCAATAGGTAGTTTGAAAATATTCACCAGGTCTCGTGAAATAATATTTTCACAATTACCACTATCAATGATTAATTTAAAAATACTATTAGAAATTGTATACCGAGTTCGAAACAATGAATTCCATTGTGTATCATTTTGCTTAAGGGTCAATATCACTTTTCCAACCACCAGACTCAGTACATCTTTGTCTCCACCATCTGGTTCATAGACTCCTTCATCCTCATTAACGGACTCTTTGTCATCTTCCTCACCATAGCCAGCTCCATTAATTTGACGGCGTTATGAGCAATTGTTTGATTTGAGGGTGAAATTTAGCCCAACGGTTGAGTTGTTTTTTTGGTGATCTTGAGATCATAGATTCGAGACATGAAAACAGTCTTTTATAAAAATGCAAGGAAAAGACTGCATAAATATACGTCCGCCCTCCCCCTACTCCCGTCATGGGCAATTGTTAGATTTATACCCAACTTGTTCACACCTATAACACTTATCTCTTATCGGCTTTTAGTAAGGGTTGTTGTTTATTGGTTTCTTCATGGGCTCCCTCTTCACCATATCTTTCTTCTCAGGTTTAGAACTAGACCCTGCACTAATTTTTTGACCTACTTTGGATGTCTCGCCCAAGGGTTTATGAGTACCTTCATTTTTGTAAGATCCCCTAAATCCCATTGATTTTGCTTTTTTGGGCCATATTCTAGGTTTCACTGAGGGTTAGAATGATCTAATTGCTAATTTTATCACGGATTGTTGATTTCAATCCATGACTATATCTCGCCACCTGTTGTCTTTTAGTTTCCATCAAATTAGTTCGTGATGATAATTGCAAGAAATTTACGATATAGTCAGCTGCAGATTTTTGTCCTTGCACTAACATCTGATATTGATAGAATAAAAATTATAAGTTAGGGGAAGAAATCTAGCCATCAATATCTTCATGATCTTCGGCCAAAGCCTTATTGATTGTTTTCCCAAACGCTTTCGTTGGTTCTAAGTTTGTTCCCAACATGATGAAGCCCCTCCTTTCAATCGATATGCTATCAGTTTTACTTGTTTGTCCTTTAAAATTTTTGCAAATTTGAAAAACTTTACTTTTGCCACCCAGTCCAGGAATTCTTTAATATTTAGACTCCTGTTGAATGAAGAGATATCCACTTTCAATTGAAACTCTTCCTATCAATGTTGGTGGGCGATTAAGATTGTGATTTAAAAGGTCAACAATCTCCTCGTCTAAAAATTTATCCTCATTGGCTTAAATCCTATGAGGTTGTTGGGATATATCGGATTGATGTGAGTTCCCTAAGCAATTCTCCTGGCGCCACCATTGTCACCTCTATTGCCCTGATTTGCCTGTAACGTTCGCAATTCCGTTTCCGTCCATTCCATTCGAACAAATAGATTTTGAAGTACAGCTGTCACAGTTCGCATCTCTTTGAACACGTTAGATAGAGTATCATCTTCACTGTCTTGGTTAACCATTACAAGGAAAAAAACCTTCACTTTGATATCACCTAACATGGGGAGATAAAGGGACTACAAGCCTTCTTCACAAAAATGCAAATTCTTTCTTCACAAAAATGCAAATTCCGCAGAATTTGAAAAGATTTTATTCAACTATGTCCTCCATAAAACGAAACCCTCCTAGTATTTATAAGAGTAATAATAATCTGGATACAAAAGTCATTTCAGCTTCCCTTTTAGGTTAACGCCACTTTTCAACCCTTTTCCCTTTCTTGGATAGATCTTGTGTCGCCTAGTAATCATCCGAAGTTTATTCCACATCAGGCGTGGGCAAATTTTTGTTGATAAGTTGAAACTGCTTTAAATGCATCTGTCATATAAGGATCGATAGACAAATTTTCTACTGCACGTGCAACCCTAGGTGTAGGTAAACCTGACTTAATCATAGGTTCACTGTCACCGGATGCTTTACTGACAAACAAATTCAGTGGAGCTTCATGTGTGGGTGATGGAAGGTTGTCAGCATTGTGATCCTTGTAAAGGTTTAACAGGAGACCAAACATCCCTCTAGCCTTCAAATTTAAAGGACCTAGTTTTAGATCTTCCAAGTTTGTTTCTTGTTGGCTCAGAAGAAAGAAAGTTCGTAGGAGGATTTGTATCAGTCCCAGTATGTTTTGGTTAACTAAATGTACTGTTCTTATACCCTTTAACATCTTTTGGCACTTTGTTTTTATCACTTGACTTGGTACTACCAGAGAAACAAGATTAGAATCTAAAGATGGCATCATTGACTCCATCTCTTTCATCTGCTTAGGGGTGAAAAAAGGAGGATTTAGGCGATTTACAAAAGAAAATCAACCTTGGGAAGACACCCTTATTTTGCAGCTTTTGATTTTGGTTCATTGAGCAGATTAATAGACTGAATGGCAGTGAATTCTAGTTGAACAAGGGCACTCCTTTTGGAAGTACCCTTTTCCACGCCCAACTGCTACAAGATCTCCAACAAATTCTGTAATCTGGAACACAATCCAATATAGGATTTCTCCGCATTGCTGACAGTAACACTCTCTAAACTTTGCGAATGGAATTTATTTTTTCATCCAACTCATTCTTTAATTCATTAACATCCACATTATTCATTAAATGAATCATTTGAGAAGGGTCAAAATCAAGATCAATTTCACCCTCCTCCAATTCCTCTTCCTCCCTTTCACCATCATCGGCTTTAGCATCCATCTCATCACCACTATCATCAATTATAACCTTATTATTTACTTCCTTGAAAGAATATGAACTATTCCTATCAGACGAGATTTGTTTAGCCAATTCTCACTTAATATATGCTCTTATTCCTGCTTTATATCGAGCTGTTGCTTGCTATGCACTTCTTTCAATTTGGCCGAGCATCTTGGGTTCCTCAAATTGCTACATATATTCAGTCACACTCATATTACCATGCTTTAATGTAAAAACCTTTTCACACATCCGATCAAAATAGTTATAAGGCAAATATTTCTCTTGTAATTTAGCTTTCATCTCTTGTCAAGTTCTAATAGTTTGCTGGCTTGGTCATTGTAGGTTGCTCTCCATTGTACTCCATAATTTTGCCAAACCAATCACCTTCATCTTAGCAAATTGAATTCATCAAGAATCCTCCACATCATACCAGTCAAAATATTCTTTAAGAGAACTAAACCAATCACGGAATACGATAGCATTGATTTTGCCTTCAAAATTTGGGACTTCAATATTGATTTTCTTTGTGATGTTTCCAATTATGTCACGTTCAACTCTTCCTCAGGACGTGGTTATACTAATTGAAGGTTTTGGGTTGCCATAGTAGGAGCTTCAAACGTTCCTTCATCAGGGTTTGTGCTAGCCCTTTCAATAGTGTTTCAATTATTGTAGTTAAATTCTTTAACTACTCCATCACTTCTTGCATATTGCCCAATAGGCGTTAAACTCTTGAATTTAACTCTGCATTAATCAAAATAGTTGTGCATGTGAAAATCTTAAAATTGATAAGTGGTGAAAATGAAAGGAAAATTTAGGAAATTGGCCTACATCGCAATCTAGGGTTCTTAGACTTCATACCTAAGGGAGGATTGCATCTCACAATTTTAAAGAAAATTATTTATTAACTCACTTGTAATTTCAAAAAAAGTCCACATTTAAGAGGCTACATAAGTGTCTATTTATAAAGATATAAAACTTTAAAAAACCCTAACCAACTAAAAATATAACTTTTCTCCTATACAACAACAACAACAATACGAACCTTTATAACTTTTCTCCTATGTGGAATGAAAAACTATCCAACTGAGAAAACCAATTCATATGGGAAAAACCAATTCATATAGAATAAAGACTCTATCAAAGATAAGAAGTTAATCAAGATAAATCTTATTTACAAAAAAAAAAAAAAAGCTTAAATGAATTCAAAACTAAAAGATAAGATAATCTCAACTAAACCTCTTATTATCAGTCATATTCCAAACCAAAGTTTGTGCTTTTGACCCTACACATCTGTTATAAACCTTAAGAGGTTGTTGCCAACATGCCCTATTACTTTATGTAGCATCTCTTTCTCTTGGTGGATGGAGATTGACAGCTTAATTCCTTAAATGGAGGATTTGTTAGAGAAATAGAAGGAAATAATAAAAGACTGATCAATGAGACATCCTCCTGTGAACAATACAAGAAATAAGGGAGAAGAACTTATGATGGTAGATCTTTCTACTTGCCTTCTGTGTCAGTCAAAGATGCCTCTCTCGAAAACCTTAGGGTCAAGACACAACAGAAATTATCGGAAGAAGTTCGCCATTTAGGCTGCCTGATACTAGTAGCTATATGATGAGTTATTTATTTACCCATTTCTCCACATAGGTTATAATTTTGCAGATGTGCCCATTGTGACCTGATTGTGAAATGTATTTGCAGCACCTGAGAAGCTTTTAAAAGACTCTGCTGGAAAATATGCCACAGGAGATAAAGTATCCTTAGTATGTTTCTCTTTCATTCTCTCTATGCTAAGTATACATTTGACATGGGCATCAAAATTGTTAGTTTGTTTTCTATAAATAGCTACAGTTCCATAGATTTAAAAATAAATAAATTAATTAATTAATTAAATGCTCTGCCAGTATGCTTAGATGGTTGAGAGAATTTGGTATAGATGTAACAGCAATGTAAAGATCTGTTAACATCATGCAGGCAGACTTATCCATAGCACCTCAGGTTCATTCCGCAATCACAAGGTTTGAGGTTGATATGGTAATGCTTATTTCTTAGTTTGTGCTCCTGTTACTTTCATTGTCTTATTATTAGGCAGATGATAAACTCGATTTTAATAGCAGAAATATGTATATCTAATTTGTTGTACTTTCCAGATTTCAAAAACTTAGTAGAAATACCCAGATTCTAAATGCGTTTTCTTATTCTGTTAGGTTATAGGAATAAAAAAATTACTAAAATCTTCCAAACTGGACTTTAGCCTTGATGATGATGTTTGGTTGATGTTAATTTGAAATACCGTTGAATGTTTCTCTGTGCCTCTTCCTTCGTGATCCCTATTTCTATATTTGCTATCTGCCCCTATTGGATTCACTGTTTGCCACATTTTTCTATATGTTGAGTGAACTTTATTCCTATTTCTATCAACTAAAAGATTCTTGCAAATCCTTACCATGTCCAATAAATGTCATTAAATGGTGAACTTTCGGCCCTGACATAGTATTGTCCTCACTGTGATCTGTTGGATAAATCCATTAATACTGCCCTTTTTTTTGTTCTTTCTTTCTATTTTCATTGAACACCAGATTTTGCATATCTGATTAGGGATGATTCATGATAAAAGTGTGCTGGTTCTCATTTTGACAGTCACAGTTTCCTCTATTGTCACGGTTGTATGAGGCATACAAGGAATTACCGGCATTCCAAGATGCTATGCCAGAAAAGCAGCCAGATTACAAAAGTCCTTAGGTTTGTCCCACTTGCTCATTCACATCCCTAGCTTGTTTTGTCAAAGTCTTGAATTAGAATATCCCAGTAAATATTTGCCTTGGTAATCGCCAAATACCAACCATCTGTATGTGTGGATGGACATGGGGGCTTTTGATTCCCACATGCAAGGTAGTTGTCTAAACTCAAATTTAGAAGCTGATGCATTTTAACTTAATTCCTCGAATGGTTTTTCAGGCTTTTACCATTTATTGGATTGGATTACATCTCGCGCCGCTGATGGAAATGTCCTTATTGCAATCATTTTGAAAATGATATCACCAGATTAGTGCAATCAACATTGTCTTGCCCCAATGATCTGTTTTCTATTATTAGAGAAGGGGACTTTGTTGTCACAATCATTTTGATGTTGACCCAACAAAATTGAGCTGTACCGCAACTGATTTTCCTTGGGTTTCCTCTTTTTCCAGAGCACAGTTACCTTCAAATTGCAAGGATTTGCTCTCCATCCAGACATCACTATGATCTCAGAGGTGAATGTCATGCCAAGCTATTTGTCCTAATATTGTGATGACAGTTACCACGTGGTACTAATATTGTGATGATGTTGAAATAGGTCATAGCCAGAGATTTAGCTTGAGCAAAAACAGACATTAGAATGCTCACAATAATTGGCTCAAGTTTGGTCTACTTGTATCCTTTGTAAACAATGATAATGATAATCATGGGATTTGCTTAGTTACAAGTCAGGTCATTGTAAGCAATACACACAAAAGAGGAGCGTAGATCTCAATAAGCTATGTATTTGAAGCAATAACAACATGTAAAACATAAACATGAACAACAAAGGCAGGCCTCTTCACCGATCAAACCTCCAAAATTTCAATGATTCTTTTCCTTTTGTGACATTGCTGCATGGTTTAGGACATAGGAGGATAAGCTTAAACGTTAAAGCCTTGACAGAAATAAATCTATGTTCAAAACAAAGAAAAGCGGGGGTTGAATAAGGCTGCAATCTCACTTGGAAAGGTACCAATTTCTCCTCAAAGAGTAGTCGGCCTGAAATTCAAAGGTGGTCCAACATTTTTTTACAGCAGCTCACTTAATAATACAAGATATTCACCGAAAGATCAAAGATGCAAATGTTGGCTCAGGGAGGGATGGGATATTAGGGATTATTACTAAGCCAAAAAAAAGGGAAAACTTCCCCTCACCGTGATATCAAATTTAAGGAAAACCCAATTGATTGCTATCATCCCAGTGTAAACACATTGGCGCGTAACTCATAATGACACTGGAAACTGCAAGCAGTACTCTAGCACAAGAGAAGGCGACAGAAGAAGCTGAAAGTTGGAGAAAAAAAGGGAAAATTAACAGGGGACCAAAAAGGAAAGAACATCCTTAACTACTGCGTCAAAAACTCTTAGCTTGAACAAGTATGAAATGAAATTCTAAATATGCTAATCATGAATGAGCGCAACTGCCTCAAGAAAGGAAGCACCCTTCATAGAGACTTGACGGTGAAGCATTGCTAGTTTGAACGACTATCCTTTTCCTACGGATTAGTGAACAGGATATACGTCACTCACATGAGCAAGCTAATCAGGAGGTGTCTAGTGCACTATGTCCAAGCTACCTCAGAGAAATCCACAACCCAAGACCATAGGGTTCATTCAGTGGCAGCACCATTGACAAACTGAAGACTGATTCTTATTCCAACTCTATAATGGTGAATTCATATCCACCTGAGAAATGGATCCTTATTTTCCATTTCAATTAAAATTATTAACTTTGAGAGATAAGGGCATTGATGAACCAGCATCAATTACAAACTGGGATCAGATTAAGGGGAATTCGTGTAGTTACCACCGCTACAATTGACTGCCTCATTGAGCATTATCATGCAAATCTAGGGACCAGCTGCTCCGTCAAAGTTCAAAACCACTTGGACCTCACCAAATCCAAAAGTTTAAAGAAGGATTTGTATCCTGTTTAGAGCTCTCAAGGATCATACAAGCCAATGGATAGCACCCTGTCTTAGCCTAGGCGATAGGTGATGTTCCAAAACAAAGAAATGTGGCAACATTCAGCAACCAAATAGGAAAGGGAATCCAAATTTGAGAAAATATCAAAATTGGCATGGAACCTGAAATGAAAACTACAATTATTATTATTATTATTATTATTATTATTATTATTATTATTATTATTATTATTATTATTATTATTATTATTATTATTATTATGATGTTAAGTTAATTCTTTCCTTCTTTGTTTGAGGTACAATCTCCAAGACTTTAGGACCACAATCCATTACATTACAAGGAGGCGTTTTCATGTTCAACTTCAATATGTCTTGTCAATTGCTGGCTCAATGATGCCACTATTGTTCAACTCATCCAGTTAGTTGATGGGATTGCCAGGATAGTGTCCTGCAGTTGCATCAAGAGTGCATAATGAGAGGCAAAGTAGCCACAGTACACCCCAGTTGGCATCACACCCAGGTCTAAACGCTAACATGTTTGCAATTCGCTTTTCCCCTGAGAATAGGACAAAGTGAAAAGAAAAAAGTAACACTCCTAACTATCCACAAGCATTCACCTAATAATAACAACGACTAGCATCAATAACAATAAAAGACAGCAGGATCAGCATCCACAACAAGAACACACGCTATGGAAACAAAAACTTGAAAATAAAATTGACAACAATCCGTGCAAGATGCATTTACAAGGGAACACACAAGGAAGAATACAACTTTACTTGCCTATTTAATCAAATCAAAATTATCTACCACCCTAGGTCTTTGCCCTCTTCCTCTTTTTGTCTTCTTTGCTTCTCATATTATTGGCCGTAATGAGCTTATAACGATCAGAAGGCATTTCACATATCTTCCCGAAATGTTCTTCATAGAAATGTCATAGTTCAGACCTGATCAATATGAAAACCAAATGAGAACGGCAAACCTGACAGACAAGAATAAGTAAACACATGAACAGGCGAAATTAGCATAGAAGCAGGGAATTGGCATATGGATTACCAGTATGCTAGAAACTGGAATGTTGCATACTTCCCATAGATCTCTTTGACATCTTCTTGAACTATTTTAATTGCAGATGTTTTTGAATGAATCTGCAAGCGAAAGAAAGAGAGCACACCAGATGTTTTCAAATGATATACATCCCCCACTCCACAACATTTTTTTTATTATAAAAAAAAAATCAATGATGTTGGAAGCACCATTTCAACTGATGGATATGAAAATAGACTGAAACAAAATCAAACCTGTTTTAAATGCCTGATTGTTTGTGAGTCTGTAGGAATCACATGATAAAATCCCATGCACGTAAGCACAATTGCACATCTAAATGGACCAAATCCATCTATTTCTCTCAAGTGCTCTGCCAACTTACTGTAGTTGGCTATGCTTGTTCCATCACTGTCTTCCTCTAGTTGGCTCAATGAAATCCTGCCTTCAAGGACACTCTGGGCAGGTTTCAATATACGGCCTGCTCTATAGCCAAGATTACAGCTTTTTGCCAGAAAGCTCTCATCAAGATATGCAAGCTCTCTAGGGCTAGGAAAATTTCTAACGCCACATTGAGGGAGAATCTCTTCGGACGATTGAAGAGCAGATAATAAGGGCGAACCAGCATTAGAAGATACATTTAAAGTCTGAGAAGACCGGATAGCATTGTGCAAGTTGTCTTGTTTACTTGATGAGAGATGACGTTTGCTCCATTTGCTTTCAAAGTCATTGGTGCATTTTTTACCATTCTCTTTTTCCAACTTGCTTAATAGGTTTATGGAGGTTTTGCAAGTTCTGATGTTTTTCTTTGATTCTTTTTTGGCAGGTGTTCTTGGAGTGAAAAGTTTGTTGTCTGCTTTTACAGTGCCGCCGTTAAGTTCCAATTGAAGTTCACAAAGTGCTCTAGCCATGTTCAAGGTCCTAGGCCACCTAGGGAAAGAGTGCAAACAAGTGAAGGACAGAATAAGATGGAGGGACACTTAACCCATTTTCAGGTTTAACTAAGGAATTCAGGCTTAGAAGCGTGGAAAGCATCATGGCATTTATTTATACTACTGACCCAGAAACAACCCATGAGGATATCTGTTCCAATTAAGCTTTAGGGTTTATGGTTTGTTAATCACCTGATAATTTATGCATGAACAACAAACAATCGGCCAAAGGGGGGGGGAGAGAGAGAGAGAGAGAGAGAGAGAGAGTTGACTACTGACTGGCAATTGCAGAGGAGAATGGACTTGACCATGTCCTCGAAGAGGGTAGGGGACCTAAACAGTCGGCCGAAGCCTCTGAGTCGGGAGTCCTCGTGAATGTCATGGAACTCCCTCAGTCGTTTCTCTTCTGCTTTCGACACCCTAAGCATTCTCCGCACCTGAGACTGTGTAATAAACAACTTCAAATTCAAAATCCAAACTCAGAGAGAGAGAGAGAGACCTGCAAGGATTGAATTTGAGAAAGGGAAAGAGAGTGGGTGGCATAGACGTTGAGACAAAGAGAAGATTGATTGGGTTGGGAAATGCGGACGAGTAAGGAATCAGAGGAATCAAGGTGGAGGCGGAGAGGACGGGTGAGAGATTTGGAAAGAGGATCCCAGTGGCTGGGGGACATCATGAACATTCCGCTACTGCATACGGCCTTATCCAACTCAAAACCCTCTTCTACCTCCATCTCCAACTCCATCGATTCCTTGTCATCCATTCTCTCTCTCTCTCTCTCTAACAAATCATTTCAGCAATTCTACAGGGTTTTACTTGATTTTGCCGCACGATCCACTCTGACCCAAAAATGCACTTTTTGCCTATTGGATTGGATTGACGACTTCACGTTGCAGAAGGAAGTAGACTCAATATAAACTCTAAGTGGGATTGAATAAGAGACAAGAAAATCAATCGTACTTAGAATTGTAATGCAAAATTCATGAACCAACACTGAATTTTATTGGATTGAAGAAAGAGTTTACAGAGGAGGAAGAGAGTGAGAAAGAAGATGGACAAAGTTTTTTCATACATTCCTTTTCTTTCCTGTGTACATTTATCCCTCAGCATTTTCTTGATTCCTTAACTACCCTAACTAACAACTCACTAACGTCACCTAACTCTAACTACCATAACAGACTTGTCCTCTGCCAATTCAGCTCACAGACTTGCCACAACTTGTCTTCCTGCCAACTCAGCTCACAAGCTCACAGACTTGTCACAACTTGTCTTCCTGCCAACTCAGCTCACAAGCTCACAGACTTGCCACGACTTGTCTTCACAAGCTCACAGACTTGCCACGACTTTTACTTCTAACTGCATTGCTTCTGTCCTGACTGCATTGCTCTGCGGTTCTTCCTTTACTTCTAGCTGCATTGCTTCTGTCCTGTAACAATTCCTTCCTCTCCAGATAATCCTTGTCCTCAAGGATTGAAAGCTGGATATTTTTGTTTAAAATCATGCCAGTTGACTCACATAGCATCTTCAGGAAAGGTGTTACTCCACTGAATTAGAACTTGTGTTACAGCAGATTTACCTTTCTTCACGATTCTTCTATCTAATATGGCTACAAGTTCCAATAATAATTGACCTTGATCAGTGATATCCTTTGGTAGCTGAGAAATAACAGTTTCAGTCCCAATCTTCTTTTTGAGTAAGGATACATGAAATGTGGAATGGATTTTAGCATCATCAGGGAGTTGCAATCGATATGCTACCTTGCCCACTCTAGCCTGAATTAAGAAGGGGCCAAAGTATCTAGGAGACAGCTTCTGATAATGATGAACCTTCAAGGAGTGTTGGCGATAAGGTTGAAGCTTGACATAAACCCAATCTCCAACTTCAAATTCTCTATCAGTCATTCTTTTATCTGCCAATTGCTTCATTCTGTTCTGAGCATGCTTAAGGTGATGCTTAAGATTATGAATGAGACATTCTCTTGCAGTCAAGCTTCGATCAATGGCTTCCACATTTGAAAAACCAGGAATATATGATTGGTGAGTGGGAGGAGCTTGCCCATACAGCATTTTATAGGGGGTCATCCTTGTTGCAGTGTGATAGTTGGTGTTATACCAAAATTCAGCTAATGACAACCATTTTGCCCACTCTTTTGGTTTGTCACTCACCATACATCTGAGATACTGTTCGAGACATCTATTTACTACCTCAGATTGTCCATCAGACTGAGGATGGTACGCTGAAGAGAATTGGAGTGTTACCTGCTGTAATCGAAACAGCTCTCTCCAGAATTGACTGATGAATATCTTGTCTCTATCACTCACAATAGTCCTTGGCATACCATGAAGTTTAAACACAAAATCCATGAAGGCTTGAGCCACTGTCACTACTGAATAAGGGTGAGATAATGGAATGAAATGAGCATACTTGCTCAGCCTGTCAACTACTACCATGATGACAGATTTTCCATAAGAGATGGGAAGTCCTTCTATGAAATCCATAGTAATATCAGTCCATACTGAAATAGGGATAGGTAGAGGTTGTAAAAGACCTGGATAGGCAGTGTTATCTGGTTTTGATCGTTGGCAAACATCACAGGCTGCAATGAACTTAGCAACATCCAAGTGCATATGTTTCCAATAAAATGATTGCTTCAGCTTCTTATAAGAAACTTCCACTCCTGAATGCCCTCCTAATGCACTAGCATGCCATAGTTGAATTAACTTGAGGTGTAACTCTTGCACATTGCCTACCACCAGCTTTCCCTTCCTACAAAGAATTCCATTGTTCCAGGCGTAATGCTGGACTGGTTTCCCATTTTGCAGCTGTAAGATTATCTCCTGAAGTCTATCATCTTGTAGCCAGCTGTGTTGGATTTCTGACATGAGTGTTGTACTTATGGTTGAGATTGCCTTTAATTCAGCTTCTTCTGATTCTTGTGGTCTTCTGGATAATGCATCAGCTACTACATTTTCAGTCCCCTTCTTGTATACTATTGAGAAATCATATCCCAATAGCTTGACCAACCATTTCTGTTGTGCAGGAGTTGAAATCTTCTGCTCCAAGATATATTTTAAACTTTGATGATCTGTTCTTATCACAAAATGAACTCCAATTAGGTAGTGTCTCCATTTCTGGACAGCCAACACTACAGCCAATAGCTCTTGTTCATATATAGGTAGAGCTTTATGCCTTACTGTCAGGGCTTTACTGAAGAAGGCCATTGGCTTGTTGTCTTGCAGCAACACAGCTCCTACTCCATAATTGGATGCATCTGTCTCCACCACAAACTCTTTTTTGAAATCAGGTAAAATCAGTAACTGGGACTTACACAAAGCATTTTTCAGATTTTTGAAAGCAGCTGTGGATTCCTCAGACCATTTGAACCCCTGCTTCTTCAGCATTTCAGTAAGTGGCTTAGCTATGATACCATAGTGCCTAATAAACTTCCTGTAATAACCCGTTAGTCCCAAGAACCCTCTAAGTTCTTTGACAGTTTTAGGTTGAGGCCACTCTTCTATAGTCTTCAATTTTTCAGGTTCAGCCCTTACACCCAATTAATCAATAACATATCCTAAATACTGAATTTGAGTAACAGCAAAAGAACACTTACTTTGTTTAACTTTGAGTTGGTGCTGTCTCAAAAGTTCAAAGACCAGTTTCAGGTGTTGCAAGTCTTTGTCCACTCTTCGTAAACCAGAATATCATCGAAGAACACCAATACAAACTGTCTTAGATAAGGTCTGAATATATCATTCATGAGACTTTGAAATGTGGATGGGGCATTGGTTAACCCAAAGAGCATCACCAAGAACTCATAGTGTCCATCATGAGTTCTAAATGCAGTTTTCTCTATGTCTGCAGTGTGCATTCTGACTTGATGATACCCTGATCTAAGATCCAGCTTAGAGAACACTTGAGAGCCAAATAGTTCATCTAATAATTCTTCAATTAAAGGAATAGGGAATTTATCCTTTATGGTAGCATCATTCAACTTCCTATAATCCACACACAACCTCCAAGAACCATCTTTTTTCTTTACCAGCACTATTGGGGAGGAGTAAGGACTGCTGCTGGGTCTTATGGTACCATTCTCAAGCATTTCTTTGATTAATCTTTCTAATTCAGCTTTCTGGAAGTGAGTGTATCTATATGGCCTCACATTAATGGGATCCATGCCTCATTTTAACATAATCTTATGATCACAATGTCTAGTTGGAGGTAAACTTATTACTTCTTCAAATATATCTGCATATTCTTTTAAAATTTGTTGCAGAGCAAGCTGGAGATGATCATTATTCTGTTGTTTTGAGTTAACCTCAGTTGCTGTTAAGTGCAGAGACTGGACAGATTCTGTTACCTGAACTTGTTCTCTTTGACCAAGCTGAATGAAGCACGGTCGGCTGATCATCAGAAGCTGACTTCAGAATCTTCTGCATTGTTGAACCCTTAATCACCTTCAATTCAGTCGACCCTCTCTGCACTATTCTCTTTCCCTTATAAGTGAACTCCATTCTTAAAGTTCCAAAATTCCAGGTAATGTCTCCCAAAGTAGATAACCATTGAACTCCCAGTACCACATCACATCCTTTAATTGGCAATACCATGATTTTGGTGTTAAATTCTTGTCCCCTCATAACCCATTTGAATTCAGTACACATGGTGGTAGTCTGAAGCTTCCCTCCATCAGCTAAAGCCACTGACATCTTGTCTACTTCTAGAGTTCTCAACCCAAATTTAGTTATCATGTTAGGATGAATGAAGTTGTGGGAACTTCCTCCATCTAGCGATATCGGGAAGCTATTCCTGCCTATGTGCCCATGCACTCTCATAGTTCTGTAGTTAGGGAGTACCATTTCTGACATAGCATATAGGGATATATGTGCATTAGTGGCCAATTCCTCAGATTCATCCTCAATTTCAACTGTATCTTCCTCCTGTCCACCCTCTTCTAACCACATCTCCACTCTATACAATTGTTTCCCATGGCACTTATGGCCCCTTTCATATTTCTCATTACACCAGAAGCATAACCCCTTTTTCCTCTTCTCTTCCACTTCAGATGAGGTAAGGGTTCTGAATGGTTGTTTGGAAGGCCCCTGCTGGATAGATTTAGGTAGAGGTAAAAGTGCAACATCATTATTTGCAGGAGGTTTACTCCATCCAGCAATATTATTTGTTCTTCCTGAAGTCCCTTTCCAACTTCTCCAAACCACCGAGGACTTTCTCTCCTCCAATTTAGCTAAGTTCACAGCATGGTCTATAGATCTTGGTCTGAATATCTTCACTGCAATCTGAATTTCTTCCTTCAGACCACTCAGGAAGCAGCTGATTGCATAGGCTTCAGGTAGCTCCACTATGTTAAGAAGTTCTTCGAACTTTTCATGGTAGTCTGCAACTGACCCTCTTTGTTTAAGGTTCATTAACTCCCCCATAGGATCATCATATATGGTATTTCCAAACCTAGCAGCCAAGTTCCTGACATACTCTTCCCAGTTTGGTAACTCTCGGGTGTATCTGGATTTCATAAACACTTGGTGCCATTGAAGAGCTTTACCTTCCAAGTGCATAGTGTCACACCCGAGAAAACCCTCTATAAATTTTCGTCGGCGTGATCGCAGTCCAATGCCCCCGGCAATGAACTCAGCGACTAGCTTGCTTCGCTTACTCTCCCAAGCACTCCCTCGGCAATAATGGAAAGCAAGCAAACAACACAAACAAGCTACGGGATAACTCACTCCCAACCTTTATACATTCAAACTCAATGTACAAGGACGAGTACCCGAAGGGTATTACAAGTTTCCCCCGAAACAACTCTTGACCCCAAGAGCTTACCCACTCGGCACTCTAACTCTCCCACCCGAGAGCTTTGTGTAACCCAACCCCTTGTTGATTACACTCACAATAGCAAACCCTATTGCTATTACAGAGAATTCTCTCAATCCTCTCTAACACTCCCCTAGTGTTTAATGACTCGAAAGTGAATGCCTTCAAGGACTCCCACGAGCTCCCTTTATATAGCAGAGGTATGGCTTGACTTTCCCCAAGTTCGCATGCAAGAATCATGGAAAATCACCCCAATCCTTCCTTTCTTGGATGTTGGACTTTCCTCCCAATGCATAGAATCTCCTTTCATCAAGGGATTGACAAAGAGAACCTTCCCTCCTTGCTGCAGCCGCAATTTCCTTTTCCTGGACTTGCCTTGCTGAAGCTTGGACCAAAGATCCCTTCCAAAAGTGGTTGGCCACCTTCCCAAAGTGCCAAGTCCACTTTGCCATGCAAGGAAACTCCTCCCATCAATCTTCCAGGCTTTCCCCACTTAGAATTTGACATTGGATCAATCAAATTCGAATCCGCCCGAATTGATCTTTGGCGTGTGCCGGCGTGTGCCCAGAAAACCATGGCCATGTGCCATCTCAAGATCCACTCGTGCATTTCTTCCCAATTTTGGTTTCAGTGAGCCATTTTGGATTCCATGTGGATTGCTCGAGCAGATTTCCAAAATTCCCACGTCCGCCGGAGGGTCCTTCATACGCACGCCCTTCGGCATGCCCCCAGCACATGCTCGTGGGCTATCTCGGAATTCCCACGTGCGTTTCCTGCCTTTTCTGGTTTCTGTGTGCCTTTTTGGTTTTCATGTGGATTGCTCGAAGTAGTTTTCCAAAATTCCCACGTCCCGCCCGAGGGTCCTTCATACGCACGCCCTTCGGCATGCCCCTAGCACATGCTCGTGGGCTATCTCAGAATGCCCACGTGCGTTTCCTGCCATTTCTGGTTTCAGTGTGCCATTTTGGAACACATGTGGATTGCTCAAGCCACATTTCCGAAATTGGCACTTCTGCCCGAAGCTCCTTAATGCACCCATGCATTGCCATGCATGCTAGCCAACTTGCCACCCTTGGCAAGCCCTCAACTGATTGCTCGTACTTTCCTTAGCCACCATAGGCTACTGAATGCTCCAAGTAATTTTCCCAAATTACACCATGGGACCCAAGTTACTCCTCACTTGGTACGGTGTGCGCCGGCCCCCGTGCGTCCAGCGCGTGCCATGGCCCATGCCAAGGCTTGGGGGTGTGACAATTCTCCCCCACCTAATCGTCCAACGCCCTCGTTGGACTAGCCCTCCAGTAGTTTTGGATCTTCTCCTCGAACTGCCAAAGAGCTTGTTCTCGCTCCCAAGTAGCTTCCTCGATCGGTCGCCCTCTCCAAGCGAACATATCGTTGCACCTTTTGTTGCTCTTCCCCCTTCTATGCTGCAGGATATTATGAACTTCCTCCTCAGAGAAGTCCCTTCTGGTCGATGGAGCCCCCTGCTCGCTTGACCTATCTCCTTCCTCAACATCTTTGAAGCAAGGTTTGAGACAACTCCCATGAAAGGTGTCGTGTTGCTTGAGTCGATCGGGGTGCTTAAGCTTGTAGGCTGGCTTGCCTACCCACCTTACCACCTCAAAAGGACCATCATACCGAGTGATCAATCCCTCTTGAGTGGCCTTGGACCCTGCCTTACTCAATAGGCAGTCCGGTTGCTTTAGGAGAACCATATCCCCTATCAAAATTTCCCTCGCCCAACGCCTACGGTTAGCATACTTCTCCATGCGCCGCACCTCCTTGGTAAGACTTTCCCTTGTCTCCTCCCACATGAGCAGCCTATTCTCTGCATAGGAAAGGGATGTCGAGCATTTCACCTTGTCTCGACCAATGTCTTGTGGCGTCCGAGGTTGAAATTTGTTGTCGTGCCCCTTGTGAAGTCGCATTTTCCGCAGCCCTCCTTGGCTTGACACATAATGCTTGTCTTCCTTCACGTACGACGGCCCCTCCTCGAGCCAATTTCTACGGATTGTGCCCTCCTGCACTCCCTTCCGTAGGCTCTCTCCTTGAGCATCATTCTGCACCTCTTCCCTAAGGTGTTGCGCGAGTTCACCATCCACCCGCGTCATGCCCGCAAGAACGCTGTCCGGTTCCTTGCGATTCAGCCCTTGCTCCAACTGCATGGCTGAAATTTGTATTCGAGCACCTCCTTCCACCTGCTTGGGTGGGCTCGTTGCTGGGACAAAACATGGTTGATCCTCCGCCATGATTGAAACGCCCCGTAGGTGTGGTATGGGCATGGCCTTGGCCTTCTCAAGGAACTCCAAGCCAAGCACCATGTCGAAGTCATCAAGGTGCACCACCAAGAAGTCGCACCTTCCATGCCACCCTCCTATGCTCGTTGTGACTCCTTTGGCCAGCCCCCGTACTGGCCTAGCATCTGAATTCACCGTCTTCAGCCTACTATGAGTCGCCGTGGTCGAAATTCCCAATCGCGTCGCTATGCGATCAGCCACAAAGTTGTGGGTTGCGCCGGTGTCGACCAAGGCAAGCACCTCTTGCCCATTCACACACGCTGGCACATACATGAGAGGCCTATAACTCTCGGCTCTCATGGCCCCAATGAGCTGCAAAGGGTTCACTCGTGCAGGCTCCTCCTGCCCCTCTTGCTGCTCCCTCTCGTCTGCTACCATTGCGGCAATTTTCTCGCGCTTTGGGCACTCTCGCGCTAGATGTGGCCCGCTGCATATGAAACATCCGTTTGCTGTCCGCGGCCTGCCTCCTTTGGCTCCTCCTTGCTGCTTGGACTCCTTGCGGTTTTGGGCCTTCCCCTTGCCCTTGGCCTCGGGCCCGGGGTTGGTCGTTGATGTTGCCGCTTGAAGTCCACCAACGCATCCGCCGCAGCAATGGCCGTTGGCAAGTCCTTGACTCCTTGCCTCCTCATGCCTGCGCCCATGGTTGAAGGCCAGACACGAAGTTGAAGAGCTTGTCTTCTTCGGACATGTTGGGTATCTCCAACAAAGCCGATGTGAACTCCCTCACGTACTCCCGAACAGCACCACTTTGTTTCAGCTTCCTCAAGCTTTCTCTCGCAACCCATCCGGTGTTACGAGGAAGGAATTGTCCCCGCAATGCCCGTTGCAACTCCTGCCACGTAGAGATTTGTGGCTGCCCCTCGTGCACGTCCCTTTGTGCTCGAGTTCGCCACCAAAGTTTGGCATCCTCGCCCAAGTACATGGTTGCCACCATGACTTCCGGTCCTCCGGTATTTTTGCACCTTGAAGTAAAGCTCCATATCCCATAGGAAGTTGTCCAACTCCCTTGCCGATCTTGCCCCATTAAAGGCCTTTGGTTCCGGGACCTTCATTCGAGATGAAGAGGGCTCGGCCATCTCCTTGGCCGCAACAAGTTGCTTAAGGATGGAGATCTCCTCCTCCAACCTTTTAAGCCCATCATGCAAAAGCATCATACCCGGGGACAATAGGGCTCGGGTTGATGATTCCACGGCTTCGACCCTATCTCCCAAGGTCTCTATTGAGGTTTGCACGTCCACGACCTCCAACGCCAATCGCTCCACCCATTGGAACAAGGGGACATCCGGAGTCGGCTCCGGGATGCCTAATACTTCTTCGATCGCTGTAATCTTTCACGAGTATTGCTCCTGTCCGCCATGGATCAAGATGCTCGATACCAACTGTCACACCCAGAAAACCCTCTATAAATTTTCGCGGCGTGATCGCAGTCCAATGCCCCGCAATGAACTCGACGACTAGCTTGCTTCGCTTACTCCCCCAAGCACTCCTCAGCAATAATGGAAAGCAAGCAAACAACACAAACAAGCTACGGGATAACTCACTCCCAACCTTTATACATTCAAACTCAATGTACAAGGGACGAGTACCCGAAGGGTATTACAAGTTTCCCCGAAACAACTCTTGACCCCAAGAGCTTACCCACTCGGCACTCTAACTCTCCCACGAGAGCTTTGTGTAAACAACCCCTTGTTGATTACACTCACAATAGCAAACCCTATTGCTATTACAGAGAATTCTCTCAATCCTCTCTAACACTCCCCTAGTGTTTAATGACTCAGAAGTGAATGCCTTCAGCACTCCCACGAGCTCCCTTTATATAGGCCGAGGTATGGCTTGACTTTCCCCAAGTTCGCATGCAAGAATCATGGAAAATCACCCCAATCCTTCCTTTCTTGGATGTTGGACTTTCCTCCCAATGCATAGAATCTCCTTTCATCAAGGGATTGACAAAGAGAACCTTCCCTCCTTGCTGCAGCCGCAATTTCCTTTTTCTGGACTTGCCTTCTTGAAGCTTGGACCAAAGATCCCTTCCAAAAGTGTGCCACCTTCCCAAAGTGCCAAGTCCACTTTGCCATGCAAGGAAACTCCTCCCATCAATCTTCCAGGCTTTCCCCACTTAGAATTTGACATTGGATCAATCAAATTCGATCTGCCAATTGATGTTTGGCGTGTCTGGGCGTGTGCCCCGAAACCATGGCCATGTGCCATCTCAAGATCCACTCGTGCATTTCTTCCCAATTTTGGTTTCAGTGAGCCATTTTGGATTCCATGTGGATTGCTCGAAGCAGATTTCCAAAATTCCCACGTCTGCCCGAGGGTCCTTCATACGCATCGCCCTTCGGCATGCCCCTAGCACATGCTCGTGGGCTATCTCAGAATTCCCACGTGCGTTTCCTGCCATTTCTGGTTTCAGTGTGCCATTTTGGATTCCATGTGGATTGCTCGAAGCAGATTTCCAAAATTCCCACGTCTGCCCGAGGGTCCTTCATACGCATCGCCCTTCGGCATGCCCCTAGCACATGCTCGTGGGCTATCTCAGAATGCCCACGTGCGTTTCCTGCCATTTCTGGTTTCAGTGTGCCATTTTGGAACACATGTGGATTGCTCAAGCCACATTTCCGAAATTGGCACTTCTGCCCGAAGCTCCTTAATGCACCCATGCATTGCCATGCATGCTAGCCAACTTGCCACCCTTGGCAAGCCCTCAACTGATTGCTCGTACTTTCCTTAGCCACCATAGGCTACTGAATGCTCCAAGTAATTTTCCCAAATTACACCATGGGACCCAAGTTACTCCTCACTTGGTACGGTGTGCGCCGGCCCCCGTGCGTCCAGCGCGTGCCATGGCCCATGCCAAGGCTTGGGGGTGTGACACATAGCTACCAGCTTCACTTTGGCTTCAGGAGAAGTTTCATCAACTTCAAAAAATTGTTCACACTTATAGAGCCATCCCCTAAAATCCTCACCATGAAATCTGGGAAATTCAAGTCTGGAGAGTCTAGTGGCTGCTGCGCACCCATTTCCCCCTGTCCCAAGTTTAGGTCCTTGTCCTGATTGTCTAGGAGAGTGGTTATCGCTTCGATTATGGCTTTCTAATACCAAAGATCTGAGGGCATCCATCTCCCTGTCGATCATTTCTTTATGTTCTTTGAACAGAGCCTTCATAGTTTCTTCTAATTTTCTGTTGAGATCTTGAGATCTGGTTCCCTCTGCCATGGCCACACAATCCTTAGCTCTGATACCACTGTTGCAGAAGGAAGTAGACTCAATATAAACTCTAAGTGGGATTGAATAAGAGACAAGAAAATCAATCGTACTTAGAATTGTAATGCAAAATTCATGAACCAACACTGAATTTTATTGGATTGAAGAAAGAGTTTACAGAGGAGGAAGAGAGTGAGAAAGAAGATGGACAAAGTTTTTTCATACATTCCTTTTCTTTCCTGTGTACATTTATCCCTCAGCATTTTCTTGATTCCTTAACTACCCTAACTAGCAACTCACTAACGTCACCTAACTCTAACTACCATAACAGACTTGTCCTCTGCCAATTCAGCTCACAGACTTGCCACAACTTGTCTTCCTGCCAACTCAGCTCACAAGCTCACAGACTTGCCACGACTTGTCTTCACAAGCTCACAGACTTGCCACGACTTTTACTTCTAACTGCATTGCTTCTGTCCTGACTGCATTGCTCTGCGGTTCTTCCTTTACTTCTAGCTGCATTGCTTCCTTTACTTCTACTGTATTGCTTCTGTCCTGTAACACTTCATTTTATACTAAAAATTAATTTTTATATTATTGACGGTAGCTTTTTTCTTTATATGATGAGAATTTTGCTGATTAGTCCTCAATATTCAACATAATTAAACATATCTCATACTATAGTTGGATAAAATACATCATATATGCACATGGTTTTCTTGTTGGCCTCCTTTGGTTTATTTGATTAGCAATTTACCTTTTTGTTGGTCTGTCTCAAGTTCTTTGTCCCTTTGCAGTAATCTTAGGAAAAGATAACAATTATTTTTGTTAATATCTTATTTTATAGTTCTGTGAACTTTATTGCTAAAAAATTGATAATGAACTTTATTTAGAAGGAAGTATATTTTCTATTGCGTAGTGGGAGATTGCATTTATAATTGGTGGTACTTTGTAATAGTACTGATCTTTCTAAACAATGGCCACTTGCTGAAGACAAAGGAAAACAACTGACATGGAAGGAAGAGGGGAGTCAACGTTGCTTTGCAACACCATCCCCAACCTATCTTTGCCATGGTCGACTGAGAAAGATTGAGCAGCCAGTTCAGGAACTAAGAAGGTTAAGACTGAACAAAAATGGGCATGAAAAAGTTGGAACCCCAAGTGAAACGGAACAGGCTGACTGACAGAGACACAGAACCAATAGAGGCGATCTATACAAGACCAAGCAAAAGCCGCCCTCCAGCCGTTTCTTGTGTTGTTCTAATTAAATATCTAGACAGGCAAGCTGGCGACGTCTCTATCTCTCTTTCTCTCTCTCTCTCTCTCTCTCGACTCATGCACATTCAAGTCCTCTAGCAAGTTGGTGCATTAATATAATTATACTAGTGGATGGAGGCCAACTTGTCATGTTGTGAGAGGTACTATAGCAGATAGAGACCTGATTCTACCCTTAACTGAATCTTCTACCAATTCTCCCTATCCCTCCATTCTTCCAACCCCCAACTTTGGTTTTCTCTCTTCACCCCATTTTTTTATCATTGTTTCTTACATCCATCAACTTTAGCTTCTTTTTTATTTAATTTGCGTGCTGAGTAATTACAATTCATGTTACTATTACATATGTATGTATGTATGTATTATAAAACCAACTTTAGCTGACTTCCACTTTTCTGTGATTGCAGTTTTTTTGGGGTACAGACGACAACACCCGATGACCAGGTAAATTATGACTCTTCTTTCCTTTCATTTTTACCCTTCACTCTCAAACATCCCCACCAGAGGTGGAGGTGGTTGGCGACTTTAATTATTTTGTTAGAAAAAGAAAGACTTGTTTACGAGTATGGTGCTGTCTGTTCATGTTTGAAGCATTCAAACCAACCAGTAGGACTAAACAGCACTGCTAGTTTTTTCTCACCCGAAAAGAATCAATCACGGACACAAATGACGGCAACCCAGATTATGTTTCACTCACATCACCATGTAAAACTAGGAGAGCCCTTCTATGGAATTTAGTAATACTACTTCACACATATGTTAGCTGTTGGAACATCGTATCAAGAATTCTGAAGCATTAGTCTTTTTCTTTATAACAAACCTCACTCTTGGACTCAGCAGCATCATTATCTTGTGCGGCCAAATTGATGGCTCTGCGGATTCAGTTCTTCCTTCTGGTTTTCTCCTTCAAACTTTTGGATATAGCAGCAACGACAAACATTCAGGACTGTAAGTTTTGATCCATTTTATCTTCTCATTTGTACTTGCAAAGGTCAACTCTTTTCTGAGACCATGCATAATACCTCTGCTAAGATCTAGTTGAGTTTCTTTTCAGCTCTTGTTTGCTGTTGGGTCATCAGAGAATTTTAATATGTGGACATGGCTTGCGATCTTAGAGAAATTTTAAGAACAAATATGCGCTTCAAGTTAATCGAATTGCATACATGTTATAATTCAGCCTCTTAAAATCACCATTCACAACAAAATGTTGAGAAGCAACAAACTCCCCCATTTCTCCTATTCCCAGATTGGATTCTGTCTTGTCATCTTTCTATTGTATTCAAGTGATGTTAATCAAATTTCTCGATGCAGACACTATTCTGAGGATCCTTTTATCAGAATGGCAGATGGTACCACCCAATTGGGCTGGTACAGATCCTTGTGGGGATAACTGGGACGGAATTGGATGTACTAATCAACGAGTGACCTCCATGTAAGTCTTCATTTACTTCTTAAATATAGGTAGTTTGAGGCAGATTCTATTTCTTTCTGTTCTTGATACTAATTCCTGACATTTTGGCATCCAGATCATTGTCAAGCATGGGTTTGATCGGGCCGCTTCCCTCTGATATCGTGTCATTGACTGAGCTACAGATTCTGTAGGTTTAATATTTTCACTTAATTCACCTCTCATGCATGAGTTTTGGAAACCAATATTCCTTTGTGCCTGCAAATTTGCCATATATAAAGACTCAGTGTGGATTCTACTGTTCCTTCTATTCTTCATGAGATATTATAGGTTCACAATTGATCTTGTTGGGAAACACTAAAGGGCGACGATAACATTCCTAGTTCATCCTTTTCTTGTGAGACTAGTGTTTCTGAAACGGTGAATGCAAGGATGTCTTTGGGGAGGGGGGAGTTGAAAATCCCTTGTTTGTCTTTTCTAAGTGTTGGAATTAATTGATTCACATGCAGCGGAAGCATTCATAAATAATTTTCGGGAAAAAATAAATATAGATTGGGTATAGGATATAAATACCTCGAATATGTAGAGCCAAAAATCAACCGTTCGTCCGTCGATCGAATCTCGCGGTCGGGATGGTGATCACGATGTTAATCGAACCACCACCGCAATGTCACAACGCCGCAACCCTCAGTCCGGCGATTATCGTGACGGGAAAAATTCCCTACGCGGAATTTTTCTCATGCCCACTATATTCTCTCTCTAGAGAATATTTTTTTCTCTTTTCACATACTCTCAAAACAAGGTCATCAATGGTGAATTCCCACAAGAGAGAAGAAGATGCTAGTATCCATTTACGTGAGAGAGAGAGTGAGAGATTAAGAGATAGTTTGAGTGGGTGGTTAGGTATGGGTTAGTGGAAGTTATTCCACTAACCCCTATCAATTACCTAAAATGCCCCTCTAGGGCACAAACTAATATCTCCCACTTGCACTTGAGGGCATTATACGTCTGTCACAAGATCACAACTCATGTGACTTTCACACATCACCCTGCTGGACTTTCATACTGGATTGAGCGTCGTGCGACCTGCGAGTACACCTGCAAGCAAAGACCTCTCGATGCACCTGTTAGGATGATCGAGAAGCCATCGTTAGTTTCAAAAGAACTCGCTGCACCCCAGATCCAAGACTAATTACATCCATCGAGCTACTTTCCTCAACGAAAGTAATCCCCAATAAATGCTTGACTGTGTATCCACTATTATGTTTACATCCCAACATGGACAGACATAATAGGCTAGCCGGTGAATACAACACAATGATGTAATGTCAATTGGTCTTCCTTTTCCCAAACTCGAATCTATTAGCCTCAATTCAGCTGCTTTCCTAGACCTGTCCCTCAGACCTCAATTTATCTTCCGGGTCATCGGTAAACAGACTAAAGTAGCAACACTGAGTCAAGACTTCTAGAAACAGCCGAAAGTGATAAGGGTACAAGAGATCCCACCCAATGGATCTCGGGTCTCACACAGTGGGAACGGGGATCAAAATCATATCAGTGTCTCAAATAATGCTCCCACTATCTCTAGTCGACATATCACACGCGATATGAAACGCGTGCCACAGTGTTATTCCCCCATCTCTCAAAGGGCATATGTCAAATTTCTCTAACACTGTGCAGGTATGGGACTCAGTCTACACATAAGACTTTACCCAGAGATCTCAGAGAGAGTATCTCAGAGACAATATCACTAGTCGCAGGTGATATCTGAGATCTCAAACCTGGCTACTTATAGGCAACATGGATATGGGTACATCCATGCCGGTCATATCGCATATGACCTTATCCTGAACACATATCAGGGCGACTTATGTTCTAGTAGGGCCACTCTCAAAGCCTTTTACAACTAGAAACCATCTCATCTCTGCTCACCCAGAGCTGGAGGTGGTCACTCGTGTGAGAGAGTCGACCACGCTTGCCTGACATATCATTTATCACAACATATCACAAAATATATGACAATTAAAATAGTGCAATAAATAAGTGACCCAATCATGCACACATGTCATATATATAACACAATAAGCATCAGTACAAAGATGAGAAATGTGAATGTACATGCAAACCCAATGATTCCAATATCTCATACAGGAATCTATCACAATGGGTTTATTAAAGGGATCAGCCAACATGCTGTATAGTAATGTACTTAATTTGTCACTTCACCCGAGACTTCTCGATGATGTCTCTCATAACATAGTATTAGGTATCAATGTGTTTGGACTTACTGATACTTAGGGTCTCAAGTGTGGTCAAAGGTGGCCTGATTTTCTCAATAAATCATCACTGGCCTCCCACTATCTGACACAACCCCTAAGTGATCCGAAAATCTCCGAAGCCAAACACTCTCCTAAACTGCCGCTGAGCATCTCATAAGCTCAGTCTCTATCTACGATAGAGATATACATGTTTACTTCTTGCTACTCCAAGACAGTAAAACCTAATATCGATTTGCATACGTTCAGATCACCAACCCAGTTGGTATCTGAATACCCAATAAGATGCAAATCACCTCCTCCGTAACACTAGAGGAGGTCCACAGTTCTCTCGAGATATATCGGAATCCTTTCACTGCTCTCCAGTGATCCCCTCTAGGATTCGATCGATACCTAATTACCATAGTGACTGCAAATCAAACGTCTGAACGTGTACGCGACACTGCGTACATCAGATCACTCAGTGCACTGGAACAAGGGATTCTACTCATTTCCCTTGTCCTTTTCTGAGTCTTAGGGCATATATCAAGAATTAGGTTTTAACCTTTTAGCAATAAGAGTATCTTTAAGGTCGTAGTCGATCTCCTCGAAGCGCTCGAGAACTCCCTTGATGTTAGACTCCTGTGAAAAAGTCAACACCTGTCTCGAGCGATCCCTCTGGATCTTAACTTCGAGGAAGAACTGAGTCTCACCCATGTTCTTCACATCAAGACTCGACAATATCCACGTCATTGTGGTCATTAGATACTCTCTGTTGTTCCCAGTCAATAGAATGTCATTCACATGAGGACATGATCACAAGAACGTAAAAAAAAAAAAAAAAAAAAAAAAAGTATACGCAATGATCCTCCTCGATCATCACGAAACCATGAGATATCACCTTCTCGTGAAATCTCAAACGTCACTACGTGGATTAATGATTAAGGTCATATGTAAACTTCCGAAGTCAACAGACCTTATCATCCAGATCTATAAGAATAAAACCAGATGGCCATTCCTTATAGATCCTCATCCAAACTCCCACTTAGGAGAACAGTCTCAACGTTCATCTGGTCTCACTCCAGATCCATATCATGTCCACGACAATCGCTAAAAGTAAACGAATCGAGGTAATCTTGCCCTCAGTCTGAGTAACCCCTGGTTATCAGATAGGTCTTATACCTCTACACCGATCCGTCGGCCTTTTTCTTGATGTTGAGAATTCACATATTCTCAACGGCCCTACTTCCCTCAGGTAAATCAACTGGATCCCAGATCCTGTTGATTCTCATCAACTCCTCTCACCCATGGCCTATAATCAATGGTCCTCCATGGAACCCTCAAGAAACTCTAGGATAGTTAAAGGTTTCTCGTAATCCTCAAGAGTCATACTGAGAGCCTCTCCCTCAATCGGGAAGCGACGGTTAGGTACGCATCCTCGACTACTCTTAAGAGGATGGGAAACCTTTTTACCTCTAGATGGATCGCTCCCACTAGAACCTAGATCCGTAATGGATTCTTGGATCCTACCACTGGGATTAGCCAACCACTAGGCTCATCCATCTCATGAAAAGGTAAAGTCCCAATTGATTTCACCTCTCATAGGGAAATCACTTTCAAGAATCTCGGCATCATGAGACTCAATCTCAGTGAGAGTGTCATCTGTATGCTCATTAGAAATACATCTCTTTTCTCACAAGCCTAACTTGCTATGTAAATGCAAGAAATAGTGAACATACGTTGCATAACCCCATAATCTCAAATGGCTAAGGTCAGGTTGCCTCCCTGTCCAAAGCTCATATGGAGTACTGACTGCGGACTTCAATAGAATACGATTGAGAACATAGGCTGCAGCCAATAACTCATCTCCCCAATGGGAAACGAGTAAATTGGTTTGCGCCATCATCGGCCTCACCGTCTCAAACAAAGTCCTATTCCTTTCTCGCGGCTACTCTACTCCACTGAGTAGCGAGGAATAGTCATTTTCTCGTAATGCCCTTCTTGAAATAGAGCTCTTTAGACAAATACTCGCGCTTTCAATCGGTCCTGAGTATCTTAACTCTCAGATCTAACTGATTTTCAACCTCGCTAGTAACCTCCTGAAGCATCTCAATGCCTCAGACTTGCGCGAGATCAGATAGATGTTACCGAAACACGTGTAATTGTCTATGAACGTAATAGAGTACCCAACACCATTTCAGGTTCTCACGTTCATAAGGCCACAGATGTTGGAGTGAACCGACTACAATGGAGTCCCAACCCTCATTGCATTGTCGAATGATTTTCTTGTAAGTTTGCCGTCTAGGCAAGACTAGTTAGCGGGTCCTACAAAACCACTCACTGCTAACCGGTTCATCCTTTCTCACACTAAGAGGACAACAAGAAATACCATTGAAAAGAATTATTTCCAGTGCATATAGTCCCTCATGGACCAAAATAGAACCAATCATAGAATTGTCATAATAAATGGAAATTATAAAATTTCCAAATTAACAGAACATATCCTAAACTGAAATCAAGTTCCGTCGAACTTTTGGAGCGTAAAGGGCATACAGAGTCTAGCAACTTTGCAATTCCAACTTGCAAGTGCTACTCCCTCTGATGTCAACAAAACACTCTATTTCAGTATGTAAATCCTCCTACTTGAGGACTCACTGGACAGAACTTTATAAGCGCGCTCCTATCTCGAGCTGCGTAGTATTATCGGTTTTATCGAATGGTTTTCTTCTTACCTGAGGCTCGAGTCACACAGGAGTCCTTGCTCGACTCCATCGCATAAGCATGATCCGAGTATGGCCTACTCGCCTCTAGATGCTCCTTCTCGAGCTCACTGTGCTTATTCACATTAGTGAAAGTGCGAATACTTTCGTCGTATGTGAAATAAACTTTCATGATTTCTCATGAATCAGGTAAAGAGCTGGATCACATCCAGCACTAGAAAACATATCCAAAATGGGCTCAGTCACAATCTCCAACTCGGCGATCATACTCGACATTTTTATCAAATGTTGCATCATCATATGATCAACCATTTTCTTATAAGTTGTTACACTTATAAGTCAGTATCCTTATCTCAGGATCTGTAAGAGCACCACAATACTCTTTATAGGGTGAGCCAAACCGATAAAACCGTAGGATATTGCTCATAGACTGAGATCACATCATCGTGCATGCTACTCAAGAGGATTGCCCTGACTCGGCTATCATTCCTCTTTCATGCACGTAATGTCTCCTAATCCCGTCTCTCTGAGGTGTGGAACCCTCCCTGGAGTCCACCATCCCATGCCTCGGAATTTTAATTAGTTCTTGCTCCTCGAGGATAAATTGAATCTACCAGTGAAAAATCTCGTATTTATCACCATTCAATTTTATCTCCCTTGCAAAAATCAAATACGACAATTTTAGAAGCAGTCAATGAGATAGTTGTGACTTGTGATGCTTATTCTCACATTTTGTGCACCCTACGAATCAACAAGACCCAAATAATTCGAATACATACCCCAAGACGAGCGTATGAATCAACAGACACCATACACCACAATCCGGGATAGCATCTCACCATTTGGACTAGGATTCGATGCACAAAAAACCCACAAAAAGTCACTTTTATGGATGTGAGACCCTCAAAAATTGAAAAAATTTCAATTCTAGACGACCTGACGCGTCGCCGGCAGTCCCACGCGCCGCCACGCACCGGCGGCGCGTCCCCACGCGCCGGGAACCGCTTCTGGCGCGTGCCAGACGCGCTGCGCGTCGGCTCACGCGCCTGACGCGCAGGCGCGCAGGTCACGCGTTTCACGCACGCGACCCGCGTGAGGGGGTCGGTTTCCGGATCGGGATGCGGTCGGAACCCGGATCCGGTCCGAATCCGTGGGTCGCGGGTCGGGGACACGTGTCCGGGTCGTAACCCGACCCGGACGACCCCATTCGTTCACGCTCCTTGTTTGCGCGTGGATGACACGCGCCCTTCCCCTGTTGCTTCACGCACCTATATCGCGCGTGTAGCTCACGCGCCCGCGGGTCTGGAGCTTTTCTTCTTCGCCCGACGGTTCCTGTAACCGGGTCTTTCGACCCGGTTTCCGGAAAACCCCATTTCCGGCACCATTTTGACCGGATTTTTTTATGGAATCTCTAATTCCATTTATTCCAAGCATCCTAGACTCGATTTTGGAATAATTGCGCCCTAAACTCGGCGTATTTTGGATCCAAAAATCCGACCCTCCTCGGTCAAGTTTGAAACCCAATTTTCCGGCCACAATCATATGCAATATATATACCAAATTGAAGAGCATGAAACAAGGATTACAGATCTATAAATTTCATGCATTGATTTGCCCTAAAACTCGACAAATCTAAGGTTGAAGTGGTCGGTCACTATTCACGGCCGAAAGTTTCAAACGGAGTTTTCTTCGCCTAAACGTGCTCAGAAAATTACGAAAAAATTATTTTCGTGTTCTAGGGATCATGGGGAACGCAGTGGTGTTCTCGGATTCATGAAACTCATCCGTGATCCGAACCCCAAATTTTAAACCCTAAATTTTTTTATACCCAAAAATTAACCCGAAAATTATTTTTAATCCAACGTATCGCTCTGATACCAATGTTGGAATTAATTGATTCACATGCAGCGGAAGCATTCATAAATAATTTTCGGGAAAAAATAAATATAGATTGGGTATAGGATATAAATACCTCGAATATGCAGAGCCAAAAATCAACCGTTCGTCCGTCGATCGAATCTCGCGGTCGGGATGGTGATCACGATGTTAATCGAACCACCACCGCAATGTCACAATGCCGCAACCCTCAGTCCGGCGATTATCGTGACGGGAAAAATTCCCTACGCGGAATTTTTCTCATGCCCACTATATTCTCTCTCTAGAGAATATTTTTCTCTCTTTTCACATACTCTCAAAACAAGGTCATCAATGGTGAATTCTCACAAGAGAGAAGAAGATGTTAGTATCTATTTACGTGAGAGAGAGAGTGAGAGATTAAGAGATAGTTTGAGTGGGTGGTTACGTATGGGTTAGTGGAAGTTATTCCACTAACCCCTATCAATTACCTAAAATGCCCCTCTAGGGCACAAACTAATACTAAGTTTCTGTTTTAGGAAATTCATTGTCAGTATAGTTATTCCACCATTTGCAGCATTCAATAGAGCCGTTCTCAACAAGGAACTTCTAGTGAGCATGTCCATGTACTTATCTGCTGACATTTCATAAGCCAGTGAAAGTATGAGCGAACACTTATTTATAGTGTGAAAGACTATAATCTTGATAATCTTTGTTATGCTAATGAATGACTAACCATTTCGATGCCATGTTATTATATCACTATTGATATTCCTGGTTCCTATCTAAACCTGTAATGTAAACGCTTTGAAAGTCCTTGATCTTTATCTGACATCAAAAGAAGAGGTTGAAATTAGTTTCTTTCCACCATAGAGCTTGGACGGATTTTCTAGCCCAGTTAGAAGATATAATTTTCAGAGTTGCTTCTTCCTGAAATGCAGTATTTTCTTGCATGTTTCCTTCTCCACTTACCTCTCTCTCTCTCTCTCTCGTTGATTCTGTCTTGGACATGCACACTCACGCAGACACGCTAGCTTCCTATTGGCAGCTACATGACAATTATCAGTTTTAACCGCATGTAGCTGTAGAATTAGTTCCTGACGAATCTGCATGCAGGGACCTGTCATATAATGGTGGCTTGAAGGGAAATATTCCACAAGAAATTGGGAGTTTGGCAAAGCTATCAAACTTGTAAGGAGCTTAGTTTTGTTGTTGGTTGAAGCATGCACAATAGCCAACTCTGGGGGTTAATTGTCACTTATGTCTCCATCCCATGTTAGGATCCTTCTTGGTTGCAGTTTCTCAGGTCAAATTCCTGATTCCATTGGAAATCTGACACGGCTGAGATATTTGTAAGGCATTTAATATTAAACTTGGTTAAGCTAGAGATTTTTCCATTTGCACCAAAATGTTTGTATCTTTCAACTAGATGACTTGGAATCGTATATTGTCATATGTAAAATTTCCTTCAAAAACTCTCTCCACCAAAAAATTATGACATTCACAAAAAAAAAATATATATATATACATATATATCTCTTCCTGTTGATGACATACCTCACATGTCCATCTGCATCTTCAGGACTTATAATTACCAACTTCTTTTGCAGGTCTCTGAATTCAAACGGCTTCTCTGGATCAATCCCCCCATCAATTGGTAATCTAAAGAATCTGTACTGGCTAGATCTAGCAGACAACAGGCTTACTGGTACCATCCCAGTTTCTAATGGGACAAATCCTGGTTTAGATTTGCTAATCAACACTAAGCACTTGTATGTAACTTCTTTATCGTCTAATTGTGAACAACATATGATGTTAAATTTGCAATTTTTTTTTCTTCATGTTTTTAATTCCGAAACTCATACTAAGAAATCTTCTACCCTTTTGCTTGCAGTCATTTTGGAGAAAATCAGCTCTCTGGCACAATCCCCCCTCAGCTTTTTAGCTCCAGCATGCAGCTTGTACACGTGTAAGTTCCATAAATTGCTCAACTGGGATTTGTTGATTTCTATTAATTTCTTAGGCATCTTTTAATTTGTTGGATAAATTGTCATAGGTAAGTACTTTTAGAAGTTGAATTTTGAATTTTGGGTGCTGCAAGTTTCCCAAACGGTACTTCGCAAATGGACATCATTCTATGCAGAGACTCTGACAATGGCATGCTATGTTTTTGCAGTTTGTTTGACAGCAACAAACTTACAGGTGCCATTCCTTCGACTCTTGGATTGGTGACAACGCTGGAGGTTGTGTGAGTATCCTTACTGCATATGCCTACTCTACTGGAATTCTTGCTGATTGTAAATATCTATGAACCTTATTGAATTAAATATCTTCATTTGGCAACAGACGTGTTGATAGAAACTCAATAAGTGGGACTGTCCCTTCAAATCTCAACAACCTTACTAGTGTCCATGAACTGTAAGCTGAAGAAAATATTGTCATCTTGAGCTTTTCCACATGTTTTGGAAACTATCCGTTATCCATCATTGAAGTTTCAATTCTCTTGCTTGTTTTAATTATTTTAGATACTTATCCAACAATCAGCTGACAGGCCCTATTCCCAATCTTACTGGCATGATTGCTCTCTACTATCTGTAAGCATTTGGGATTTTACTTTTTTAAGATATCAAGTACAGTGTGCAAAATTTTGATGCTGCAAAACCTGTTAAGTACCCCCAATGATGAGTAGTCTTCTATACTAATGGAAAATGATATGCAGGGACATAAGCAACAACAGTTTTACCGCCTCATCTGTACCTCAATGGGCTTCAACCTTACAGTCTTTGACGACATTGTAAATCACTCTCTCTCTCTCTCTCTCTCTCATTTTCTGGTCCCTGTTCATGTCTACCCCTCTGCCTATGCGTGTGCAATTTCAGACTGTAAATGATTGACCTGTCTATATGGCAGAATAATGGAGAACACGAATCTTCAGGGAGGAGTGCCTTCTGGCCTTTTTCTTCTTCCTCAATTACAGACAGTGTGAGTATTGAATTAAGTTTTCAAAAGCACCTATCTGATGTAATTGTCATTCAAATCTTCTTTAAATTACTTCATATGGAGTTCCATGATAAGATGATGGAGATTAGTCAGTAATCTGGTTTGAGTCATGGTGACAGGGATCTAAGCAACAACAAACTCAATGGAACCTTGAATCTTGGCTCTAGCCCAAGCAGCCAGCTGCAGCTCATTGATTTGCATAACAATTCCATTAATTCCTTCACGCTAGGGGTAGAATACTCAATGGAGCTAGTGTAAGATGACTTGCTTGATTCCTTATCTAGAAATAAAGAGGAAAAAAAGTAACATGGTATGGTCATCTAGTCTCATGCCCATTTTTCCCTACTTTTTTGCTGCAGACTTGTGGGAAATCCAGTGTGCACACGACCAGAATTATCTACTTATTGTACTTCAGCATATTCAAATGCCAATTATTCTACTCCAAGCAATAATTGTTTGGCCCCCATCTGCAGTTTAAATCAAACTTCCAGCCCCAATTGTAGATGTGCATACCCATACACAGGGACCCTTGTTTTTAGAGCTCCTTCATTCTCAGGCTTGAACAGTTCAAGTTATTACCATCAGCTTGAGGGGTCCTTTATGGAATCTTTTAAGTCACTTCCGGTTGATTCAGTTTCCTTGAGTGACCCGACAAGGGATTCAAGTGATTACCTTGAGCTGAGCCTGGAAATCTTCCCATTTGGACGGGATAGATTTAACCATTCAGAAGTGTCTGCAATTGGTTTTATCCTAAGCAACCAGACTTTCAAACCTCCAAAAGAGTTTGGACCTTTCTACTTCATTGGATCAACATATTTACACTTCGCAGGTAATTCAGATGCTTCACAAGAAACTTTTAGCATGATCATCTTGTGCCATCATGACTCGCTCACTTACTCTCTCTCTCTGTCTCTGTCTCTGTGTGCAGACTCTCCTGTGGCATCAAGCAAGTCTTCAAACACCAGCGTTGTTATTGGAGCAGCAGTTGGTGGTTCTATACTTGTGTTGTTAGTGATCATTGTTGGCGTCTATGCCCATAAGCAAAAAAGAAGAGCTGAAAGGGTTACTGAACACAGCCATCCTTTTGGTAAAATAAAGATTTCCAAACATGAACCGAGCCCTTTTCAATGAACATATTAGTATTTTGTTTCTTATTTTTGCATAATGCCACACAACTGCAGCATCCTGGGACCCAACGAAGGGGAGTGGCAGCGTTCCAGAGTTGAAAGGAGCACGATGGTTTTCATTTGAAGAGCTTAAAAAATGCACCAACAACTTTTCAGAAGCAAATGAAATTGGATCTGGAGGTTATGGAAAGGTGCTTAAATTGATGACTGCCGTTCTCTTACCAACTTATTGTGGATACTCTTTGGCTGACAAGCATCAAACTTTGTTATCTGACAGTGGCTTTGTGTTCATGAGGCTGTGAGATTTATATATATATTTAAAATAATATGAAAAGTTTACAGGTGTATAGGGGAAGTCTTCTGACTGGGCAATTACTGGCCATCAAAAGAGCTCAGCAAGGATCAATGCAAGGTGGTATTGAGTTCAAAAATGAGATTGAGCTTCTATCAAGAGTTCATCATAAAAACCTTGTCAGCCTAGTTGGGTTTTGTTTCGAGCAAGGTGAACAAATGCTAGTATATGAGTATGTCCCAAATGGTACCTTGAAGGATAGTCTTTCAGGTATCTTTTCCTTCACTTTTCCACCTCCTTTTCTTGTGCTTGGTTGCTTTAGAATATGTCAACATATTTGGTGCCTAGCTTATGGTTTGGCACTTTAAGTCTTTATGATGTTTATCTATTTGACATTGTGTTGTTCAGTTCTATGATTTCTCTAAAATTTCAATGCATTCCTATTATTTTTGATATCCATGTAGGTAAATCAGGAATTCGATTGGATTGGATGCGAAGACTTAAAATTGCCCTCGGTTCTGCAAGAGGTTTGGCCTATCTACATGAGCTTGCTAATCCACCAATTATACACAGGGATGTCAAAACAACAAACATTCTACTAGATGAACGTTTAAATGCAAAAGTTTCTGATTTTGGCTTGTCGAAGCCTATGGGAGACACTGACAAGGATCATGTCACTACTCAGGTCAAAGGGACAATGGTAAGCAATAGTAACAATATTGATCTTTAACTTAAGCACCAATTTAAAATAATTGCACCTGACCATTGTAAGTTTTGCTTTCCCATAAATGTCTAAAACCATGAGCAAAAAGAGGGATCCAATATGAATGAATACGTACATTGGGTGCAGGGATACATGGATCCTGAATATTACATGACACAACAATTGACAGAGAAGAGTGATGTTTATAGCTTTGGAGTTGTTTTACTCGAGTTGCTTACTGCTAGAAAGCCAATAGAAAGAGGGAAGTACATCGTGCGGGATGTAAAGGCTGCAATGGACAAGACAAAGAACTTATATAACCTGTATGAGATCCTTGATCCAGTGATTGCTTCAGGATCCTCATTAGGAGGTTTGGAAAAATTCGTGGATCTAGCGATGCATTGTGTCGAAGAATCTAGGGTTGATAGGCCTACAATGGGGGAAGTCGTCAAAGAGATTGAGAACATCATGCAGCTGGCCGGTTTGAACCCTAATGCAGAATCTGCTTCCACTTCAGCAAGTTATGAGGAGGCCAACAAGGGTAACAATCATCCATATAGCAATGCTAGCTTATTTGAATATAGTGGGGAACTTGCTCCTTCCAAGTTAGAGCCACAATAAGCAGAGTGTGCAACTATTTTCTAGTTAAAGCTTTTATAGTGTGTGCCTTAATCTTTCAGAGAAATGTAAATAAACAAAGCTTGTACTTTCACTCACTCATCAAACCTTGCATGTCTATAATTGTAGTTTTTCATTTTGGTTTCTTGTAGTTGTTAAAAACCGAAAATTAAGTATTGAGATTTGAAACCGAATTAATTAAGTTTGCTAAATTTGTCAAATGTATAACTCTCAATTCTGTTGCTGAATTTTTCAAAATATAATTACACTAACAAAATATAATACTAAGCTTTATTACCAACGTTATAAATTACTATTTAATTTATCAATATAAATGAAATATATTATATTAAAACTAAAACTAAATCATGATAGAGATTTTACTAATATTATTATAAATAATTAAGAAAATAAATTAATAAGTTCAGTTGAACTCTTTTAATTAAATTTTGATTTATTATGGGATTAAGATGAAATTTTGTTTTTAGTACTTGGAATAGTACAAAATTTTACTATCATATAAAGTAGAGAGTTGAGAAGAAAAATACCATCCGTTAACGTAATCTTTAATATATATATATATATATATATATATATATATATATATATATAATAGTCATAAAATTAACACAATAGTCATGAAAATGATTGCTTTGTATAATAAACAGTAAACTGTTTTATATATAATCAGATCAACTAATGCATGAAAACTATTCCTTTGAGATAGATTATGCATTAAGAAATGCATTTACGTACATACATATAACAACATGAGTATCCCTTAATCAGCTAGGACCCACTATATTGAATGCATTGAACAGGAAGATATCCAAACGGCAAATCATAAGCCACTGCTTTAGGCTTGACTCCAAAAGACGACACAAAAATGGGAGGGAGGGGGAAAAAATCATATTATGGGTAATAAAAGAACCTTCACTTTACGGCCAACATTACAAAGACAGATAAAATAGGTCTGTACCAGAACTTTGAATGTCTTTGACCCATTTCTAGAATGTGGCCTCAGAAATTTTGACGTCGATAGAAGCTCAATCCAGGGACGCATTTCGTCGAACACCACCAAGTCATCAGCATTGATAGGTTCATATTCGCATTTCGTCGAACCATTCTTTTAAGGACTGAACTTGGTCACAAAAGGAAGAGGCGATATAAACAAGATTAAGCGACCCCAACTGCACCTCATAGAGACATGGAAGGAATTTTCAACGAGATCCCTACAGTGAGCACCCCCAGTGTCTGCCACTGGGACTCTTTTTACCAAGCTTTCTCTGCTAGGCTGAGCATTATGGCAGGCTCTTTAAACAAAATTTCTGCCCTTGGGGGTATTTTGAGCTTCCAAAGAAGCTTCCACCAAATCTTCTCCAACTGATATCGTTGTGAGCTGGATGATCCCACTCCAATACCGGCAAGATTCAAGCTCACTCTATACATACTCTTAATACTAACCATCACAGGAGAAGTGCCAAACTAGCTTATCTATTAGGGACGCCTGCTGAGGGGGATAGATTGAATTGGGTCACACGCGAACTGATTAAATAGACTTAATTAGATGCAAATTCCAGCTCCCTGAATTTCTATCAATCGCAGAGTCTACTGTCACTTCCTCCTCTAAACCTTTAATTGAAGACCATATTCGGAAGTCAAGACTGTCTTGGGAGCCACCTTTCCTTCCAAACTTTTATCAATCGCCCATCATCCATTACCCATCTAGTACCATGCTCTAGAATTTTCCTCCTGTCTGATATACTTCTCCTGAAAACCTCAAGTTGGAACCTAAGTTGGCTTCCCAGAAATTCAAACGAGGGAAGTATTTTGCCTTCAGTACTCCAGCTAGAAAGGACTGGGGACAGTCACAGGCCAGCCCTCCTTTGCTACGAGAGCTCGAGTGAAAGCAGACAAAATTCAGAATCCAAGGCACCCCCCCCCCCCCTAGCTTAGGCTTGACAACCCCATTTCAAGACATTCAGCTCATATAATCCCTGGCCCCACCAGAATCTCCTAGATGCCATCACAATTGCCTTATTATTCCTAAAACACCTCCATTGCAGGTAACTCATGATCTTTAATATTGTTCATTTGGGGGGTAGAGGGACAAACGCATATCTCTTTTCATTCAACTTTGTGATAAACTGGAATGCATCTCTATTCATTCAACTTCGTGACAAACTGGAGAATGATATTAAAAGAACTCACCCCATGGAAGACCAATATACACCAAAGTGAACACAAATGAAGTACATTTCTCCAGTCCAAAGCAATTCAATAGTATGATAGGAAACAATATATGGATCACCTTTCAATTATGATGTTAACAAGCCTATAATCAGCAGAAAATGCTTCCACTCATGACACAATTCAAACAATTGAGAGATCAAAATTCATTACTCAAAACTGAGTCCCCAGAAAGTCAACATTCTGAGATATCAAAATCTTTCCCCCAATCTGGCAGTAACTGCTCTAAGCTTTGAATAAACCTTCCTAGCAGGTGAACTCAAAATCAAGCCACATAGAGAATCCCTTGCAATTTTGATATTCGCAAATGAGCCAAGTATATGAATTTTGGTGTCTGCAATGACAATCCTCATCTTTGTAGAGTTCTCAATTGCAAATTTTGCTTTGCCCCCTTTCCCTGAAAGTCTTCCAATAGCACGTGAAAGGTGCTCACCTCTTAGAGTCTTGACATCCTTAATCTCAAATGACTCCGCATAAAGCTCATCCATTCGCAAAAGCGCAATAGCATCAATGACATCAAAACCAAGCATGAAAGCATGGACAAAATCTGCACACTTCTGCAGGTTGCTGATATCAGGTGTGTCTGCTCTAGTTTTCAATTCAACCTTGTGAGCCTTGAGATTCATACGGATGTCAATTTTCATTTGGTCGTATATATATTGGAGTGTATACGTCCATCCATGCTTTCTTGAGCAGTGAATACTGATGTGGAGGAACAGAAACCTTTTGAAATTGAACTCGCCCTTCAGATATCTCATGGGCCTTCAAAGGCTCAAACTTTGGCTTGGAAGGGAAGTTTATAGGATTAGATGGAACTGCTCCAGCTTCCATGACTGTGGATGCATCATTAGACTCCATACTCCAGTTCCACCTCTGTAAACCTTGAGAAGACATAAAATAAGATTAGAAAAAGAAAATCAAAGGATCTACATTGAAAATATAGTTACTGTTAATGCAGGCCACAATATAATTTTCTCTAATCCCATCAAATCATCTTATGTAGAAAAGGGTGAGGCAATGCAAAGCAAAGCCAAGACAGTAAAAGGTATTCTACCGGATTTTGCATTCCTTCACACTCTCTGTTACAATACAATTAATTTACCACTTGGTATCTAACAGAAGCAAATGCCTCTTAAAACTGTTGTCTAATCTCTTTCGAGTTTCAAGATTCTTAATGCAAGTCATGATCTACATTGCTACAAATATCAAGCGAAAACAGCTAAATGCAAATACCAGCACATTTTTATAATAAAAGAACATGTGCTCAAAAGAGGCATCATTTTCAGCAGATACACATACACTAGTTCTAAGATAAGTTGCATCCATAAAGTACAGAGACAAAAATGGGACACATAATGAGACACAACACGGAGATGTTGACAAGGAAAAGTTGCTTTATTTGTATTATGTCATGTCCAAGAACCGTGTCCGACATGGATATGGCACAAAAACAGTCATCTCTAAAAGCGTGAGTGCAACATAAAGGGGCATCGCTATCAAATCCCATATCAAGGTCTCCAGATAAGTCAAACCCCACATTTCTTAATTAATTATTTATAGCATGAAACTAGCTAACATGCTCAAATTTCCCAATCTCCAAGCTGATTTAAGTTCAAATAAAAGGAAGCTAGAATAGAAAAAGCTGAGTGACCAACAAATAACAATATACCATCACAAGAGCCACCAACAGCAGTGCTCGCAGGAGAAAACACTACCAGATTACACATAACACATTTCAAACATCAAGCTTCATCAATAATCTATTACCAAAAAAATAAAAAACACATATCCCAATAATTATTAAAAAAAATGAGTCAAATAGAAGGAGAAATCTCTTAGCCCCAAATCAAAATTCACAGAATGGATCTCAAAATTCTTCGTTGAAAATTCAGATGATTATAAATTGGACCCATTTACTAAACAAACAAATATGCGTGGCTACAATTTTAACTTAAGGGTCTAATTGAGGGCAGGCATGCCAAGGCCTGCGGCTTGAATCCTCCCTAATGCTGGAAATTTCAAAAGAAAATATTTTTTGTTGAATTTATTCGTATAAATGAAATTAATTACAAAAATCTATACAAAACATCAATAGACATATACAAAATCAAACCAATTGTTTGCAGTGCTGACACGAGGCAGAAGGTGAACAAGGTGTCCCTTTTTGTTACCATTAGGCCGTGTTACCAAATTCAAAGGCAGCACAATTTCTGGACTCTATATAACTTTTTAATGCAAATAACAATAATTTAAATTGATTTTATCCAAATATTTTATTTTTTTTCTTGCAAATTTTTTTTATTTACTGTAACCGATAATATTATGCATAAATAACACAAAAATACAGATAAATAAAAATAATTTAAATAAAATTCAGGATTCCCAAAAACAGCCATCATTCACTCTTCCACAAAAAATCTGGAAAAGAAATCTTGATTTGGTGTATAATCCCTACGAAGAAATCCCATTAAAATTTATACAAAATCCACAAAAAAATCCGGCACAAATCGATCTCTTCTTCCTCATGCTCGCTAATTTCTTGCAATAAAATCTTGTTACAGAGAAATTTGGTGTACAAATAAATCTTCCTAGGAGATTTAACGTGCAATTGACTAACGGATGTTAGACAAATTTTAAGCTTCCATTGAAATAGACATAGAAAAGAAAAATGAAAATGCCAGAGTCGGCGCAATTTGAAAAAGAGAGAGAGAGAGAGAGAGAGAGTATCTAGAGAGAGCGGACACATACCGGCTAAGGAAGACGACGATTAAGACGACAGAAGATAAGTGGCTTTCCTAGCATGGGCAGCGAGGGGCGGTGATGGGGCTCGGCGGCAAGAATCTCTCAGTGATCTGCTTGAGAGGAAAAGGAGACCGGAGAAGAATAGAAAAGCAGGATTTGTTTTCACGGGAAGGTGCGTTTCATTTTATTCTGTTTTGAGAAATTTTAATTTCTAATACCAGACCAAAAATATTTTTCGTTTGGGTAAAAAAATGGAGAAATGTTCGTATTTAACCTAAAACTTTTTAAAAAAACCCTCAAAAAATTTTTTCAAACAAACATATTTTAAAAATAAACTAAATTGATCCATTTTTTAAAATTTGATCAATATTATTTACTGTAGATCGAGTTTTAAAAACTCAATCAATATTATTTATATACTATTTATAATTCGTCGAGTTTTTAAAATTTGATCAACTTCTAGTGTGAACAATATTCGTCAAATATTGAATACTCAATCAATTTATGAATAATATATGAATAATATTGGTTAAATTTTTAAAATTCAATCAATCTATCAAAATTATTGGTCGAAATTTTAAAACGTGAAAATTCTAGATTAAAAATTGAATATTTTTTTTGGAAACGTTTTAAGAAATTTTTTTGGATAAAAATGGTACATGTCTCCATAAAAACATTTTAAACTTCTATTAACGATTGCAAATAAAATGATTAAAATATCCCTCTAATTATCCTTATTATAAATAAATTATTTCTTTTTCTATCTTAGACCAATATATATAAATATATATATAGCTGGCATTAATAACAAAAATTAATTCTTTTCATATCTGACTGCTCAAAGGCATTAGGGTGTGGGTACTAATTTCATATTATTATTTGAATTATCTGATATCCTTATTGATAATGGTGCCTACTTAACAGGTTTTTATAAACATTTATGATTATTCGATAAAAAAGATAATTATCATCAAATTTAAATTCTTTTATATTTTTGTAAAATTTTAATTTCTGTAAACTCTCAAGAAGAAATGAAATTTTTCTAAAATTCTAAACTTTTCTTAATTTCAAAGAAATCTAAATCTTTTAAAAATTTTTAAATACAATTTCTACTATTTCAAAAGACTTAACACAAAAGAAAACTAGGATTTTTTACACCTCTTGAAAGGCTATAAATATAAAATATAGATAACCCTCAGAGAGAATTCAGTTTTTATACAGGAGAGAGAGAAAATTCAATACATTAATCAGAGGAGGGTTCTATATCCAATTCTCTATATCATTCAGATGGGGATTTCATACCCATTTACATACACCGATGAAGGTAGGGTCTCATGTCAAATCTTATACGGTCAAAGGTATGGCTCTATAGTCGATTTTATACGATTAGAGGTATACTTTCGTACTCTATTCTAGACACGATCGGAGATATGATATATATCACATAGATTACATCACATGATATTATATATATAATATACAATATGTCTTCATACATAACTCTCATCGTATAATGCTTATGCATGCTACATGCATGCACAGGGGTTTCAATATCCACTCGAACAATGCATTACACACACTGAGACCACCAGAAACATATCTACAACTATTTTTAGTTTTTCCTTTGTTATTACTCTATCTGACTTAAACGTTGAAATTCTCTCGTTGGACTAATCCTGGTGGGGTTTTTGTAGGTTTTCCATCCGATACGGCGAACATTCTCGGCATAGACTCTCTGTTCGAGTCGGAAGAGTAAGAATCTATGGAGGTCAAAATCGACTCCAACAGATTGGTACCATCCATGAGAATGACTGATTGATAAGCCAAAAAATCTTCACGGCCCTGTTTTGCTTCATTTCTCCTATCGTCATGCCTCTGTCATCCATGCATAACATCGGGCAGAATCACCCTCGGAACGAGACCCCTAGCTACCCTACTATCCCTTTGTTGAGCCATCCTCTCGGCATAATGATCAGCGTGTTGTCAATTAGGGATCTATCTTCCTGAACGAGCAAATATTGCCCAGTCCTCCCGAGCGAGCCAGTATCACCCAGTCATCCCGAATAGAGTCCATCCTAGGGATTTATCTCCCCGAACGAACCAGTGTCATCCAATCCTCCAGAACGTGCTAGTGTCGCCCAATGCTTCCAAATGGAGTCCATCGATAGGGATCCATATTTCTGAAAGGACCAGCGTCTCCCAATCCTCCAAAATGGGTCAGTGTCGCCCAATCCTCCCAAACGAAATCCATTGATAGGGATCTATCTTCCTGAACAAGTCAGTATCGCCAAATCCTCCCAAACGGGTCAGTGTCGCCCAATCCTCCCGAATGGAGTCCATCAAGGGATCTATCTCCCCAAATGAACCAGCATCGCCCAATCCTCCCGAACGGGCTAGTGTCACCCGGTCCCCCCAAATAGAATCTATTGATAGGGATCTATCTCCCCGAAAGGGCCAGCATCACCCAGTCCTCCCAAATAGGCTAGTGTTACCCAATCCTCTCGAAAGAAGTTCGTCGATAGGGATCTATCTTCTCGAATGGGTCAGCGTCGCCCAAGCCCCCGAACGGGCCAATATCGCCTAGTCCTCCCAAATAAAGTCTATCAATAGGGATCTATCTCCCCGAAAGGGCCAGTATCGCCCTATCTTCCTAAACGGGTCAGTGTCGCCCAATTCTCTCGAAACGGAGTCCATCGATAGGGATCTATCTTCCCGAAAGGGCAAACGTCGCCCAATCCTCCCTAACAAAATCCATCGATAGGCATCTATCTCCTTGGCCAACGTCACCCAGTTCTCCCAAACGGGTCAGTGTCGGCCAACCCTCCCAAACGAAGTCCATTAGTATGGATCTATCTCGCGGAATGGACCGATTTTGCCCAATCCTCCTGAATGGGAAAACATCGCCCAATCTATCAAACGAATGAGTCCTCCCGAACGGAACCTATCGTTAGGGATGTATCTCCTTGACGTGTAAACTTGGCTTACTCTTTCAATTGAAATATCTTAATGGAACTCTCTTGGATACAACTCCCAATCAAATATATATGATTTACGCTTGTAATCATACGTCTCACATGAATTCTGCGATCACTTTCTATCGATTTTCTATTTAGGGTCCCAGCGCCCCGGATCCCCGGATCTTTTGTATTGCATGAGGACGAAATCTAACTCCTCTTTATTGGTTTTCTATTGATGAGCTCTGGCCCAGATGGTATCCAACTCCCATTCTCCTAGTATTCTATTAAAAATGGCTATAACCGAATCAAATGGGATCCAACTCCCTTTCTTTTGAAATCGCATTACAATAATTACAATATTACTCCAGTGTATTCTCGTGGCTCTGATGCCTAATACCCTATTAACTACAATGCCCTCGACAACAAGTCAAGACACACGAATGCAAAGCCTGGCCCTGTTCTCTCTTGTATTGGTATTTAGCCTCTTACACTCACTGAGAGTTAGATCACTCTATTGGAACACAAACTCCAGGTTAGTCTTTGGATCTTCTACTTTTGCTTTTCATAACACAAGTACTCTACACTCTCGACTACTGCTCAGTTAGACACTTTAGCTTAAATCTCTTGACCTCCTATTCATTTGAATCGTTCGATCTATCGGTCTCTCTATTATTCGATCTGTCGGTCTCTTCATCTTTCGACCTGTCGGTCTCTCAATCTCTTGCCGGTTTATCAATCTCCTAATTATATAAATTATTCGACCTGTTAGTTTCTCCATCGCATGACCTGTCGACCTTTCAATCTCTTGGTTCATCGATCTCCTGATCATTTGAATTATTTGACCTATCGATCTCTCGACTTGTCGGTCTCTCCATCGTTTGACATGTTGGTTTCTTTATCTCCAAATGGTCTCTTGATCTCCCGATTATTTGAATCGTTCAACTAGTCGGTCTCTTAACTTCTTGATCACTAGACTTATTGATTCGTTGATCTCTTAGTCACTCGATCTGTCAGTCACCAGTCACTCAATCTCTCAATCACTTGGTCACTCGATCTCTCGAACTCTCAATCACTTGATCTCTTGATCTTTTGACCACTTGGTAACCTGACCTTTCTGTCTTTTGACCTGTTGATCTCATGACCTCCTGGCCTCTCAAATTTTCAATCTCTAAACTTCTCGGACACTTAACTTTTCGGTCTGTCAACTGACATCAAATAGACCACTCGATTTGCTCTCAGTAAAGTAAGTAGAATTCTTTCTCGGTCTTGTGTCTCCTGATTGTTGCCCCTCTCTTTTAGTCACCTGCTCAACTCTCAATATTGTCTAAGATTCTGATGGTTCACGGCCCTAACGGCTTAAAAAACTTATAATCACTAGATTCAAAGCTCATTAAGCCTACAACCTGTTGAGTGAGTGGGAGTCTCTCAGTGACTCTATCTCTCAGTCCTATGTCTTCCCACAATCGCGTGACCTCTCGATTACCTGATCCGCTGATAACTCGACTACTACTCAGTTGCACACTTTCGCTTAAGTCTCTTGATCATTTGACTTGTCGGTCTCCCAATCTCTCGATTGTTCGACCTGTCGATCTCTCAATCTCTCAATCATCGACCTATTGGTCTCCTAGTCTCTTGATCATTCGACCTGTTGATTTCGTAATTTCTCGATTGTTCGACTTGTCGGTTTCGTAATTTCTCGATTGTTCGACATGTCGGTCTCCCAGTCTCTCAATCGTTCGACCTATCGGTCTCCCAATCTCTCGATCGTTCATTTTGTCGGTCTCGCAATCTCTCTATCGTTTGATCTCTCGATCGTTCGACCTCTCAGTCTGTTAACTTGTCGATCTCTCGACCTTTTGGTCTCTTGAGATCCACTCTACTTCTAATACCATTTTTTAAAAATGTCATTAGGCGTGGGGGCAAAAATAGTACCCTACTTAATAGGTTTCTGTAATCATTCATAGTTATCCGATAAGGAAGCCAATTATCACCAAATTCAAATCTTTTCATATTCCAGTAAAAATCTAATTCTCGTGGACTCTCAAGAAGGATTGAAATCTTTCTAAAATTCTAAACCTTTTTAATTTTAAGAAAATCTAAATCTTTTAGAAATCTTTAACTACAATCTCTACCATTTCAAATGATCTGAGGCAAAAGAAAACTGGGTTTTCTACACTCCTTGGAAGGTTATAAATATAGAGCATAAGGAACTCTCAGAGAGAATTCAGTTTTTACACACGAGAGAGACAATTCAATACATCAATCAGAGGAGGGTTCTATACCCAATTTTATATGTCATTCAGAGGGGGTTTCGTACTCATTTATATATACCGACGAGTGTAAGGTCTCATGTCCAATCTCATATGGTTAGAGGAATGGCTCTATAACCAATTTTATACGATTAGAGGTATACGTTCGTACTCTATTCTATATACAATCGGAGGTATGATATATATTACACAAATTATATCACATGATATTATATATACAATATACGATATGTTTTTATACATAGTTCTCATCATACAATGCTCATGCATGCTACACGCATGCACGGGAGTTTCGATATCCACTTGAACAATGTATTACACGTACCGAGGCCACTAGGGTCATACCTATCGCTATTTTCAGTTTTTCTTTGTTATTACTCTTTCTGTCTTGAGTGTCGGAATCTCCCCATTGGGTCAATTCCAGTGATGTTTTTATAGGTTTTCCATCCGATATGATGAGCACTCTCGTTACAGACTTTTCATTCAAGTCGGAAGAGTAGATATTTATGGAGGTCAAAATCGACTCTAACACTCGTAAATGGGATTTAAGAGTTATTTAATTTTACTACAATTTATTAATCGATTTGAAATATATATTATAATGTTTTTAGATTATTTTTCATTTGTCATTTTATTTTGCTTATTTCATTGAAAAATTTTTAGTTTTTTTTTTTATGTTTTTTCTTATTTTTATATTATTTTTCTTATTTTTATATTTTTCTTTATATTCTTTTTTATATTATTTTTATATAATTTCATTATTTTTAACTAAATTAAAAAAAATAGTAGGATCCTAAAATCTTGCAAGTAGAACTAGAAAAAAGATAATGTTTTTTTTTTTTTATATTTATTTTAACATTTCTTAGTTTACATGATAAATTTATATTTTTTTACTGAAATTTTCAAAAACAGTTTTAGCCACAATATATACTTAATATTTTAATTTAAACATAATTTTATAAAATATCACAATTTTTACATCTCCTATAGCGGCGAGTAGAATGTAAATCCGGTCACAAAGGGGTCCTTCAATTGCCATCTGTGGATCAAAGAGGAAGGAAAGATGTTTAAGAATTCAAGGGGCTTTTTTCACCCTCAACATATCTCTAAGAAACAAATTCCACTTATTTGTGTATTTATTTTACAATTTCTTTTTCATTTCTAAAGAAAAAAAAAAGGAAAAAACTTACATTTTTTTTTTCATCTAATTTTAATATCGATCACAATTCACAACTAGTAAAGCCAATCCTGAAAGATGAGCGCTTAACTTTTGAGGTATAAAATATCTAAAATACCCTTAAATGTCGATAAATAGGTCTTCTTGTGTTGTGGCCTCTTCTTCAATGAATTCCATGGCTGCCTTTGCTCACCTCTCTCTCTTCACACCATACCAAAAATGTTTTCCTGTGGCGCACATTTGTGACATCATAGGAGGTCGAGTTTTTAAACTCTGAAAATGAAGAAAAAAGATTTAAAAGTGTCAATATCTTAATAAATCTTATAATACTCGAACTAAATTAATTGAACGAAATTTAAATACTGATCGATGAAAACAATAATAAAAAAAGGAGGCCTTACAAAATATGGACACCAATGATAATGTCATGTAACACAGTGGTATGCTCATAGATGAGATAATGCATGAAATTCCGTCACTACAGAATGCATGTTAGTAAAGAAACATTAACCAATAGTTGGTCAAGTAAGAAAGGTATTTTACCGCTTAATCAATTATTAGGGTTTGAGCTTTCTTGAGAATGAAAAAGATGCTATTGAGAAACCTCTCTTTAAAAATAAATTCGATAATAAATCGATTTAAATTAATCAAAATGAAATATCAGATATCGAGTGATGATTAATATATAAAAATAACAAGTAAAAGCAACACTAGACTCATCGCTAGAAATGGCATGTAATAGTATGAACGATGGCAACTCTATTAGAAATGACGTCAGAAGATCGATTACGTTTCATTACAATACTCACGTAAAACTGATATCATTGAAATTAAATCATTTGTTGTTATGAAAAAATAATTTTTTAATATAAATGATAATAATTCAACTAATAATTGTCTTAAAATAACTCATGTTTTAATTATATATATAATTTTTTACCTCATTTTCCGTGACTAATAAATAAATTTAGCATTCATAGTTTTGTACAAAGTGATGGAGGGGTATTTTGATCATTTCACCTCCTCTTCAACATCTCCCCTTCCTCCTCCTTTTTGTACGGCACAGGGCAATTGAAGGACCCTTTGTTATCCACTTTATATGGTTGTGGGTAGTATGGGTATATGGATTTTAAAATTGTGATTTTTATATAATTGTGTCTAAATTAAAATATTTCATATATATATTGCTACTAAAATTAACTTTTTTTTTAAATAACTTTATCATATAAACCAAGAAAATGTTACAATAAATATCGAAAGAATTAAAGAAAATTTTTACTTTCACTTACAAAACCTTAGAATCCTATTTTTGATTTAGCTAAAAATATATTACATATAAAATACCACAAAATACGAAGAAATTAAAAATTTTCAATAAAATAAGCATAATAAAAAGATAAATGAAATACAATTCAAAAAAAATTATAATATATGTCTTAAGTCGATTTACAAAATTATAATGAAATAAAATAATTTTTAAATCTCATTTGAAAAGATATTGATATAATTCAAATAATGATATAAAATAGGAAATAACGTCCTCATACTTGAGATCAGCTGGAGATCAACCCTTAGATATAACATAAATAAATTTCTATTATTCGTGCTAGATAAAAGATATCTCTGATTTGAGGTCGGGTTATCATCAATTGAAGAACAAGAAGAGTGATATGCATAAGACCGTATTTAGAACTTGGTATAGATATTATGAGTTTTTGGTGAAACCATTTGGCTTGACAAATATCCATACTGCTTTTATGGATTTGATGAATAGGGTATTTCTCTCATATTTTGATAAGTTTATAATTGTGTTTATTGATGACATATTAATGTATTCAAAGAATGATAAAGAACATTCAGAGCATTTTAAAATTGTTTTGCAAACTCCTTGGGAGATACAATTGTATATTGAGTTTTTCAAATGTGAATTTTGATTGAAAAAAATTGGATTCTTGGGGTAAATAGTATCCGATGAAAAAATATTTGTAGATCCAAAGAAAGTTAAAACTTTCTTAAAGTAGGAACAATCGAGAAATGTGACAGAGGTGAGAAATTTTCTTAGGTTAGTAGGGTATTATAGAAGATTTGTTGAGAGATTTTCTAAAATTGTAGGCCCATTGTCTGGTTTGACAAAAAAAGGAATTAAATTTAAGTAGGATGATGAGTGTAAAGTTAGCTTCCAAGAGTTTAGGAAAATGTTGACATCTGCTCCCATCTTTACTTTCCCATCGAGTGGAGGTAGATATATCATTTATAGTGATGTTAGTAAACAAAAATTAGGATGTGTGTTAATGTAAAATGATAAGGTGATAGATTATGCCTCATGCCAATTAAAGAAGCATAAAGAGAACTATCCTACTCGTGATCTGGAGTTAACTGCAATTGAATTTGGCTTGAAGATATGGAGATATTATTTGTGTCATGGCTCGATCCTCAATCAAAGGCCGTGAACAGCCGCCCGTTATTCCGTATGCTGCCCATCACATGACACATGTACCAAGGCAATACAAGACTAACATCTTCACCTGTTTAAAACCTGTTTTTCCTAAAAATAAAATTTCCCAAGTAAAAGAATTTAAAATGCAACATTTTGCCTCAATGCATTAATATACAAAAATTTCGAGAGTTTCAATTTACATTTTTCATAACATAATTACAGTCATCATATAAAATGTACATGGCCATTCTATGGATCTCAAGTATACATCATTCAATTTCATCATGGAAGAATGGTTGGTACCCTACCAAAAACTCAACGTCTCCAAATGTATGTCAAGTGTGTTGAAAGTCTCTCGACACGTCTCCCTATCAAATCTATATTTGTAATCATATAAAAGTGAGAGGTGAGTATTAAGGAAAATATTCAGCTAGTGAGGGGATCAACATTTTGTTTTCAATAATATGTGTGAGTATCGAGTGTCAAAGCACATTTTAAAACATGATGATATTATAAATCGAGCATGACATTTCCATAAATCATATGATCGTATATCATGCATCATTATATAAACATATGAATCCATTTATATTTCGAAATCATTTAGAGCTTGTCAATAAAATATCTCTGGCAATGGTCTACTGTGACCAATGACAGGCGCATTGAGGGTTTTCATATGCAAGTATAAAAACATTTAGCTCTCTACCCCAATATTGGCCACGGGCCTCATCAAGTGCTAGATAGTGGCAACGCACATTTCCTCCCCTTACGGTTCAACCAACTAGCCCGTGTTTACGCAAATATATATATAATAAAACATGTATAGAACTACGCCCGGTGCTAGACAGTGGCGTCACACATGTTCTCCTCGATTTGCTTTAACCGACCGCGACCATATATATGACGTTTGGAGATACCTCCTGCAGAAGTATATCTGGACACACATGCGGAGCCTCTACAAATGTCCTTTGTAGCTACGGTAGTCCACTAGGGACATCATCACATCATCACATCACAAGTAGGCATCCGATCCACACATTTCATTAAACTATTTCAAATCAGCGTGCCAATGCAATGGAACATATAAATCATACCAAATTTTCAAAGAGTGGCACGATGTCATTTCAACAAAATTTATGGATGCATATCATTTGAATCAATCATTTGAAACACTCCAATGATCACAAAGAGAAGCATTTATAAAACATAGACTAATTCTCATACTTTCACATATATCATAAAATATGTCATTTTGAAAAGGTATAAAATATGAAATTTTGTTTAATAAAAAATGTAGTGTTAAAGTCTCACTCACAGTATATGAGAGGGTATATCACTCCCTAAATTGCACCAAATGTGTAAGAATTGTGCTCTCCTCATTCGGTCACCAAGCGTGTCCCTACAATGGTAACACATAAAATGTCATAAAATTGAAAACCACTATGTTAAATTGTATGTTAATTAATCTTTCGTCTAGGATTAAGGTTTAGGGTATCATAGGTAGGCTTCGAATGTGTACATACGCTGTCTTTTTTTTTTTATCACCAAATCAGCAACTTTAAATGCCCATTTCCATGGGCTCACAGTTCAGCCCGCAAGCTTCAAGATTCTGCATATTTAAGATTTCAATTCCCTTTTTACACATTATGCATTCCAAAATCCGTAAAATGCGTATTTCCTCATGCATGTGTTCTTGGCCTCGATGTTTCCCATACCTTTCTAACAAAACAATGCCACTTTAAACCATCAAAACCATCACTCTTACATTCTATCTCTTTGTATACTCAAAACAGTCCGCAAAATTTCAGAAGTTAGTATGCTCAAAATCTTACCTCCTTTATACACAAAATAGTCCACATTCACATTGTATATTGTATAATTCATCCTTTAAAATTCTGCATGCTAACACATCAATTGAATTCACCACTCCTTCATAAGATTTCACATTCTACAATCATTATACATACACATGCTCATACGCATTCTTTACATTCTTAGCTACTCATCAAACTAATACACATTTTATCGTATCACCTTAGTGCAAATATACTAACTATACATGCACACATAGACATTTATCACTACTTCTAAAATTCTGCACACGTGTGTGACATTTGAAATCATAAGTTCTTGGATACCATGACTATTACATAGCATTGGTCCTCTCAGGTTCACTCTCCTTTCCAAGTCTCCTTCTCAGCTAAATCCCTTGCATATCTTAATTACTTCCTTTCGGTTAACATAAACACATACTTATCCCTCACACTTTCGACCATTTCATTTCTTTTCTTCCTTAATGCCCTAAACCAGAATTTTGTTTTCCCTCATAAGCATCCTCTCGGTCTCCAAATGTACATACATACATTTACCACCTTACCAAAAATTCTGCACACATTATGACCATTTTTCCTCACAATTCACTTCTCGGCTAGCATGAAAATGGTCTCACCTCAATCATTTTTGGTGTAAAAAATTTCTATACATTATTAAACCACATTCCTTGGCATTTAAGGTAGTTTTCTTGCACAACTACATCCCATTGTTTTATGCCAACAAGCACATATACATACTCATAATTCCCATTCAAATTTCCGCACACAAACTTTACAAAATGAAGGACAAGTTCTCAGCTCACTAATACACCTTTTTCCCATCATTTCAATCAACAATCATACACATATATTCATCACTTTTACATTAGAATTCTGCACACATTTCTAATGTTTCATTTGGGTTCCACTTAGGCTCTAAGTTATAGAATTATGCTAAAACATCATATTAAAACATTCACACAAGATTCTCAAATTTCAACAAAGTGTAGAATTCTTTTACCTCAGATTTTGATGCTTCAAGCCCAACCGAGACCTTTCTTCAAAAGATCTCTCTCTCCTCCTTGCTCTTAGCTCTCGGCCTCTTCTTGTTCACCAAGCTAGGCATCTCCTCTTGGCTCTAAGCTTAGATATGTTGTGTTAGGATTTGAGGGAGAAGAATCTACATAAAAATTTCCGGGTGGTGTTTGAAGAAATCAAATCTTTCTTCAATTGGGTTGCTCTCTGTCTAGAGAGAAAAATGGAGAGCTTTTGCTTCTTTGGCTTTGAAGATCTCAAGAGCTTAGAAGAAAAAAGCTAAGTGTTTAGCTTTGTTAAATTTGCTCCATTCAATCCTAACTCTTAAACATTCTCAAGATCAATTCTATGCCATAGGATTACTTGGTCACAAGAAAGTGTTCATTCTTTCTCAATAAGAAGCACTCACGGTTTTGCTCTTTTCTCACACTACCGCTCAAGTCTTCATTAATTGTATGTCTTCCACCAACCAAGATCCAATGACTCACAATTTTGATCCAATTCCAAGCCAAATCCACACTATTGGTTTATTTTTAAGAAAACCCACACTTCCACTCAATAAATAGTATTCTTGTCTCTCACTAACTCAATCCAAGGGCCCAAATTAATTCCTCTCACTTCAAACTCAATTTATACCCTTGGATTAACTTCTCAAAGGCCAAACAATTTCTTCTCTCCATCACCTCATCCGGCTACCTCACCTATCCCACTCTTTACACCCTTGTTTGGTCACGGTTTGGGGAAGAGCATTTGCCAAATTACTTCTAGCCCAACCATTGATCATCTCAAAGGTTATTTCTCACCATTGGATCATTTTACACCAAACCAAAATCATTTTCTCTCACTTCCTCAATTCAATAGTTACAATCTAGTCACAAATCAACCAAAGATCCTAATCATCCACTCATACCACAACTTCATTATATGCTTATTTCTCTCCATTTTCTTTTCCTCTAAGTTCTTATTAATTTCAATTGAGTCCCTTGACTTATAAAAATTATATTTAACCCCGAAAATTTTCATAATTTCATATTAGACCCAAAACCTCGTATGCCTAATTTAATTTATCCTGCATCAAAACGTGGTCGTTTAGCCTTACCAAGCCACATTCGACCTGGTTAGGGTATCATCGATGATTTTTTGAGAAATTTACGATTTAGCTCTACAAAATAAGATCTATCAAAATTTGAGGTTCTTATACACTTTAGAGTCATCTCATTATTATTGGACCACCGGTGGTCATTTTGGAAATTTTTGAATGGTCGGTGATTGAGCCAAAATTTTCAGTAGCGGTTTTAGCGAAAATTTTTTTTAGTGAATTTCCTACATAGAAACATGAGTAATATCATATATAAAATGAAAAGGAGTACAATAATGAGTACACTGAGATATCGGTATTATATTTTTCTAACCCCCTAAAAATAAGTTTCATCCTTGAAACTAAAAGAAAACTATACAGAGAAAAGTTGGGGGTACTGTCTCCTCATGGCCTCCTCGGGATCCCAAGTCTCCTCCTCGACCTAGTCACTCCTCCATAAGACTCGGACTAAAGAAACTTCCTTGCTCTGCAACTCCTCAACTTCCTAGTCTGCCGATCAAGGATAGCCATGGGTTGAATTGGTAGACTCAAGTCTTCACGCAACTCAACTGGCGGAGGCTCTAGGATATGTGATGGATCAGACAGGTACTTTCTAAGTATTGAGACGTGGAAGACATTGTAAATGCGTGAAAGCTCATCCAGCAGCTCTAGCCTGTATGCCATATTTCTGACCCTCTCAAGGATACGGAAAGGCCTAATATATCTGGGGCTCAGCTTACCCTGCTGCCTGAATCAAGTCACCCCTTTCCAGAACGATATTAGTAGGAAAACTATGTCTTCCTCCTCGAACTCAAGTGGTCACCGCCTCCATCGGCATAAACTTCCTATCAGTCCTAGGCGGCTTTCATTCGCTCACAGATGATCCTTACTTTTTCTTTAGTCTCCTCAATAATCTCAATACTGCTGAGTTACTTCTCTCCTACCTTATCCCAACACAACGGAATACGACATTTTCTCCCATATAATGCCTCATACGGAGGCATCCCAATGCTGGCCTGATAGCAGTTATTATATGCAAACTCTACTAATGGGAGATGCTAGTCCAAACTACTCTGAAACTCGATAACACATGATCTCAGCATGTCTTCTAGAGTCTGGATGGTCCTCGCTGACTGACCATCGGTCTGGGGGTGGTATGCTATGTTGAAACTCAGTCTAGTACCCAATGCCTCCTGTAATCTGGGCCAAAATCTAGATGTAAATTTGGGGTCTTTGTCTGACATTATCGACGAAGGTACCCCGTGAAGTCTGACAATGGTGTTGATGTAGAGGCATGCCGACACCTCCAAGGAATAATCATCATGAATAGCAATGCGGTGTGCAGACTTGGTGAGTCTATTTACGATCACCCATATAGTATCATGTCATGTCGAAGTCCGTGGTAGCCCCATCACAAAATCCATCGTGATATATTCCCACTTTCACTTGGGAATGGGAAGAGGTAGTAAAGTGCCGGCAGGTTGCTGATACTCGGCCTTCACCTGTTAACAAACTAGGTATCGAGCAACAAACTCTACAATCTCTCTCTTCATACCGAGCCACCAATAACTACCTCTGATAGTTCGGTACATCTTCGTACCACCCGAATGCATAACATAAGTAGAGGAATGAGCTTCCTCAAGAGTAGCTCTCCGAAAATCGCTGTCGGCGGGAATGCAAACTCACTCTCGGTATACCACTAGTCCGTCATCATAGACTTGAAAATCTCCGCCATCACCTCTACGGATCCTATCAAGAATATCTCGGAGCTCCTCATTGATCCCTGGAGCTCTCTAATGCGGTCGAGCAAGGTCGGCCTCACCTCAAATCAGGCTAGTAGTGCTCCTCGATCATCACTAGCCAAGCTAACTCCTAATGCACGGAGTCCCACCAAACAAGAGAGATAAGCATTCTCTATCATCTGAGGAGAAGATGATGACTTCCGGCTCAAGGCATCTACCACAACATTTGCCTTTCCCGGATGATAATCGATGATAAGGTCGTAATCCTTCAATAACTCCAACCATCTCCTCTGTCTGAGGTTCAATTCTTGTTGGGTGAACAAATACTTTAGACTTTTATGATCTGTGAATACCCTGCAGGTCACCCCGTATAAATAATGTCATCATATCTTCAAAGCAAAGACTATAGCGGCCAACTCGAGATCATGTGTTGGGTAGTTCAATTCGTGCTTCTTCAATTATCGAGAAGCATATGCAATAACCCGACCATTCTGCATCAGTACACAACTCAATCCCTATCGGATGGCATCACTATATACCACATACTCCCGACTACTAGTGGGAAGGGCTAATATCGGTGCGGATGTCAATCGTTGTTTGAGCTCCTGAAAGCTCGCCTCACAATGATCATCCCAATGGAATTTAAAGTCCTCCCACATCAATTTAGATAGTGGAGCAATGATCGAGAGAATCCCTTAACAAACCGTCGATAATAACTTGCAAGACCAAGGAAACTCTGGATCTCAATCACAGTTTACGACTGTTCCCATCTCAATATAGCTTTGACTTTCTGTGGATTGGTGAAAATAACTTCCGTTGAGACTATATGCCCAGAAAACCAATCTGTCACAACCAAAATTCACACTTGGTGAATTTGGCATATAACTGTCTCTCGCAAAGGATATGTAAAACAACCTGAAGGTGCTGAGCATGCTCTTCATCACTCCGTGAGTAAACTAGGATGTCATCAATAAACACGATAACGAACCGATCCAGATAATCATGGAAGACCCGATTCATCAGGTCTATGAATGCAGCTAGTGCATTGGTTAACCCAAATGGTATGACCCAAACTCCTAATAGCTATTCAATTTTAATTCCAATGAGAGGAAATCTCATTAAATTTGTGATTTGTGATACATATTTATTTTTTGTATCTTATTGTTAACTGTTAATGGCTTAATAATTAACGAAATTTTGTATTTTATTTTCTTTGTTTGATATTTTATGACATTGTTAAATTGTAAATGAACACTTTGATTTCTTTTTTTGATATTATATATTTTTTTATTATAATTTTATTTGAATTTATTTCATGATAATGCAGGAGAAATATGATGAGCTCGTCTGCGGAGTTCGAGCGGTAGTGAAGATGTTGGCTCATCTAAGCCATCGGTTGATAATGTGGCTTTATGGCTCGAGGCAAGTGGTGGGGCAGAAAAGGGAAGATTTTTTGGGATAGGCTCTTTGAGCCGGACTTGCAGAATCACCAATCAATCTTCTTTCACCCCATCAGCTGTAATGGAAGAAATGATGTAAATGAACCAAGAGCTGAGCCAACAACTAACCTAGTTGAAGTACCTATTAGTAGAAAAAGACAATCAACTTAAAGAGTTACGCACACAACAAATGCAAAGAGATGATGAAATCAACAAGCTACGTGTAAACCAAAGGTTCATAATACAACATCTTCAGTTAGCTCCTAGTTTAAGTCAGATGGCTTCATTTCTATTTTCTTCTGATAATCCTCCTGATGGTGATAATGGCGATGATGGTGATTATTTATTTGATGATGATGGTGGTGGTGTCTTGAAACTTTTATATGTTATTTAATAGTTACATTTGAATATGTTTTTTTAGACTATTATATTTGAATATTATAATTTTATATTGTATTTATTGTTGACATTATTTTTTGTTACTTCATTGTTATTAAATGATAATGTTGACAATGTTGATGATGATGTTGTTGGATGGTTTGTTGATGATGTTATTGTTTGATGGTTGGTTGATGATGTTGATTTGTTGATTAATTGTTTTAATCAATAATGTTGTTGGATTAGAGACAAGAACATGGTATATAGGAAATAAGGATAAATTATAATATTTAATTTGATTTTTGATGCAAAATTTTCAAATTTGTAGCAAAATTCGTTACAAATTTTGATATTTAGGGCTAAATTTGTCACTAAAATTTCGACCCCAAATTTGTCGCAAATTTTGTTGTTGAATATGTTAACAACAAATTTTGCGACGAAACGAGTTGGTGGCAAATCTATGATGAACAAAAGTTCGTCGCGAATCTGAGATGAACTACTGTTCATCACAAATCTACGACTACCATAGGTTCGTCTCTCATTTGCAACAAATAGTTGTTTGTCGCAAATCTGTGACGAACTCTCGCTCGTCACTAATTAGCGACGAACTGCCGTTCATCGCTAATTTGTGACGAAAAGTTGTTCATTGCTAATTGGTGATGAACTTTGTGTTTGCTATAGATTAGTGATGAAATTTGTTCGTCATAAATTTGCAACGGATTTTATTCGATCGTAGAAGTCGTCGCTAATTTGCAACAAATTTTTTGACAAATACCTGTTTGTCGCTAAATTTACAATGAAATCATTGAATTTTGTTGCTAAAATTTGCGACGAGTTCATAGCGACAAATAATTTTGTCACTAAATTTGTTGAAAAAAATTTAGTAATAAACTTTCCTTAAAAGTTTGTCGCAAAATTCGTCACAAAACAATTGTTTTTGTGACAACCAAAAAGGGGGATTGAATTGGTTGTCAAAAATTTGACTTTTCAAAAATTTATTTAACTCTACTTAGATTTAGTTTAATTTTATGATCAATCTATATATGTGTAGTGAAAAATAAAATTAGAGATAGAGAGACAAATCATTTTTATAGTGGTTCGGTCTTATACTTATGTCCACTCTTTCAGCCAGCAAGCCGAAATCTATCAACCTGTTAGTTTCAACTATGTAGCTCGATTGTAAATTACAATCCACTTATCGATTTTTGATCTTCGCACTATGAAGAAAACTTTGTTCAACAATGGAAGACTCAACACCAACAAAAACTCACTCACAAAACACACTTACACCTCAACACAAAACCAATACAAATGCAATAAACAGTTTTTCAGAAAACAGGAAACTATGCTCGAAAAAAGGATTTCATGTGTAGGAATTTCATCACTTTTTTTTTTCCTGTAAAGAGCTCAAGTATTTTTCACACTGCTGTACTTTAAAGTTCCTTTTTCGTGCTGATTATTCTGAACTATTTTAAGCCTCAAAAACCTGCTACAATTCTCAGCAAAAGAAGCAGTAAAACTTTTGAAAATTCCTAAATTTTTGGGGTTGAAAATTCTCCATACTTTTCTGAATTTTACTAGCTGTAAAAATTTAAATTTAAAGTCTAACCAACCCTCTTGATATCTGTATAAATGAATTTGAATTTTTCTAGATGATAACCTTTGCAGAAATTTTGAAAACTCTTCAAAAAATCAATTCCTGGATGATGCTTCTTGTTCTGAACAATCACATGAGCAGCCAACTTCACTTGTATATTTCTCCACCAAAATCTTGAAGTATTTATGCCATAAATCATCATATCTGCTATCCAATAATAGTACTATAGTATAGAATTATTAAATTCAAAAATCTTTAACCAATAGTGAAGATATTGAAAACCAAATACCCATTAAAAATCAATTTCAGAAAAACATTTCTATTCTAAAATATGAGTAAGTAATCAAATTTAAGCTAATTTTCTCTAACATATCCATAAGATTTTTATGTTGTGAAAACTTAAAATTGAAGTGCCTCTCACCTTCTTTGAAATATAGTTTTCGGATTTAAAAATATCTCAATACACAAATAGATATAGTTGTCAAAATATGTCCAAATGATCATATTTCAACAAGTGTTGGAATGTCAAGTATCCTCTTGTTGTGAGATCTTATATGTATATTTAGGCTCAATTATAGGCTAAGTGTAGTACCCACGCTACACTTACTTCGCTAGCTATATCTTCAACAAATATTAAGAAATATAGCTTCTATGATCTAGAAATGCTTTGCTTTTATGATTAGTTCTATGAATGCTTCTATGACTTATCTTTAATAAATGTTATTTATTGAATATATCATCTGTACACTAAATAAAATTGTTAGAAAAACATGAGAGATTTTGTTATCATCAAAACTAAGGAGATAACAATTTTCTTAACATTCTCCTTCTTTTTGATGACAACAAAACCTTAAAAATAAATGCACAAAAATTATTCAATAGTGCACATTTTCAAAAATCATGTAGAAATGTACAAGTTCAAATCACATATGCACATTTTGAAATAACACAAGAAAATATACATATTCAAGCTCATAAAAAAAATTTCATTTGTAAAGCTCTCCCTTAGTTCACACCTTACTGTCATTTGTGCCTATTGTTTGTTTTAATTTGACATTATAGTTCTGCCCCTCAATGTGTGCATTTTATTTTTTATTTTTAATTTTTCTCCCCCTTTTTGTTGTATCAAAAAGAATACGAGACAAGACATAAGAGAAAATATTCAAAATTTTATTAAAGTCTGAAACCATTACATGAGAAATATATCATTGAAGCATAAGCATGAAATAAGTGTCCTTGACAGAGATAAGCCTAACATCATAGAAGCAAACAACACAGGAAGTTTTAAAGCCTAAAATACATTCTTTGATAGAAATTTTAGAATTTCAGAGAGATTAGATTGAGTGTTCTTTTGTCTTTTTAAGCACTCATCAAGTTTATTTTCTATTCTCTCTTTCCATTTATCCTCATGACCCTTAGCAGGTTTCTTCTTTTTCCTTGAAGATTCACCATGAACAAAGGTGGATTTTAGTGGTTCCTCAGTCATAAATGGACAATCAATGCTACTATTACCTTGAAATTTCCGTTTCCAGAAAGAGTTATCCTTGTTTCTCAATTCATTGTTTTCAGAGATATTTATTTCCATATGAGAAACCATTGATTCTCCTAACACAGTTAGCTTGATAACAAGATCTTTTAGGGCTAAAAAATCAAATTTTTTAAATTCAAGCAACCTCATCAGGACATTGCCATAGAGTTTGCTGCTTTTGTTCCTATGAATGTGACTGACAAATACATTGACTGACAAATACATTGACCATATCAATTTGTCTTCCTAACAGCAAAGCAACCAAGATTTTACCATCCTCTATAGTTATAGTGGTAAAACTTCCATACCTTGGGATTAAGCACATCAAAACTACTTTGTACTGAACTCTAACAAGGAAAGGAAAATCTTTTTCATATAAATAACCTATTTCAGAATCAATATTTGCTTGAAGCAGACTATAGATTTCTTTTTTCTTCGTACCCTCCAGTGATTTATTCTCTGACTTTTTAAGTCCTAAATAATGAGCAATGTCATCTCTGCTAATCTCAACTCTAAAACTATATATTCTTGACTTCAATACATCAGTACTCTCAACATCTAAATTCTTGTAGAAATCAAAAATTACCTTTCTAATACAATGTTTGTTTGTATCACGCAGTCCAATACCTCCAATTCTTGTAAGCAAAGTTCGCATTTCCAATCCTATTTGCTCAAAATAGTCAAAATCAACAAACCTATAAGAACCAATTTCAAACATGATTGGATGTGACCGAATGTAGGGAATCTGAATTCGAAGAGGTTGAGGCATTTGTTCTTCTGAAAAGTCTTGTTAGGCTTCTTGATACAAGGAATGAGTTTAATTTTGGGTAGATTGAGTTTCAAAGTCATGATTTTATATCGAAATTGATTGAGAGTTCAGTGGGTATTCATCATGATCCAATTGAAAGCTTAAAGAATCCGAACTTGAGGAGTCCAAATCAGAGAGATTAATGTGAGATAAAGATGGAATCTTTGTTGTTTTGTTCAAGATTCTTGAAGATTTGTAGGGAGCCATGACGAATTTCGGGTTAGGGTTTTCTGCTAGGGCTTTCGAAGAAAGGGGAAAAGTCACTGTGTAGAGGCTCTAGTGTTTTCTTGTATTTAAGAATCTATGTTCCTTTTTTTTTTTTTAATATGAAGCATACTCCTATTTCATTTATAATATTTTCAAATCTTTCTCTATCCAAAGATTTTGTAAAAATATCTACAAGTTGATTTTTTATTTCAATATATTCCAAAATTATATCACTACTTAAAACATGATCTCTTATGAACTGGTGTCTAATCTCTATATGTTTTGATTTTGAATGATTTATGAGATTTTTGGTAAGACAAATGACACTTGTATTGTCATATTTTATGACAATATTTTTATAATCTAACTTAAAATCTCTAAATTGTTGTTTTAACTACAAAATTTGAACATAACAATTTTCTATTAAAACATATTTTGATTCTGTCGTTGACAATGTTACTGAATTTTGTTTTTTAGATACCCAACTTATGATCCTATTTTCTAAAATTTGACAAGTATCTGAGGTATTTTTTTGGTTAATTTTGAAACCGGCATAGTTGGTATTCGAATATCCAATTAATTCAAAATTTAAATTTTTTTGATACTATATTCCTAAATTTTTAGTACCAGCAATATATTTTAAAATTCTTTTTGCAGCTCTAAGATGAGATTCCTTAGATTTATTTTGAAACATTGCACACAAACATACACTAAGTAAAATATCGGGTTTAGAAGCGGTTAAAAATAATAATGATCCTATCATTCTTCTATAAAGTTTTTCATTTGCATCTTTCCATTTTTCATGTAGATCTAACTTGATTGAAGTAGATATAGGAGTACTAATATATTCTGAATTTTTCAAGCCAAATTTTTTAATTAATTCTTTTGCATATTTTCTTGACTCTACCATCCTCAAGGATTCTCCCCTACAATAATAATTCACGACCTTGAAGTTTCGTGATCCTGTCTCTCTGACAAAACCCTTACTCTCAAACCTTGTAATCCTTGCTGCTCATTCTTGCTTTTTGTATTAAAATTTCTCAAGTTTCAAGTTCAATAAATTTCCAAGTATTTTTCAAGAAAAGTGTTCAATTCTTTCATCCTATATATATATATATATATATATATATATATTTCAATTATATACAATTTTTACTTAAAATTTTCAATTATTTTTCAAGAAAACGTATATATGAATTTTATTTTAAATTGTATGAATTGTTAATTATATAATATTTAAATAGATAAAAATTAAATCCAGTAAAGCGGAACAATATGAAATCAACCACTCCCCTCAATTGGAGTATCTGTGTGTGAGAGAAGTAATAGCCACAAAAAAAAGTGTGATTTCTTTTTTCTAAATAATTAAATATAAAAGAAAATTCTCCAATAAAATATAAAGCAAATTCTGGTACTTACCACTACAAAAAAACAAGAATTCAGCGACGAAATTTTACAACGAAAAATATTCGTCGCAAATCTGTCACAAATTTAGCGACAAAAATAAATTTCGTCGCTAATTAGCCACGAATTTAGAAACAAAAAAGTATTCGTCGCAAATTTCGCAACAAAAAATATTTTCGTTACAAATTTCGTCGCAAATTTGTGACGAAAATTTTTTGATATAAAATTCGTTGCAAATTTGCGACGAAATAATAAATTCGTTGCTAAATTTCCAACGAATCCTAAAATTCGTCGTTAAATTTGCGACGAATTTATAATTCGTCCCAAAATTTGCAACAAAATAAACATTCGTCCCTAAATTTGTGACAAATAAATTATTCGTCCCTAAATTTTCGACGAATTCGTCAATTCGTCCCTAATTTAGGGACGAATTTCTTTTTCGTCCCTGAATCATGGACGAATTTTATTTTCATCCCTGAATTAGCGACGAATTAATTTTTCGTCCCTAAATTTGCGACGAATTCGTCAATTCGTCCCTAAATTTGGGACGAATTTTATTTTCATCCTTGAATTAGCGACGAATTAATTTTTCGTCCCTAAATTTGCGACGAATTCGTTAATTCGTCGCTAAATTTGGGACGAAAAAAATTTTCATCCCTGAATCTCGCTCTCACTCTGTCTCTCGCTCTCTCTCACTCTCACTCTCACTCTGTCTCTCACTCTCACTCTCACTCTCACTCTGTCTCTCGCTCTCTCTCACTCACTCTCACTCTGTCTCTCGCTCTCTCGCTCTCTCTCACTCTCACTCTCACTCTCACTCTCACTCTCACTCTGTCTCTCGCTCTCTCCCTCAGTGGTTCTGCGAAAGGATGGCGGATCTGTGATCGGTAATCTCTCTCCCTCTTTCTCTCTCTCTCTCTCTCTCTCTCTCTCGGCCGCAGGCTGTAGAAGCCAGATCCGGCGGCCAAGCCGCCCGATCTGCCCTTCGCGGGCCAGCCGCGCGTAGGGGCCGCCGCCCCTGTGCAGCCCAGCCGCGCGCAGGGGCCGCTGGCCCCTTCACTTCCCAGCCTCGCGCAGGGGCGCGGCCCCTGCGCTACCCAGACTCGCGCAGGGGCCACTGGCCCCTGCGCTGGCCAGCCTCGCGCAGGGGCCACTGGCCCCTGCGATGCCCAGCCTCGCGCAGGGGCCACTGGCCCTGCGCGCCCAGAGCCCGCGCAGGGGCCACCGGCCCCCGCGCTGCCCAGCCTCGAGCAGGGGCGCGGCCCCTGCGCTGCCCAGCCTCGCGCAGGGGCCGCTGGCCCCTGCGTGCGTGTCCCATGGGCTGGGCCATTGCACGGCCCTGGGTAGGCCCATTGGGCCCGGCCCGGCCCATTGTAGCCCCTTTTATGCAAAATTATTAAAAAAAAAATTTTTGACAAATTTTATTTATAAAATGTTTTTATTGTATTGTTTTAATAATATATTAATTATTTATAATTGTTTTTGATGTGTCAAGATTTGCGATTATCGAATATTTGGATTGGAAGCTGTTGCTGCTGTTGATATCTGAGCCCATCGGTGAATTATTATTTGGTGGTGAGAAAAGTTTTAATTTGTATTGTAATAATTGGAAAATGAAATTATGTAAATTTGTATGTTTGTGTTGTTTTTATTTCTATATTAGTTTTTTTTTTTATTTTGTATTTAGTGGTTGATCTAATGATATGTTTGGATTTGTTAATTTTAATATTTTATATAAAATTGGAATCAAAAGTGTTGATCATTGTTTAGGTGAAACATTATGTTAACAATAATATGTAATTTATAGTAAATCTTATTTCGATTAGTTAAATAATCAATATTGTTAAATGTTTAATAATATATATTTTATTTGATTATATGATAATATTTAATGTTATTGTAATAATTTAGTTAATTTGTTTGATATTAATTAAGTTAATAATATTATTTATTATTATATTCAATTTTTGTTAAATTAAGGTTATTATTATTAATGATGTTAAGTTGTGTTAAATTTAATGTTACTTTTGTAATATTTAATTTATACTGTGAGATTAATGTTAAATTTTTATGCGATCAACGTTATTATTTATTGTTATATCAACTTAGTTGTGATTAATGATGATTTTATTATTGATGATTTAGTAGTTGTTATTAATATTTTAAAAATTTTAAATTTGGAGACAGGAAAAATGCAGAACGAAAGAAGTTGGATGTATAAAAAAAACTTATCTGATCGTCGGGGTTTAACTGATGAGTTTATTTTTGGGTTGGAACAATTTGTAGATTTTGCTTGTAGTCATGTTGATTTTATGGATGGCAATAAGCTAAGGTGTCCGTGTAGAAGGTGTCGTAATGGTAAATTTTTTCAGTGTGACAAAGTTAGGGAACATCTTTGTAGATTTGGTTTTACCCCGAATTACTATAATTGGACATGTCATGGTGAACCGTTCATTTCTGATGAGGAGTATGGACGAAACAGACAATTCTCAGTTAGTGGGAATCAGAGTTATTATGATCAATTGAATCCATATCAGAGGATGGTAATTGATGCAGCGGGTCCGAATTTTGTTCCCGAACCAAGCGCTGCAAGTTCTAGCTTTGCTCCAACATTTGAACATGAGTATACTAGTTATGCATCACCATTGGAGGAGGTAGAAGTACCAGGTGTTGATGAAAATGTGAATAATGAATCATCTCTCCAATTTCAAGAAGTGTTAAGAGCTGCAGATGAACCTTTGTGGGCTGGTTGTGACAGCCACACTAAGCTATCTCTAACCGCAAGACTGTTGAATGTCAAGGCAGAGCATAATGTTTCTGAGGATTGTTTTAATGATTTTGTTCAAGTTATTGGAGAAGTATTGCCGCGTGATCACATTATGCCCAATGATTTCTACAGTATGAAAAAGCTGGTGAAAGAATTAGGTCTTCCGGTGGAAAGAATTGATGTTTGCAGAAATGCTTGTATGCTATATTGGGGAGATGATAAAGATGCAGATTTTTGTAAATTCTGTAATCAATGTAGATATAAGAGTACTAGGAGGTCGGGTCGTAATCAGCGACGTAAATCATACAGGCAAATGTTTTATTTGCCTTTAACTCCTAGGTTACAAAGGCTTTATGCATCCGAGACTACTGCTGAACACATGACTTGGCATGCAAATCATGAAACAGAAGATGGGTTAATGTGTCATCCTTCAGATGCAGAGGCGTGGAAATATTTTGACAGAACATATCCTGAGTTTGCCAGAGAGACTCGAAATATTAGGTTAGGTCTCTGTGCTGATGGATTTGCTCCATTTGGCAAATCAGGAAGAACTTATTCTTGTTGGCCAGTTATCTTAACTCCGTATAATCTTCCACCCGGTATGTGTATGAAGACACCGTATATGTTTTTAACATTGGTCGTGCCTGGCCCGCAAAATCCGAAGAAGTTAATAGATGTTTACATGCAACCATTGATTGCGGAGTTGAAACAACTATGGGATGAAGGTGTTCCTACATATGATGTTCATACTAATCAGATGTTTGTAATGAAAGCTGCTCTTCTTTGGACCATAAATGACTTTCCGGCTTATGGTATGTTATCGGGATGGAGTACCGCTGGGATTTTAGGATGTCCAATATGTATGGAGAGATCAAAGTCATTCAGATTGAAACATGGGAAGAAAGCGAGTTATTTTGATTGTCATAGACAATTTTTACCGTTAACTCATAAATTCAGAAGAAATAAAGAAGAATTCACTAAGAATAGAATTGAAAAAACACCTCCTCTATTGAGATTAACTGGTGAACAAATTTGGCATAGAGTCCTTAACTTTCCATCTGTTATTGAAGAGCCACATGGTACAACATATGGCTATGGTCATTCGCATAAATAGACTAAACGGAGTATATTTTGGGATTTATCATATTGGAAGAGTCATTTGGTTCATCATAATCTCGATGTAATGCATATCGAGAAGAATGTCTTTGATAATCTGATAAATACAGTGATGGATATCACTGGAAAAACGAAAGACAACTTGAATGCAAGAAAAGATATGCAACTCATTTGTAAACGACCCACTCTTGATGTCGATGAAAGTAGTAGGGGACCAAAACCGAAGGCAGTTTATACATTGAGTAAGGATCAGAGACGGATTGTTTGTGAATGGTTAAAATCATTGAGGTTTCCTGATGGTTATGTCTCAAATCTCGGAAGATGTGTCGATTTGAAGGAATGTAAGTTGATTGGTTTAAAAATTCATGATTGTCATATATTTATGGAAAGACTAATTCCTATTGCTTTTAAGGAACTATTACCAAATTATGTTTGGGGTGCCATTACGGAGTTAAGCATTTTCTTTCATGATATTTGCTCGACAGTGTTGAGACATTCACAGATGGAGAAGTTAGAGAGAGAGATTCCAATCATTTTGTGTAATTTAGAAAGGATATTTCCACCGTCATTTTTTGATTCCATGGAACATCTTTTGGTTCACTTGCCATATGAAGCGAAAGTTGGAGGTCCTGTCCAATTTCGATGGATGTATCCATTTGAAAGGTGAGTTTTTCATCTTTTATATTTCGTTATTAATGCATATAAAATTACTAATTTCATTACATATAATTTTCTAATACATTTTGTTTTATTACAATTAGATTCCTATATCATTTGAAGAAGAAAGTGAAAAATAAGGCACGTGTTGAAGCCTCTATTGTCAATGCATACATTGTGGAGGAAGTAACAACGTTTGCTTCATATTATTTTGAGCCTCACGTTCAGTGCAAGAGGCGGAGAGCGGGAAGAAATGATGAGGGTCCTGTTGATCCCAATTTGAAGTCATTTTCAATTTTTAACTACCTTGGTCGACCAAGTGGACCATGTAAGCGTAGATACTTAACTGGTCAAGAATGGCGGGCAGCCCACACATATATTTTACTGAACTGTCCAGAAGTGACGTCATATTTCGAGTTAGTATATATTTCCTATTTTATGTATTTCTTATGTCGTAAATTGTTTCTGTTAAAATTGATTTTCTTTGATGGTAGGATTTTTCAAAACGTATATTCTGAACTTTCGACACATGAGTTTGATCGTTTCTGCGATGAAGAATTTGCACCATGGTTCAAAAAATATGTAAGTACACTATAAATTATTTAAATATTTACTTTAAAACATATTAACATATTTATTTGACTTTAGGTCCATGATAATCAATCTCAAGTTGATCAAGAATTGTTAATCCATCTGTCATGGGGTCCAAAATCAATGGTACGAACTTGGCCAGCATATTTCATAAACGGGTATAATTTTCATACTGAAGAATATGGAATGGGAAAAACGACAATGAATAGTGGGGTTTGTGTTCAGTCATCCAATGATGGTGGAGGTCAAAATGATTTTTATGGTTTGTTGGATGAAATCGTAGAGGTAGAGTACCCTGGTTTAGAATTACGGATTGTTTTATTTATGTGTCGTTGGTTTGACCCTGTAAAAGGGATAAAAGTGCATCCACAGTTTAATTTGGTTGAAATAAATCATAAGAAATTGTATAAGAGATATGAACCATTTGTGTTGGCACAACAAGCGATTCAAGTATTTTATGCTTCATATCCTAGGTTGAAACATGACAAAATTGATTGGTGGGCTGTTTGTAAAACGAAAGTACGGAAAAAAATTGAGGAGCATTGGGAAGACATAGCATATCAACAAGAGGAAGTTGCCAATACATTTCAGACCGAGGAATATAATATTCCAACGTTACGAGATCCCAGCGGAGTAGTGATAGATGTGGATGCAAGTGAAATTCATGAAGAAGACGATGAAGAATCTAATTTTGAGACAGATGATGAGGTTGATGAGGATTGGGATGATGAGGATGAGGATGTTGATGATAATGATGTTGAAGAGTCTAATTTTGAGACATATGATGAGGATGAGGATGAGAATGACAATGAGGATTTTGATTTTTGATGACGGATAAGTTTTGTTTTCTTAAAATAATAAAAATCGGATATTTATCTTGATATATGATAATATTTTTTTTTAGTGCGTAAGTTAGTTTACTTTTAATTTGTAAATTTCGTTACTCAATTTGTTAACTATTTACTGTCTCATTCTTAAATTTATATATTTGATTTGTTAATGCATTATCTTTTTTTCTATAGGTCATTACAGAAGATTTGTTGACATATTGGTGTCTTTTTCGTCGCATTTAATTTATCAAATTAAATATGGTAAGTTTATTCATGTTTTTTATTATACATCTGATGAACATGCAATTTTTATTTTTTATTTTTGTTAATAATATATTATGGTCGACAGTTTCGACGTGGTGGCCATAGACGAAATTCTGATGGAAGATCACACTCTTCACCATTGCAGTCCGCTTCAGTACCTTCGCAATCCTATTCCCTCGCCGGTAATATACCTTCGCCTCCCCCTTCTGTTGCAGGTCCTTCGCATTCACAACAAATGGCTAGTAATGTACCTTCTCCAGTCCCTTCGGTGGAACACTCGTATGCAGAACGGGAAGACAATCGAGAGTTGATAGCCCCTTACGGAGATTCGTAAGTACAAAATTTTAAAATTTCAGATGTATTATTTTTTTTATTTATAAAACAAATTATTCTTTTAACTATCTTGTTTATTTAACATTGTTTGTTTGAAAATTTATGATAGATTTACAAATTCTGTACATGTTATTCACGAGCTTAATAGAATCGTGAATAACCATTGGGGAGGGGCTTCGATGACTTACACAAGCACTCCGGAAGAAATAAAAGAGTTATGGTGGAGTGAGTTCAAGGTAAATTATCCTAATCAGTTTATATATAAAATTAAGTTAATAGTTTTATAATCAATTGGTTTTTTTTTCATTGCAGCGAGTATTCACGTGGGACGAGACTGAAGAGTTGGAAGTAAAAAGAATTTTCAAGAAAAAATGTGGTGATCACATTCGACACGTTTTAAATCATGCGACACGGAAAAAAGCCAAATTGCATCACCGAGCAAAATTGGGGCATGATTGTCAATTTTTGGGAATCGGAGGAGAGCAGAACAAAAAGAACCGAGCTTATAATTCAGGGGAATCGTCTGCGACGTATGCGGGAGGCTCGATCAATATCGGTGAACATAGAAATAGATTGGTAATTTTATACAAACACTAATTTTGTAATCTAATTTAAACTATTTCATTATTTCTAACAGTGTTTTTTTATTTTAGGCCAAAGAAACGGGGACCGAGCCTTCATTCATACAAACTTTCACGCGCACATTTTAGAAAAAGGACAAGACTTGGAGCGGGGAGAGAGCTAAAGCAATTAAGGTTTGTAATTTCAAAATTTTCAATTATTTAATGAACATTTTTAATGTTGATTTGATCATATTATCTTGAATATATCATAATAATGTAGGAAGATAAATTTATTAGATTAGTCTTTCCCAAGTTTATTTTTATTGTTAAGTTGATTTTTTGATTTCTAATGAATTACTTGATAGAGATTTTTTTTTCCCATAACTTTTAACTTATTCAATATTAATATGAATGTTCATAATTGATATTCTATATAGTCTCATGATTTATGTTACTAATTTTTTTATTTTCCTTATATATATATATCTAATCAAGATTATATGTGCTTGTATTGTATTGTTATTGGAAATTTATTTTAATTTTTTTCATGACAATACAGGAGAGATATGATGAGATGTCACGCAGAAGCTCGAGTGCTAGTGATGATGCTGGTGGATCTGAGCCATCTATTGATAACATAAATACATGGCTCAAGTTGACTGGTGGAGCAAAAGGGGGTAGAGTAGTTGGATTAGGTTCTTTGAGCAGAACTTACCAATTCCCTGGTTCGTCTTCTTCCACCCCACCAGCAGTCAGGGTAGAAATAAATCAGTTAACTCAAGAGGTGAGCCATTTGAAGGACTTATTGCGGCAAAGAGATCAGGATTTCAATGAACTTCAAGCAAAGCACACGCAAGAAATGAACGAGTTTCGCACGCAGCAAATATTAATCATGCAGCATCTTCAGCTAGCCTACGCTCCAAGTCAGATTCCCCTTTCTATTTCTCCTCCTGATAATGCTCGAGATGGTGATGAAGGTGATGATTTCTTCGGTGACGATGATGATGATGATGAGGATGATGGTGGTGGAGGTCATACTTGAGATTGTGTACTGTTATTTGATTTACATTTTGATACTCGTTATATTTATTTTCTTGGTTATGTATGGTTATTGATATTTTAACATTTAGACTTGATGTTGATTTTATTTTTGATATTATTATTATGATTTCTTGTTGAATTTTTAATTTATTGATTTTATTGAATAGTTAGCTATATTTATGAGTATAGATGCCTGAAATTTGATATTAAAAACGATTTGAATGATTAATTGTTGATTAGGTTAGATGAGCAGGTATAAAAACAAGTTATATAGGAAAAAATGATCCAAATATATCAATAAAATTTTTAATTGTCGCAAAAATACATATTTGCCGTTAACTACGAATTTTGCAACGAAAAACAGATTCGTCGCAAATCTGCGATGAAAACTGTATTCGTCGCAGATTTGCGATGAAAAAATGATTCGTCGCGAATCTGCGACGAAAATGAGTTTCGTCGCAGATCTGCGACGAATAAAATTTTCGTCGCAAATTTGCGACGAAACCAATTTTCGTCGCAAATTTGCGACGAATCCTATTTTCGTCGCAAATCTATCACAAAACCTATTTCGTTGCAAATTTACGACGAAAATTTTTTTTGTGGCTAAATTCGTCGCAAATTTACGACAAATTTTGCGACAAAAAAATTTTTGTGGGAAATTTCTGCGACAAAAAATTAGATTTTCGTCCCAAAAATTTGCGACTACTTATTAGGGACGAAAAAAAATTTGTCGCAAAATTCATCGCAAATTTGTTTTGGGACGAATTTTTCTTACGAATTTGTCGCAAATTTTGTTCCAAATTTATGATTTTTTTGTAGTGTACTGTATAAAAGAGTATTTATGAATAATAAAAATTTAACGATTTATTGATGATAAGAAGATTATTTTTCCTTGTACCAATAAATAAAGAAATATTCAAAATATTTTCTAAATTTATTAAAATTATTTTTCTAATTAATTTAAAAAATGAATAAAGAGAGGAGTTATAATAAAAGAATATTGGTTTGTGTTATAACAGGGTAACATAAATTCTGTTTGATCCAATCTAATGATATCTCGATGAAATATATATGTATATGTATTATAAACATATTGCAGTATATTCCTTCTGTATTTGATAAATTCTTTAAATTTGCACAAAAAAAAAAAAGTCCTAAAAGATTTAGCTAACCCTAAGTTTCAAAATAAAAAATGTCCTTCATTTTTAGGGAATAAATAAGTAATGAATCTAATTTTATTAATAATGCATGTTTTGTTCAATGTTGTAAAACACTTTTTCTAAAAGCAAAATTATATATTATGAGATTATTGGCTCATTTTTAAAATTTTATTTTTGATTTTTTAAATTGAAACACAAAGTATGCTAGTTTAAAAATATTTAAATGAATAAAAAATAAGTTAAGTAAAGTTGGAGCAAATTGAAATTTTCTAAAATTGCTCTGATACTAGCTAATGTGAACCTGATGAGTATAAAAACTTTAGAACCCACAAACAAGTTAATATAGCTCAAAAATCATTCCAACGAATGATTTTGAACTAGTGAAATTAAAGATCTCAACCTATTGTTCTAAAGAAAGAAAAACCTAAGGTATAAGATGTTAAATCCGTTTCTAATTAGAAGAACTTTAATATAAAGATGGATTGAGCGACGTCACAATCTAGATAGTTCAAAGTCTAAATTGATAAGTCAAAGAATAAACAAGATACCTATCTTGAATAAGTTCAAAAAATTCTTAAAAGAATAAAATTTGTGTGAAAAATTTTTACAATATTATTAATTCTTTTTAAAAATTGTGATTTTACATAATGTGTAATAGTCTTTTTATAGAGTAGAAGTAACCCTATAATGACAACTAAAATTTAAGAAACTTCCTAATAAATAAAAAAAAACGAAAACTAAACAAAAGTAAGCTATTTTGACCAAATTTAATAAAAGTAAAACACTTTGATCAAATCTTTCCATATTTCGACCAAATCAAATAAACTGTCAAAATTTATGTCAAAGTATATTTTGACTAAATCTTTGCTCCTATTCACGTTCTCCCTTAGTTTTAGATAGTTTTGGATCTTTTTATTCTTTCAATTGGATTTTAATGAACAAAATTAAGACCCTTTTTAGTTTTTATTTGCTTGGACTCTAATTTCTTGCTGTAAAACTCTTCAAATTAGGTTATTTAGTTCTTTCTTAAATCTTTTTAACTCGAGCCCTCATCACCGAATCAATTAGAGCTTGAATTAGATGATGCAAATTTCTTGCAACCTTGATATCCTCATTAGTGGAGGTTAGAAGAGAGTGGATGAATATATACACAGTTTTTTTCTTATATTTTATAAAGAGATTATTTTCATATCTTAAACCTGTACTATATATTAATAATAAGAAAAATATTTTTCTTATTAATAGGTAGAAAAACTATGCCTGCATATGAAGTGCATGGCATGTAAGTGGTAGTATGCTGGGAATTTGATAAATAGAAAGAGAAAACAACAAAAAGTTGATGAATCACACATCAGGTCAGACTGCTACAAGGAAGATGTACTCTCTCTCTATATATATATATTCACAATTTCCACTGATCAATAGAAGCATAGATACTTCGACTAATTGCCATATTCATGTCACCTACATACATAAGAAAGCTATTTTTTCAAAATCTGCGATAACAATGTAATGCATGCAAAAAATAACAGTGGATTATAAACAAACTCAATGAAATTGGATTTTGGTGTTGTATGGTCTCAGGGAAGCTTCAGTATGCAATTTGGCTTTGAAATTAGATTCCAATAAGGGAAAAGAGGATGAAAAGGGAAAATAAAAGAAAGAAAGATGAAAATAGTTTTTTTAATTATTAAACCAAGAAATAATTATATTTCTAGTAAAATAAAAGTAACATTTTCTCTGTTCTTTCTCAATAAAGTAATTAATTCTTAATTTGAGTGTTTGGAAGTTCAAACTCTACAGAAATAGTTTTAAAAAATATTTAAGAAATGATTCACAAATAAATAGTTTTTATTTTCAAATAAAATAAAAATAAATATTTAGTATGCTATCTTAATCATTGTCTAACAAATGCTAGTATGCTAAACTTAAATTATATATATTATGTCTGTATCTTATTAAGTGTAAATCCTTTCACTTCTAATATTTCTCTTTAACATTCAAATTTTACATTTACTCCTTTAAGTGTTTCATCCACTAAGACAATACTATTTGCCAATAACATGCACCATATTACCGATGTATCCAATGAGTTCATTCATAATTTGTGTAAAAAGATAGCGACTTAATGTTCACTTTTAATGTAGTCTTATTTTTATTGGAAACTCATTGGTGGTTAATTTGCATGGTATTCTCACCTTTGTCACTATGTCCTTATACACATCCTTAATCTCTTCAATATACATAGCTCTTATACCCATATTTCTAAAATTCTCCACATAATTTGTCAGGGAGTCTGTTATATATCTTTTCTAGGTCAATAAACATCAACCATAGATTTTGCTTCTTCTCCCGATAATTCTCAACTAATTGTCTGAGAAGATGTATAGCTTCCATTATTGACATTTCAAATAAAAATCTAAATTGATTTTTAGTCACCTTGGTCTTCTTTCATAATCTTCTTTTAATCACTCTTTTCCAATGTTTCATCGTAAGATTAATACTTATGTTGTTGTTGTTTTTAAATAAGGATACTAAAATACTCTGTTTCTATTAATCAGATATTTTCTTTATTCTCAATATTATATTGAATAATTTCGTAAGTAACCTATTTCCCTCTTTCCCTAGACACTTTCATACCTCCATTAGGATATCATTGGATCTAACTACTTCTCCACTTTTCATTTTTTTAAAACCCCTTCACTTTCTAAGAGTTGAATTTTCTAAGTTTATACTTATGTATTCCTCTGATCTACTTAATTCACCTAAACTAATTTGATCATGATGGCCTTCATTAAATCATTGATAAAAATATTTCTTCCATTGCTATTTTATTTCTCTATAATTCAGAAACACTCTTTTTTTTTTTGGTAAAAGGAGATGTAATCAAGTGGAATTGAATTAAGAAATGAAAGATTGAAGTGGGGAGGCTCCACCGCTTGAGCTGTCCCTGAGGGACAGAAACAACCTATTTTATTTATCTTGAATACGTTTTATTTGTGTAAAATCTCTTGCTTTCACCTCTCGTTTTAACTATTTTATATATGTCTCTTTCTCTCTTTTTTTATCAAACCATTGATAAAAGTCTTTTAAAGTTTCATTTTTGACTTTGCTGATTGTGCTTTTTATCTCTTTCTTGGCTACTGCATACTTATCTAAGTTTTCCTTGTTCTTACAAATGTAAAATAATTTATAGACAATTCTTTTTGCCTTTACTTTCTCTCGTATTTCCTTTTTCCACCACCAAGATTATTTATTTAAAGGTACATGCTCTTTTGACTCACCAAGTAAACTCTTAGCCACCTTTTTAATATGAAGTGTCATTTTCTTCCATACCATATTAGGGTCTATATGTATTTCTTCTAAGACGTGTTCTCCTTCTTTTTCCTTAAAATTGTTTCATTTCTCATCTTTTAAATTTCACCACTTAATCCTAAGGGTTATGCATACTTTACTTCTATGAATATTATGCTTCATACGCATATCCAATACCACTAACCTATGTTGAGTGATTAAAGTCTCTCATGGGATGACCTTGCAATCCTTACAATTTTTTTTTTTTAATCTCACTTCCTAGCTTTAAGAAAGTTAATTAGCAATTTATTATTCCCACTTTTAAAAATAAATAAATGTTTTTTTTTTCTTTTTGAGAATTGTGTTGCCTATGATAAGCTCATTTGCTACCACAAAATCCAAAATAGTTTTTCCCTCTTTATTTCTTTCTTCAATACCATAACCCCGATTTATCCTTCCATATTCATCTCTTCTCTCTCTTACATGCTCATTTAGGTCTCCTCCTATTAAAATCCTTTCAGTTTATGGAAATTCTTATGCTACCTTATCCAGGTCTTCCTAAAACCTTTATTTAGTAGTTTTCTCTAATCCTACTTGAGTGTATGTACACTAAGTATATTAATAATTTCTTTTGCTATTAATATTTAAAAACCTATAATCTTATTGTTGGGAAAAGATGCATCAGAAGTTAAATTTGGAAAAACACACACATAAAATAAGTGTGAAAACTGATAGAAATAATTTTTATATACTTGAATTATATTAGTTTAGACTTTATTTATGAGTTTTAAGACTGTTTTAAACTTTATTTTATGATTTTATATTGATTTAATTTCGTGGTTAGTGATTTAGGAAACATAGAGGTTACTTTCAAGCCCTACAAATCTTGTGAGATTCCCGAGGCTAATTTAGGCAGGAATATATTCAAAATTTGAGTCAAATTACTACACACTGGAAGTCAATCCCCTCCTGAAAAAAGGAAATTAGGTGCTAGGAATTCAGAAAATAAGTTGCTGATAATTTCATAATTTATTCTAGAATCATGATAAAAAGGGAGTTTCCAAGTTTTGAGGAAAGTTAGAGATGCTTATCATTCCAACAACACCAAGATTCCAAATCAAAGTCAAACTCCAAGTTTTCAAAAAATTAAAGTTTCCAAACTTGTTCCAGGGCTTTACTCCTATAAATTCAGCACTAGGGCAGCCATGGACATTCATCCATGCCTTATTCATTCCACATTTTTCCTTCATCATTCTATATTCTTTCCACTACTTTACAAACCCTAGCAACAACCATCCATTAGAGGAATATTTTAACATTCATACTCATGCAATGAAGGGTTGTAATGTGTTCTTTTATTGTCTTGTTTTTCTTTAAAATGTCTATCTAATTTTCTTATTCTTAGAACTCAATGGATTCTATCTTTTGATTAATACATGGTTTGATTTAATTCTTTCCCTTGAGTTTTATTGACATGATTATTATTTGATGAGATTTTATTATTGAATTTAATGTTTCAAAACGTTGAGGTCTGCATTTTGTATGATTTGAGATCGAATGCATGCATAACCCATATAATTACATAAGATTAGTCCAAAAAATAAAATCTGCATGAGATTATGAGTATGACCTTTGATTAATTTTAGATATATAAATTAAGGAGAAACTCTAATTTACAGATTATCTATAAAACTTAATATAGTTTGATTTAATCAAGATTACAAGACCATTGGATTTTGGTTAGTCAAATTAGGGATTCATTGCATAACCATCGAGTGAATCTAATTTAGTGAAATATGTCATCATCAATAATAACTCATTGGGACTGAAAAGATTCAACAATGTAAAAGATTAAAATAGATAAAATAGATGTCTTAGGGTTTTTATCAAATTAGTTTTTTTTTTTTTTTTTTTTTTATCAAATTAGGGTTTTCTATCGATTAGGGTTTTCATATTTTGATTTTAGTTTTCTTTAGTATCTTTGCAATTTTGATTTGATCTATCCAACTTAGATTAGGTTTATTCATATTTGGTAATATAAAACATTCTCATGGAAATAACACTTGATCTCATCTCTATACACAACATTCGAATAGCGTATACTTGCCTGAATTTGTGAGTTAAAAATTACATATCAAAAACATCCAAGAAAACTCTCCCACTTGATTGAACCTATAAGGAGGCAATAAACACCAAAGACAGTAACCCCAATGCACAAATAACACCAACAATATCAAATCATAAGCACATACAAAGAACACGAATAACATGCACGATCTTTACGTACAAACCTCGAAATTCAATGGAGGAAAAAATTCATGAGACATAAAGTCCACTCCAAAATTGCTTCTATAATTAAACGAGAGTCACAAACATTTTTTTTTTCTAGTAATACAATAGGTATACAACCTCAAGTCAATCAATAACCAACAATAACCAATAAAAGAGAGTTGCAGAATTTTTTCCTTCAAAAATCAGGCTATTGTTTACAACTAATTTACCCATATTCCAAAGCTCAGAATTTGGTCTTCACCATTCAGAATCTGGATCCACTAGTACTACTTTAGATTGAGACATGTGTTGTCTTCTCAAAATCTCAGCTTTTCAAGATGAAGTAGGTAAGAAAGTCAAGCAAGGAAAAAGCACCGTCCAATTCTCTTTTCATTCTTGTCTTTTATGGGCTTGGGATCTAATTGTATCCATGAAAATAGCTAATAAGGCCTAGTCTAGATACTACAGTGATAGTGGAAGAAAGAATCATTTCCATGTGATCAACTATATAATACTTGTGTTTAGTGACAAATTAAGGACATTACTCTCTAGAACTCCATATCCACAAGGCTCCAACGTTGAGGCTGTCGGGCATAATAACTTCTTTCGGGTTTGCAGGCTTGACCCAAAGGCTAATTAAGCTTTCCCTAGTACTCAATGCTTTAAGGTTCATTTTTCATGTGTAAAACTGTTAATAATTCAAGAACAATTAATGTTTTTGGATAGGACATGAGGTGATGGAAGTGGTTTTCTCTGCAAATATCTACCCTGTCTATCTACGTGGGAGTTCTAGAACAATGTGCAATCTGAAGCTCATATCTTGTAAAAAAAAGTCACCGGATGGTGATCTGGCAGAGGATGCTCCAATGCTTAAGTCAGAAAGAGCAACTTTTGAAAATGGTAAATAGACAAATAAGAGTCACCACTTCGGAATATTAGTGTGTGTATTTTTTTTGTAGAGTTCTAAAGAACTTACATGAGTAATGGTTGTTGTTTTTGCTTATATATTTGCTTTTTCATGGATGGTATCCTAGGGTTTGGGGTTCTCCTAACCTTAGTTTCCTTTTAGTGAGATTTGAGAGAATCCCTGGAATGGTAGGAGTGAGTGTTTTGGATTTCATGAAAACATGCCACTTTTGATGTTTTTGAGAAGTACGTGGACAGGGGGATTCCCTTCTTTTATTAATATGCTCGTCAGGATAAGTTTTTGTTTTTTATGGATTATTTAGAGAACAGGAAAGAATCCTATCCATGCAAGGGATGTTTGAATTTGTCTGAAGATTTGTTTCCTTTGTGGTTTATCCATAGTCATACTTACCTTTTTGATTGTTTGGTTTATGGTTTTGAGGCCATCTTACCAAAGTGTAGGATTATCGAGGAATGGGGTATCGAGGGGATAGATGACAAGGAGCTACAAGTGGTGTTGAATGCATGCCCCTAGTTGTGGGGCTCAAGGGTTGATATTCTAGTTCAACTGTGTTTTGGGCCATTTAATGGGCCTTTGACCAGATATCGTCATTTGCCCCTGACTATAAAGGTTACCTTTAAGGAGGTGATGTTAGGAGTATAAAGGAAAGCGTAACTTCTTGAGGGTGCAAAGTGAAGTTAATGGGAAAGAGGAATGATTAATTGACTCTTGGAGTAATAAACACGGGGAGTTATTATGAAATGCGAAAGGTGAAAAGCTAGGCCATTTTTGTTGTAATGGTGTGGTCGTTCTGATATTTAATGTGGAGGTGATCGCTTCATTTGGTGGGGCATCATTAAGGCCTTGAGTATAAATAGTATGGGCTTGTCACAGGATTGTGTAGGGTATGGTTCAGTTCAAGTGTTGTTCATCAAAAGACAGTATAGAATGTAAAGGATAGGATCATTGAGATGAAAAATGATCTACTGATACAAGATCCTATCATGGGGTTTTTCTATGTCTTTAAATTGTTATAGATATGAGATCCTATCAATAGTGAGGACTGCTGATACAATATCCTATCACAAGGTTGGGTGATCAAACTCCATGATGGCCGGTTTTTGGAGTTGTTAGAGATGCCTCACATCTAGTGGGGTTCTCGTCTTCTACTTATATTCCAAATTGGAGGGTTAGCGAATCCCTATTTTGTGAGACTAGGCAGAGATAGCTGGGTGTGTTCGGCATTGCTACCCCCAAGAATGAAGAGAATATGGGAGCCATATTCAAAATATGCGTCTCCTGAGAGGATAGGAGAACTTGATGTTGAGAAGAAAGATTCCTCCCTCTATTGGTCTTCTTAACCATCGTCTATCACTACAACATAAATGCCATATAAGGACGGACAAAAACTGTCTACAAAAGTCACTAAAACCGTTAGCAAAACATTCTCTAATGGGTGAGACTTTGGTTGGCTATAGACCAGTCGGGATAGGTCTATCCCAATAGTTTTGGTAATCGTTGGAGTATGTACTGAGTTTATACTCACAGTTAGAAAACCGTTGTTAAATATACTATCTTTTATCGTCGGTCACGTGTGTTAGGATAAGTTATTAGCTTTTATCATCGGTTATCGCAAGTATAAGTAAAAGTTACTACTTTTAACATCGGTTACCACTAGTGTTAGGATATGTTACATCATTTTATTGTCAGTTACACAAGTATTAGGAAATGTAATATCTTATAACGTCGGTTACCAGAGGTGTTAAGAAAAGTTACTGTCTTTATTGTCTATTAGAAAAGCGTTAGATAAAATTAGTATCTTTTATCGTTGATTACCATATATGTTAGGATAAGTTGATATCTTCTATCATCGGTTATAATATATTTTAGTATAAGTTACTTTTTTATATCGTCAGTTACCACAAGTGTTAGGAAAATATACTATCTTTTATTAACGGTTACAGAAGTGTTAGGAAATGTTGTTAAGAAAATGTAGTGTCTTTATTGTCAATTGCACAAGTGTCAGGAAAAAGTTATTATCGATTACCACATCGTTAGGAAAAATTACTATATTTTACTATCGGTTACCATATCTGTTAGTATAAGTTATGGTCTTGTATCGCTGGTTATCACATTGTTAGGAAAAATTAGTATCGTAGGTTACCGTGTATGTTAGTATAAGTTACTGCCTTGTATTGTCAGTTACCAACCTATTATTACATGTGTTAGGAAAAGTTAGTACCTTGTACCAAGATTACTATAAATGTTAGAAAAAGTTACTACTCTCTTATTGCAAGTGTTAGTTCATAAGTGTTAAGAAATGTTAAGGTTAGCACAAGTGACATTAGTTACGACATGATATAGATGGTGTAAATTTGAATTACTAAAATAAAGAAATTATAGAAATTATATAAATGTAACAAGAATTGTATTAACATGTGAGATTGATACATTGATTCATAATACATATAGACAAAAAAAAAAAAAAAATTGCATATGCCACTGCATATCTTCAATCCAATCACCAAAAATGTTACGATCACAATTTGAAGGGCACAATCCAGCATAATTCCAAAACTAAGCAGAATAGTTTCTTCACGTCAATCTATTCATAAAAACCAATAGTGAAATTAATATAATTACATTGTAAAGAATAGTTGTAAATGAATGATTGTAAATGAAAATATTACCTTCTTGGATGGAGTCAAGTGGTGATGATGATGGTTGGCTTCTATGTGTACTACTAGCATCTGATATTGGAGGAACCTAAGAATACAAATAATTTGGATTATTATTCAAAGAGAAATGTGAAATTAGTAAAATAAACCAGGTAGATGAACACTAGCAATAATCCTTGCTTCATTAACCAAGTTCATCAATTCACTTTGCTATCCACTTCCAGTATGTGTAGCAACATGCAAAAAAACATTGCTCGCCAAATTAGTAAAATTGTGATTTTGTTCCATTAATCGTTCCATCATAGCAATCATATCTTTGTTTTACTCAGATGTGGTTATTGAATGTTGATGTTGTGATGGAGTTGTAATCTTACCCACACATTTGATTCTTCCCCTTGAATCAGACACTTTGTAACACCGACTCTCGGTATGTGATATACTCTCCTCATATTCAAATATATGATATTGCATTCATTTGAGACATATGATTTGAAATTTCTAAAACTTTGCCCCATAAAATCACTTAAACAAAAAATTTCATCAGTAAGCCGAAAACTTCTCCGAAAAATACTAGCAAACCCTAAAATCACTGAAAATGGCTAACGAAAACCAAAACACTTAAGCATAAGTATAAAGAAGTGAGTTTGAAAATTAAAAAAAAAATTACAGAGGGTCAAATTTATAATTTTGGAAAGTTTAGGGACTAAAATGTAAATATGGGAACTTGAAGGACTAAGTTGCAAACCAACCATTGAATGACAATTGGAGATCAATCATTGGCCAAGAGCACACATAGTGGCTACCTATGCTCATTCCACCAAAGAGAAACCTCATTGGTTGAAAAATCCTTACATGAATTCTCATTGGTTGGTCAAAAACCCCTTTCATTGTATTTAAATTCATCATGAACGAATTTGATATGAAGGAGGTGCATGAAGATAGCTTCTAAGCAATCTTGCATGGGAGAAAGACTTAGGACAAGTGTAGAGTAGAGATCTTGCATGGAAATGAATCAATGGTCAAAATTTTTGCTAGGTTTGCATAAATGAGTTGTTTCAAGCAATTGGACCTCATTTTCTTTTCAACATTCACCCTCTTGGCCGTGAGTTCTAGTGTAAGAAGTGAGAATGTCTTGTGTTCATCCAAGCACATGAGGTGTTGAAGAGGTAAGGAAAATCTTTGGTTGATAGGGTTTTAATTGTTTAGCTAGTATTAGTATGATGTAGAGGTTTTTATATTATGTATATGTGTTTGCAAGATGTGGTGATCAAGCTAAAGGATGGTGTTGATGATGCATGAGGAAATACATTCTTCTTTGAGTATACATTGGATTAAATTGGTTCCATGAAGTAGGTTTGTTCAAGTAAGCTAACACGGTTAGCAAGTTACAGTAATTCCATAATATCTTTTTCTGTGATGATCAAAAGTTATATTGGTTTGTTTTTGGTAAAACGAGACTCCCTTAAAATGAGCTATGGTACAAAATTTTTCATTAAGAAATGAAATTATGGTGATTTTTAGATGAAACAGTAAAAAATCGACGTTCTATTCACAATCTTATGCATGACTAGTAATTTTATTTAAATATTAAGATAACTTCTGGATAAAATTAAGGAAAACTCTAAACATAAAACTTTTAGGTCTCTATCGTATCTTTAAAATGAGATAATATTTACTTGAATCGGAGTAGTATGCTGGAAGTTATGATATTTTTACTGAAATTGTGTAGAGCATAATTTAGAATTGAAACTGAGAGAGAAATAAAATTTGATAAAATTTTACACTTAGAATTAAAGGAAATACTGAACATGAAAGTTGCATGGCTGTCTCTTATTTTTCAGTAGAACTTGGAATCATGTCAATCGGAGATGTATATACTGAGATATGAATTTTCTACCGAAACTGCACAAATTTAGTTATATAAGTACCAACTGTATTGAAGATAGATTTTTATAAATTTGTACAATAGGAATTTGGAGATGAGTTGAACACAAAAAATGTAGATATATGTCTTAGCTTTAATTAGCAATTTGAATCATTTGAATCTAATTTGAATAGAGAAAGTTATCACAAATTTACTAAACTTACATAAGAAAAAAATTATTAAATTTGAGATTATTTTGCTAAGTGGAATTTAGGAGTTTACTATAAATATATAAGTGACCTACTTTTATGTTATATTTAAGTAGGAAATAAAGACTAATATTTTTATGATGAGAATTATGCCTTAACGAGGGAACGTCCGTAGGGACGCATAGAGTATACATTTCATAGTCCAACAATGCGTTGTTGTCAAAATGATTAAATTAATGAATTATGCTTATTATTGACTTAGGCGTAGAGCCATGGTTGTACGAAGGGTAACTAGTTTGAGAAATGAGGAGATTTAGGGAAAGTGTTGTACCCTCCCCAGTCAACGTGAGTGGGTCTTACAGTTACCATGTAATTAATAAGCAAAAAATTATGTTTTATTATTTTCAAAGCATGATTTGTGAAATGATTTGTAAAATGGCTTTGTTAAATGACTGTAACATACATTGTGATAAATGGAGTGTCCCAAAATTTTTAAAATATGCTTCCATGAATTTTGATGAAAAATATATATGTCATGTTTTAAATCATGAAATGTACTTTGATGATATATACAATAATAAACTATATATCGGATTTTCATGATTTTCCTCGACATGTATGGTACGATTGATTTATTGATGATTTTGATGCGAGACTAGGTACTCGAGCATTAGTACCTGAATCCCCTTGATCGTAGATTGGGGATAGTACTTATAGCCATGATACTATGATACGTAGGCGTTGTCCCACGCAGACTCACCTCATATGCTGTAGCAGACCCATCTCGTTATATAGACTGTTGCACGATTGTGATGTTATCAAGACACAGACACTCCACATGGTTAGGTGGCGTGTATACGATATTAGATTTTTGGACTAGCCAAGTTGAATTGAAAAGAGGAAGATTGAATGACGTTTCAGTTTAGCACTTGGGGAGGCCTGATGCCAACGCCAAGGTGGGGTTGTTTTTTGTTTACATACAAAAACTCCTTGGTGGCTTATCATTGGTTGAGGTAGACCTTTGCCGAGAACATGATTTGGCATGACCCTAAGATTAATGACATGAGAATTTTGGATGCATATGTTTTGATTGGATGGTAAACTGTGTTGAAATTGCTATGATTTTGATAATATGTCGTACATGGATATACATATATATATATATATATATATATATATATAACTTTGATACTCCATTCTCACCTCACTTATTATGTACATGTTACGGATTTCTCAATCACTGGGTATTTGATTATACTCACCCATCAATATTTTTAAATCTCTACAGAGTTAGTCATTGGGGAGACACGTTGACTTATTTCGACGTACGTAGAATTAGAGACCGCTTACGGTAATTATCTTTCACTATATTTTGAGGTTATTAGATTAATCATATGGGTTGACTGTATGTGATAATGGAATTCTTGATTGAAATTCATATTTGTACTAACTAAGTACTTTGCATATATATGATGACTTTATATTTATTACTTTGAGTTGAAAAATGACATGAGAAAATGATTTTGAAAATATATGTGATTGTTTTATGATTAGTCTTGCATTGCCTTGAAATACATGGCACGATTGGACCAATATCCAAGATAATGGGTGACTATTCACGGCTTCTGGATCGTGGATCGGGGCATGACACACTTTAACTTTAGATAGGATATCACTTCCTCAAGACAAATTTGAACTTTCTACTTGCCCTTCTTCACTGCTAATGAACTCCATTTCACTCTTCATCAAAGTGAATCAAATGTCAATATCCTATAAACATATCAATTAGATTTAGATAAAGATAATCATCCATATCACAACTTTTGATACTTTACTGGAAACTAAATTGTTATCTAATCGTGTTCTACTTATAATATAAAGTTTAGCTTTAGAAGGTTTCATCCCAGATTGTGTTATCTGCAAAAAATAAATCATGGATAAAATTAATTGTAAATAAAATAAAATATGAATTCTTTATACCTTCTCATGTATCAGCTTGGCAAATGACTTCGATCCTAAGTAATGTGGATCCATCAACTTTGCATGACATTCTAAATTTTTTTTACTAATTTCCTAGCATAGAGAAAAGACTATTGGAACAAGAAGTGAATTGCATTATAGAGTACTAGTAACAAAAATTGGTAACTTGTACCTTTCCTTTATCACTCAACCAAAAAATAACAAGCTGCTTGTACTGATTTGGATCAACCCTTTCATCTTCTATTCTCTTAATATTTTCATCTACTCCAAGTGTATCATCGAACCACTTTGTTTTTAGAGTATTTTTAAAACTCTTCCATTTTTCACTCAAATTTTCAATAACCAATTTCTTAGTGTCAACTCTGAGTGGCTTGAAAGTAATCTTTGACTACAATGAAAATAAAAGAAATATGTAAGAAATAAAATTAGATATATTAACATTCCATCCATTAAGTAATAAAATTAGATACCTATACAATCTTTTGCATGTTGTCTTTATACTCTGTTGGCATGTTACGCCAAGTCTTGTAGTTTATTAGAGCAATCGATGCACTCTGACTATAGAGTTAAGAAATTTGGTAAAGATTGTACCATCCACTCCTATTGGTTGATTTAATTCATTCTTTTCAACCATCATATGCTTTCATTTTTCTAAGTCTCAAACATCTTGACAGCGTGTTGGGTCTCTATATTTTTTTAAAACTACTCAAAATTAACACAAAATAAAAAATAAAAAACAGATAATTACTTATACATGTTAATATTAAAACTCAAATATAAATGATCTATTTTTTTTTAAAAAAAAAAAACCTAAGGTAACATCTTTGGAGTGGGCTGCTTCTTCAGACTGAACTTGTTCTTGAGATTGAACTTGTTCTTGGGATGGTTGTGATTGTTCGTCCTCAACTACAACCCTCATCCTTTGTTTAGTTTGTCTCATATTTATAGCTATCCCACAACCTAGAAGAGCAAGTGAGAGTTCTAGATGGGTCAAAAAGGAAAGGGTTTAGTAAGAGTTTTCGATGGCAATGAAGGCTTGAAAATAAAAAATAAGTTTGGTTGAGTTCCATGGATTTTGAGAACTTTTAGGAAGAGCTTTCGAGGGGAAGGAGAAAGGAGAAGTTTTAATGGGCATTGAGGCAATGAGAGAATTATTTATAGAATAATAACCGTGATTTTCAAAAGTAAATTTTCAAAAACCACATAATTTTTTCACAGTAGACTCGCTTCTTTTTTACCGCCTCTTTTTTTATTGCGCATATTGCTTTTTAGTTATTACCCGCTTCTTTTTTTCATTACACATTGCTTTTTAGCCATTACCTGCCTCTTTTTTTATTACACATATTACTTTTAGTCATTACCTACCATTTCTTAATTCCTCATATTTTTCATACTTTATACTCAATACTAACACGTGTCAAGTCACTTACTACATTTCATGCAATTTGTACTACTTGTTACCATACTATTACTTATGCAATTTTTATCATTTGTTACCATGTTAACTTTATAATACGCTGACATGTTAAGTTAAATTTTAAATTCAAAATAATATTAATGTTGTCATTATCTCCTAAATAGACTAGGCGCATGTGTGTGGTGCACTTTGCATGTGCGCGGTGTGCTTTGCATGTGCGCGCAATGCATGGTGGATTGGGAAGGGACACAGTAGGTAGACCGCGCTTGTGTACTCATACGGCTTGTAAAAGTTATTAACATTATTAATTTAAATAATATAAGATAAATTTATTAATATTATTAATTTAAATAATGTAATAATGTAGTGTTATTTTTTTTTTGAAAAATTCGTTAACCAATTATTTATTTATGTCTATATAATTAATTATGTTATTATGTTTTGAAAAATGCTAACTAGCAATCCATTATTTAAATTCATTAAATTAAATTACTGTGAAAAAATAATCATACATACAAATTATATTAAGCTAGAAATAGGAAAAGGATATTAAAGTAAATTACATTAGAAGATAGAAGGAAAAAGGTAGAAGATGGTAAAAGACAACCCAGTAGAGTTCCTAACGCCTCACCATTTGCTCACTTGTGATGCACTTTGTGCTACGACACTTTTGGCACTTATTTTTTCTTGAGTGTGTAGTTATAGATGAATCCTGTGCCACCTAATGGCTGGACGATGATTCTGACTTGAGAGAAGAACTTCTTGCCTCACAAACAAGGTCGGAATCTTGATGAGCTCCGAAAATTCCATTATACGATGGAATCTTGTATCGGTAGACCATTCTCGATAGAACCTTGTATCAATAAAAAATTGGGTACTGGTTACCCATATTAAGCTATATTATGCTATTTATGGCATTGCCTCTCAAAATTCAGTCAAATTTATTCGAGGTAGCACTAAAATCTCCTCTCCATTCTCTATTTATAAGAGATAATCTCCATGCCCTCTCCTCTCCTCTTGTCGCAATAAAGCATTAAGATCTCCTCCTTATTTATAATCACAAGGCGCAATGAAAAATAATTAAAGCTCTTCAACTTCCACACATCACAATGAATAATAATAATTAAAGCTATCTAGCTTCCATCAAACTTCCACACCTCACAATGAATAAAGATTTAAGCTCTCCAACTTCCACACACCAACTTCCATACAACAGATATCATTTGTTCATTAATACACCATTTATACACTATATTGTGACCATTTGTTGTACATTATCATGTCCTCCACGCGCAAGGATGCCACTTGATTGAATAGTTGAATGGTGAATTAGAATGCCACCTAATTTGTCCAACCATTGCATTGCATAATGTAATTTATAATACATATAGTAATATAAATATATTGTAAATATATTGTAATGTATCTGAAAAGACAGTGCGATGAAAGTAAACCTAATTTTGACCGCAATTTTCACAAACAAATTTTTAAAGAATAAATTTTTAAAATCCACCATTTTCCCCCTTTTTTTTTCCACACTTACTCTTTTATTTTACCTCCTCTTTTCTTATTACTCACTTTTTTATTACACACTTTTTTAAAAAAATACAAATTTTTAATCTTGCCTATTACTACTGCATTTCATGCAAATTTGATAAATTTGATGCAATTTTTAGTTGTTATAGGATTGCATTTCTAATGTTTCTAATGTGTCAATTGTTCAATTGGTGAATGAATTGAGATTATTGTAACACTATATTATATTTTATGTAATGTCTAATTGTTCAATGAATTGTCAACACTAATCATTAAATATTATAACTGGTATTATTATCTAACATAGTATTATTTCGTAACTAGTATTAATATTATGTGACATAGTATTAAGTAACATATAAAACATTTAAATAACTTCAACAGAACTACAATCTAACTTGATCCATATAATCATTTTTAAAGTGTAAATTTTTCGTAATAGTATTGCTACATTATATTATATATTATATATCACTAAATGAAGAATTTTATGTAATTATTAATATTGTATAAAATTACGTAAAATTAATAATTTTATGTAATTATTAATATTGTATGAAATTAGGTAATTTTGTTTGCGTGGTCACCCGAGAAGGCACGAGGTAGACCGTGCGCAGCATGTGTGGTGGCCCTTGAAGGCATGTGGTAAGCCACATGCAGCATGCATGGTGGCCTGTGCAGGGACGCAGTAAACCGCTAATTACCACTGCTTACCACTAATTTATCATTCACTTACCACTGGTTGCTAATACTTACCACTAACCTACCAGATGCGATAGACTGTCAGTTACCACTACTTATCACTAACTTACCACTACTATCACTAACTTACTACTCAGTTATTGCCTGTTACTAATACTAACCACTAAGTTATCACTAACCTACTAGATGTGATAGACCGCCAGTTACCACTACTTACCACTAACTTATCGTCAGTTATCAATACTTACCACTAATTTACAACTGACTTACGACTAGTTATATAATTATTAATATTATATAAAATTATGTAATAATGTGTTGACTAAGCAAGAAGGGGGAAAAAAAGAGAGAAAAAAAATTAAAGAGAGTTAAAAAAAAAAGAGTGTGGTCTAGGTCAACTTGCACCCGCCATTTTCACAAACTAATTTTTAAAAAACAAATTTTTAAAACCCACCATTTTTTTTTGCGCTTACGTTACCCACCTCTTTTTTTATTACGTAATTTTTTTTCAAGTCATTAGGCATATTACTTGATACAATACCTTATGCACTTATTATCACTTGTTACTTATATTACTACAACTTATTACCACTTGTTACCATACACTTATTATTACTTATTATCATACATTACACTTATTACCACTTATTACCACTTGTTATCATGTATTATACATTATAGCCATATCATATATCATGCACTTATTATCACTTGTTAGTATACATGCATTACAGCCAAATAAAAATAATACATATCATGTACTTATTACACTTATTACCTTACAATGTGTGCATTATTTCCATATCACGCATCAAATAAAAATAGAGAAGATAAATAAAAAATTACATATATTGTATAACGTGTAAACCAAATCTTATTACATTTCGTAGGTATATGTATCCCATCCTATCCTATCAATCTAATCATCATTATTCATATGTGTTGATACATCTACTCCATCTTCATCAACATTAGTCCAAACCCACACCTAATTGTCTAAGGGGTTACTTTTTGAATTTAGATATTGATTGTGCTTTCATCACCCATGTCAAATTCATCTCTAACTTTGACATGCTTTACAACAAGTCATCCTTTATATCTTTCATCAATCACAAAAAATACCTCCTTTGCTTGGGATGCCAGCACATAAGGATCTTCCAGCAAATCGGCACTCGTATGATTCAGATATGAGAAATTCACAAGTGTTGAACCAAATCTATCCTTCTTGCATCCTCGTCGTAGGTCGACCCAATCACGTCGAAATAACACAAATATGTACATTCCATTATAGTCTACTTGAATGATTTGTCATAACATTCCGTAATAATTAACATTACCTTCAATGGGCCTTTTATCACTCGCACTTGCATAACTAAGATCATCAACTACTACGACAACTCCTGAATTCTGAATTTGAAGGCACTTCTCCCGATCTTTTATATGGAATCGATATCTGTTGATTACATAACCATTGTAATTTCTAACCAATGGATCTGGTCTACAAGCAATCTATTTAACTTCATTTGTAATCTCTCTAGGATATTTTGAATTCATAACTTGAAAAAAAATTATGTAAATAAAAGAAGTTAATAACATTAAAAGAATTGACTATTAATATACTTACACAATAACTGAACCAGGTACTAAAGTCTTTACTATGAAGTTTGTCAATTTGAAAAGTGTTTAACTTTTTTCCACGATTTGTTCTTCAAACATGCTGTATATATTCCCTTCATATGAAACAATGACATTAAAAAAAATGTCATTAGAGTTTAATATTCATAAACATTATTATCACAATATTATAACAATGTATACTTACACTCTAAATGAGGCAATTGAGTGACTATTAAATAGTATGTATCTATGGCATTACTGTAATGATTTCTCATCAAAACAAATTCAAGATATTCTTTTTCTTTGTCTTTTAACAGATTTACGTATCCTTATTCCCAAAGGCCTTCCAACAGTTCCTAAAGTGGACTCATCATTTTCTTTAAAGACAATTTGGTTGTCATTATTGCGCAATAGATGATTAAACCTTGTTCAACCCTGTCTAAATATCTGGAATAGAATCACAAGCACTCATTTGCTATATATCCTTTGGCGATTGAACCTTCAGACCATACTCTATTACGTATATAGGATTTGAGTTGAAGCAAGTATCTGTATACATATATTGTATTACGTACAATAGATACATTGAAAATTGTTAAATAAAATGAGTATGATTGTTAAATAAATGATCAAAATAAAATAAACCTTTCAACTGGATACATCCACCTAGATATCACTAGTCCACCAATCCTTGCTTCACTTGTCAAGTGCATGATCAAGTGTATCATACTGGTAAAAAATGAAGGAGGGAAAATCTTTTCAAACTCACACATAATTTGTGAAACTAATGCCTCTAGTTGCTCAAGTTCTTGTGGGTCAAGCATGCTTAAGCAAAGACATTTAAAAATGTTATAAATTTTAATGATAACAGAGGTAACATTGTCAAGCAGTGATCCATGAATTGCAATGGGAATGAACTCTTGCATTAAAATGTGATAGTCGTAACTTTTTAAACCTATTAGTTTTTGCTGCTTCCATTGAACATATCTAAAGATGTTGGTGGTGCACTCATCAAGTGGTTTTAAGTCCTTCAAAATCTTAAGAAATGTATTTTTCTCCTGTAAGGTCATTTGATAACATGTTTTAGGCAAAAATAGATTCATGGAGTTTGGTCTACGCATTATATGTAGGTCCTTTCTTATTCCCATATCTTCAAGATCAAGTCTGGCCTTATAATTATCCTTAGACTTTCCTTTTTGCCCGAGAATTTTACCTACAATGACATCAAAATAATTTTTCTCAATATGTATCACATCAATATTGTCTAATTAAAACATTCTTCTAATAAGGCAACTGAAATAATATGCTCTTTTTTTTTTTTTTCCATACTTACATGTCATTGGGACATACTAAGTTTATCCCATCTAATTCTCTTAGCACTTCAGTTCGAGATCATAGTTTGGGAATAACTCTAAATTCCTTTCTCCCATAAAAAGAATGTTTATCATGCCTAAATAAATGAGCAGACTCTAACCATCTTCGATATCCTATATAACAATACTTCCGATCATGACATAACCATTGAGAACATGGATCATATCCGCAAACTAGACATGCAAATCTACCTTTAGTACTCCATCCAAACAGATTAGCATATGCTAGGAAGTCATTAATGGTCCACAACAGGACTGCATGCATTTTAAATATTTCATTAACTGAAGAATCATAAGTATCTACTCCTTCATGCCATAATTCTTTTAGTTCTTTCACCAATGGTTACATGTACACATCTATCCTATCGTTAGGACTTCTAGGACCAGGAATAAGTAATGTGAGTATAAAGTTTATAGACTTCATGCACAACTAAGGAGGCAGCTTATATGATATCATTAACACTGACCAAGTGCTATGTTTTAAATGAATTGTAGTCCTAATCGAATATTTCTTGGGTCAGCAGAGAAGTTAGGGTATAAATAATCAAACTTCTTCCATGTAGGAGAATCTGCTCGGTGTCTTAAGAGTCCATCCTTTATTCTCTTATCATAATGCCATCTCATCAAAGAAGTAGTTTCACCACATGTAAATAGTCTTCGCAATCTAGGAATCAAAGAAAACTATCTCAATATTTTAGCAGGCATTTTTTTATTAACATCTTGATTTCTTTGATCTCCATTTGCATTTCCTTACCGTTTCCATTTATAAGCACCACACACATAATATGCATCATCTTTATCTCTTTCTTTCCAATACAGTATACAATCATTAGAACAGACATTTATTTTCTTATATCCCAACTCTAAAGCTAAAATAGTTTTTTTCACTTCGTGGCAACTATTTGGCAATATGTTTTCATTAGGCAACAATTCTGCTAAGAAGGCTAATAGTAAAGAAAAAGATTTGTTGAACCACCCATACAAACACTTTAAATAGTATAAGTGCACAACATTTGTAAGCATAGTGTATTTCGAATTTGGAAATATTGGTTTTTTGGCATTTTCAAGTAATTCATAAAACTTATGTGAAGTTGGTTCATGTAGCTTACATGCATGGGAAGTTGGCTCAGGATTATGTAAATTTGTGAATGCATCATGTAACATACTGAACATGTCATGCTAGAAAACATTATCATTACTAGAGTGATCATCATGGTTAGATCCGTTGGATGCATGAGAGGTAGAAGTTCCATTATTCTCTCTGTGATATATCCACTTGTCATAGCCACGTTACCGTATTTGAAGACCGTGTGCATATGAAATCTCAATGTGTTGAAACATTTAACATAAGGACATAATATCTTGCCATCGATAGATTAAATATTTGCAGATACAAATTCAAGAAATGCATTAACTCCGCTGATATATTCATCACTTCCTCTTGATTTACAGTACATCCATGACTTGTCCATCATATTAAATACTGTTAAGTAAATTATTGTTTCCTTAGTTTTGATGATAACAAAATCTCTCATGTTATTCTAACAATTTTATTTAGTGTACATATGATATATTTAATAAATAGTTTTCATTAAAGATAAGTCATAGAAGTAGTTATAGAACCAGTTATAGAAGTAAGACATTTCTGGGACATAGAAGCTAAATTTTTTAATATTTGTTGAAGACTCAGTTAGTAAGATAAGTGTAACTTGGGTGCTACACTTAGTTTATAATTGAGTCTAGATATATATATAAGATCTCATAATAAGAGGACACTTGACATTCTAACATTTTGAAATTTTTCTAAGTGTTGAAGTGTGATTATTTGGGTATGTTTGGACAATCATATCTACTTGTGTGATGAAATACTTTTAAATCAGAAAATTGTATTTCAAAGAAGGTGTAAGGGACTCTAATTTCAAGCTTTTACAGTCCAAAAATTTGTTGGATATGTTGGAGAAAAATCAAGGTAAAATGGGCTGGTCACTCAATTTTTACAATAGAAAAAGTTGGTTTTGAAGAGCTATTTGTGCATGAATATCTTTACCTTCGACCAAACTTTTTGAAATTTGAAATTGCTGCATTATAGTGCTATTGTTGGACAAAAAATTTAAACAAATACAGTATTAAAATCTTGAAGATAAAGTGGAGAAATATATGGGTGAAATTGGCAGCTCATGTGATTGCTTAGACCAAGAAGGATCTCCCAGGAGCTGATTTTTTAGAGGTCTTCCGAACTTTTAGCAAGGCTTACTTTTTGAATAAATTCAAAACAGTTTATACAGATGTTAAGAGGGATGTTTGAACTTCAAATTTGATTTTTTATAGTTGGTTTTATCTCAAGATTTCAGGAGTAATTTTAGGCAACTTTTGAGGACACTTTTATAGAAAACTTACTGCATTCTTTGAACAGTAAATTCATGTTTTATGACAGGCTTTTAGGTCTAACAAATACAGAATATTAGGGGATGTGAAGCACACTTTTGAGAGGAACATTCAGCATCATCTTGAGAGTAATCTTACAATAAAGAAAGAGCAAATTTTTGCACTTCAAATCTTTATACATGTACTGTCTTTTGGGTTAAAAAATAAATTCTTATACACTTGTATTTTGTTGAGTGTAGAGTTATGCTGAGTGTTGAGTTGTGTATTAGGTTGCGAATTTGAGTTTAGTCTTTCATTGTTGGACGAAGTTATCTTCATGGTGTGAAGATCAGAAATCGACAAGTGATGGTACACTGTAATCTTTGATCATAGTGGAAACTAACAGGTTGCTAGATCCCGGTTTGCTGGTTGGAAGAGTGGACGTAGGCACAAAACCGAACCACTATAAAAAGGATTTGTCTCTTCATCCCTAATTTTATTTCCCACTACACATACATACATTGACTATAAAATTAATATAGATCTAAGTGAAGTTTGATTAAATTTTTTTAAAGTCAATCGAGACAACTAATTCAATCCTCTTTTTTGGTTGTCACCGGGACCAACAAATACAAATGCAAATTTTGCAAGAAATGTTTGGAGGAGAGAAATGCATTAACCCTAAATGAATACAAAGTAGAGCAATGTTTTCTGCGCCTAAAGAACTCTGATTTGGCACTAAAATAGTTTATCCGCCCATTTGTGGTGCCAAAATTGGCGGATTTTATTGGTTAATTAGTACAATTTAATTAAAATACTATAAATGTCAAATAATGCAATTAAATTAATATTAATGTTATTAGTTATTTTTTTTGGAATTTATATAAAATTATATAGAATTGATAATTAAAGTTAATATTAATGTTGTTAGTTTTTTTTGAATTTATATAAAATTAAATAATATGATAATTATATAATATGATAAAATTTATGCCTTCTGGATTCAACCTTCAATAATAAATGTCCACAAAATCATCTTTTTAATTATCCATTACCATTCACTTCATCATTCTTCTGCAGTCCCTCAGGCCTTCACTGGTAATAGCAATTAAACCCCCACTTTCCTCACCTGTCCATATTCATTTCTCTTCCAACCACGTATTTAAATCCATATGTACCCTTGATATTTTCTCTTTTATTGTCATTTCTTAAAAAAAAAATAAATTATTTTGGCTATGTTGTTGGATGTTGCAGCTGGAAATGCTACTTTATTAGAGCATCTCATACCAGCCATGATCATGAGAATCCGTTGATCGAATCAACAATAAAATTTATTTTGGGCCAACTTTTGAAAAACTCAATAATTCAACGCACTTATTTACAAACTCATAATTGAACCCTTTACACACCACATGCACACACTTTTTTTAACCATTCAACCTTTTCACAACACTAGTCACTCTACATAAAAATAACTCTACACTACTATTCAAACTATTCTAACTATTCTACTCCTGAACTTTGATTTCTCTCTTTCTCAATTTCACAAATCTCCCATTCACAAAACTCAAGATAATAATAATTCTACACTTGGCGTTTCTCTCTTCAAAATGAACATGACGAACATGACAATTCTCTATCCATATCCAAAGTTTTTAATGTATCTCACCCGCTCTCGCCTTAATCTTTTAATATTTCTTTCTCTTGAACATCAAATCTCCATGGCACCATGTAGAAAAGGAAAAGAAACTATTCAGGAACCGAGCTTCAAAAAGGGTAAATATAATAAAAAAGATTTTCCTTCCCTTCAAAGAAGCAACTTATTTGAAAGAATTTTCTCAAAAAGAAATGTTAACTATGGCCATCTCATAGATTGTAATTATCTAAGATCTATTGGATTTAAATATGAAGAGATTCTTCATAGATTCTGTCCTAGTTGGTTACTAAATCCCAACAAATCCATTTATGAATAGCCAACTAAAGTCTTTTTCAATAATATAGACGTCGATGAGAGATTGACAACAAATGAAAATTTCCTCTTTGAGATTGAAGATGAGGTAAAAGCTTGTGCTTTTAGGTTTTCATGAAAGAATTTTACACTTTTTGGTCACACGGGTTATTAGATCAAGAGCAGAGAATTATACATCTATTACGAGAGAAAACTTTTGGTTAATGGCTTATTTTATTAAGAGAATTTACCCAAATATCCATTACTTAATTCCCTATATTATGATAAAGGCTGCAGCCTCTCCCAACATAAACCTCTCATATGCTAGTGTGGTAATGGAAATTTTACTTGATTAAGGAATCAATTTCCGAAAGGAAGTAAAAGTTGAATTGAGCATAAAAGATGGTATCAATACTCTTACCCTTCAAAAAGCTAACTGGATATTTGAAAATGATTGTTGGGTAAATCAAAAAAGAAGAAGGGGGGAAAAGCCAGATAAAAGAATAGTAGAAAGAGCTGAAGGTTATGATACTACCCAAGGGCCATCATACAATGAGAGAAATGAGAGAAATTAGAATGAATTTTTTGAAAGAATAGACACCCTGGAAATAAGAGTGAATAAGTTACAAAAAGATTTCAGAGAATTTAGAACATTTAAAACTAACATGGAAGGATATATGGAAGAGAGTAGGGAGTTCATGCAACAAAGTAGGGAGTACATGCAATAGAGCAGGGAGTACATGCAACAATTAAGAGAGGAATATCAAGACATGCAATATAAATTATTACACATTAATAATGACATGAAGTGTTATTCCTCTTTTATCTTAAATGTATGGGAAAATACAATGAAAAACCCTATAGCTCCAATCCCCAAAGTCGATGTCCAACTTAAAACACCTCTAGCCTATCCATTTGCTATATGTCCCCCCAGCTTTCATCCCATATCCAGCACAGCTGATGACACCGAATCAATGTCAGATCGTTCCACTAGCGCCACAAAAGAGAAAGGAAAAGCTAAATTTAGACCCAAGTTAAGAGATGATTAGTTTGTAGTTAAACCCTTACTTCATATGCGTTGTATTCCATCTCAAGTTTGAGACCAAGGTTAGTATGTAGTTAACCCTTCTTCTTGTAAATGTATGATATTAAAATAAATATTTATGTGTTTTGTAGTCCATCAAGTTTGAGACTGAGGCAAATTTTAATTTGGCACTAAAGCAAAGAAAATTGAAATTAAAAAAAAGTAGGGGGTGGGCGCATACACTAAAGCACTAAAGCACAAATTAAAATTGAAAGGGGTGGTCTACCACCCCCAGCACGTTGGCAGCTGCGCCTAGTCAAGGTGCTTGGTATGTTCATATTCTTTGCACTAAAAACATATTCTTTGCTATTGATAACTCATAGAGTAGTTAATTTTTTATGATGAGAGCATAATAAAGCTCATTGGTGATAAATGCATAAGTTTGCAGAGTTTCAAGTGTGTGGTATGTTCATGCTGTCCAATTAGCTAAGTCGATAAGTTTTAGGCTGAAGTGCTGAACGTATCACATATAGACCTTCCTAGTTGGGTATGAGTTTGCCCCTTGGTAGTGGTTTTCCGGTCGTTTCTACACTTTGAAGTACTAGGTCCCCAGGTCTGAATATTCTTGTTCTGACTCTTTTGTTTGTAGTATTGATCCATTTGCTATTGGTAGGCAGCCCATCCAAGCAGAGGCGGTATCCCTGACTTTTAGCAAGAAATCCAGTTGTTCGTGTAGAGCGGACTTGTTTGATTCCATCTGATGTTCTTCCACTGGTAGGGAGTGAATTCTTACTTCAATTGGTAAAACTACCTCCGATTCATAGATTAGGTTGAATGGTATTTCTCCATTGGGTCTCCTGGATGTCATGCGATAGGCTTATAGGATCCCCCAAAACTCGTCCACCCTCTAGACTTTTGAATAATTATGTGCCATTTTAATTCTTGTAGGATAGTTCGATTTGTTACTTTAGCGAGGCCATTTGATTGTGGATAAGTGACTGACATTAACCGATACTGGACTTCTAGTTTATTATAGAATTCCTTAAAATCTTTCTTATCAAACTATCTCCCGTTATCGGTGATCAGGGATTAGGGTAGTCCAAACCTTGTAATCAACGATGACCAAGTAAATTTATGGATCTTCTTAGTTATGATCTGGGCCACCGGCTTGGCTTTTACCTATTTGGTGAAGTAGTCAATGGCAAATGAGGAATTTTTGTTGTCTTGTGGCATGAGGGAAAGGATCAAGTATGTCTATCCTGCATTGTGCAAAAGGCTAGGGGCTGTTGATAGGGCAGAATTCAGTAGAAGGTTGGCAGGGGACTAAAGAAAAGCATTAACACTTGTCACATTTCTCGATGAAGGTGTGCACATCGGCCTTCATTGTAGGCCAGTAGTAACCCTGTCTCAAGGCCTTGTTTGCTAGACTTTATGCCCCTATATGGTTTCCACATATTCCTTCGTGTATTTCTTTGAGAATGTAGTCACATTCTTTAGGGGTCAGGCATTTGAGGTGTGGATGAGTGAAGGAGTCTTTGTAAAGGGTACCATTGATGATGGCACAATGCGCGACTTTGTATCTGATCTTGGTTCCGATGACTAAGTGTGCATATCCAGGAACTGAGCCAAGTTAATTGAGCCTTCTTCCTCTTTGTTCCTTAAACATCTTGTTCTTATCTGATGATTCGGGTAGTTGTCCATTATTCAAGTAGGCTTGTATGGGGTCTTTCCAGCTTGGTGATTGGCATATCGATAGGATTTGCCCTGGCTCGTCTTTCCTAGGGTAGGGAAGGCTTTCTACATACACTGTCTAGCTAATTGCACTGAATCAGAATTAGCCAATTTTGATAGTGTGTCGACTCTGACGTTTTCTAATCTAAGAATTTGTTGTATGTTGATCCTTTAGAATTCTTGTATTATTTCTTGTAACTTAGTCAAGTATTTTGCCATTACTGGTTCCCTTGCTTTATAGGTGCCTCTAACCTATTTTACTACAAGCTGGTTGTCTGGGAACACCCTTATCTTGTCAGCCTCTAGTGAAGCTGCTATTCACAGTCCAACCAAAAGTGCTTCATATTCAGCCTAGTTATTAGTAGCTTTGAATTCAAAACGAAGCGCATATTCGGCTTTGAAGTTGTAAGACCCATGAGGATGAGTCCTACCTCACTTCCTAACAAAGGATCATCCATGTGCAGTGTCCAAAATGGCAGCGTACATCCTTCTTGGAGATCATAGGATGTTTGTTGGTTTTCCCTCGGAAATGTACACTCTAGGATAAAGTCAGTGAGGGCTTGGCCTTTGATGGAAGGTCTAGATTGGTACGCGATGTCAAATTCCCCTAGCTTAATACTCCACTTAATTAGTTAACCCAACAAATTTGCCTTCTGTAATACATGTTTCAATGGCTGGTTGGTCAGGACCATGATTGCATGCACTTGGAAATAAGAGCGGAGGCATTGAGCGACTATAATAAGAGCGAAGGCCATTTTTTCTATCGGTTTGTAATTTATCTCTACTTCATAGAGGACGCAACTAACATAATACACAAACTTTTGTACATCTGCATCTTATCAGACTAATACTGCATATAAGACATGGTTAGAGATAGAGAGATAGAGATATAATTTCTCATTAGGGATTAGTCGGGAAAGTAATGGCGGCGAAACCATATATTCTTTGAGCTTGTCAAAAGCTGCTTGGCACTCAGTAGTCCATTCGAATTTTCAAGACTTCAAAGAAGGGTTTATACTTTTCTCTAATTTTGGACATGAATCGACTCAAGGCGACAATCTACCTTGTGAGGCTTTGCATTTCCTTTAACATTCTAGGAGGTGTCATGTTTATAATGGCTTGAATCTTTTCCAAGTTTGCCTCAATCCCCCTATTCGTGATCATGAAGCTGAGGAACTTACCTGAGGTAATCCTAAAAGTACACTTAGTCGAGTTAAGCCTCACATTATAACACTCTAGGGTTGTGAAGTTTTCTTCTAGATCTGTTAAATAACTTTCTAGGCTAGTGCTCTTAAGAAGCATGTCATCCGTATAAGCTTCCACGTTTCTACCGATCTGATCGCTAAAAACTTTATTGACCAATCTCTGAAAGGTGGCTCCCACATTTTTTAGATCAAAAGACATGACCTTATAGTAATAAGTGCCAAACTCTATAATGAAACTTGTCTTTTTCTCATCCTCAGGCGCCATCCAGATCTAATTATAATTGGTGTAAGTGTCCATAAAACTGAGGAGCTGATGGCCTGAAGAGTTATCCACGATTTTATAGATATTATGAAGCAGATAAATGTCCTTTGGGCAAACTTTGTTGAAGTTGGTAAAGTCAACACATATCCTTCACTTGTCATTGGTTTTGTTTACCATAACCACGTTTGCCTGCCACTTAGGATACTTTACTTCCCTAATGAAGCCTACTGTCAAGAGCTTTTGTATTTCAAAATTTAACCTTCATATGTTTAGTACTAGGCAAAGGCTTTAGGTGGTTTAGGCTAGGTCAGCCAAGGATGGCGCTATAGGGAAAAAATGACTTAATTATATTGAACACAATTGTAGTGGAGGTGTGATTTGAAGGAGGTCCTAGATTCACAGGGAGTGCTATGGTGCCTTTTGGGTACAGTGACTCTCCTAGGGGTCCTCTTACTGGAACCATCTGAGGGTGCAACTTTATAGAGGAGAAGCTCATTTATTGAAAGGTGTCCTAGTAAAGGACCTCGTAACCTAAACCCAGGTTGATCTGAATCCTTTTGACCATATATGAACCAATTTCCATCATTGTGACAAGAGGGCCATTGTGGTTTGATGAAACTCCATTTAAATCATTATCATCAAAGCCGATGAATGGCCTCCTTCTTTTCTGTGACATGACTTCTATGTCGTTGGAAGCTTAGATGGGGAACAAGTTTCCTCTTAGTCTGTTTCCCATGGACGATGACAATCTAATGGAGATGGATTTTCTCCACAGATACCTGCCCTATCTGTCTGCGTGGGAGTTTCAGAACTAGTTTAATCTGAAGCTCATATCCTACAAAAATCCATCGGAGGGTGCTCTGATGGAGTAGGTTCCGATGTTCAAGTCAAAAGAACAGAATTTGAATATGGTAAACAACAAAGAAGAGTCCCTACTTCAAGATAGTAGTGTATGTGTGTTTTCTGTGTAGAGTTCCAGAGAACTTACTTAAGTGATGACAGTTGTTTTTGCTTACATATCTGCTCTTTCATGGATGGTTTCCTAGGGTTTTGGGGGTCTCCTAATCCTAGTTTCCTTTTAGTGAGATTTGAGAGAATCCCCAGAATTCCGGGGGTGATTGTATCAGATTTCATGGAAACAAGCCACTCTCGGTGTTTTTGGGAAGTACGTGAATAGGGGGATTCTCTTCTTTTATTGATATGCTCATTAGGGTAAGTTTTTGTATTTTAGGGATTACTTAGAGAATAGGAAAGATTCCTATCTATATAAAAAAAGTTTGAATTTGTTTGAAAATTTGTTTCCTTTGCGGTTTATTTAGAGTCGTACTTATCTCTTTGATTGTTCAGTCCATGGTCCTGAGATCATCTTATCGAAGAGTAGGATCACTGAGGAATGAGGTACCGAAGGGATAGATGACCAATGAGCTACAAGTGGTGTTGAATGCATGCCCCTAGTTGTGGAGGTCCAAGGGGTGATATACTGGTTTGATCATTTTTTGGGCCATTTAATGGGCCTTAAACCAAGTTTCATCATGAGAAAATAGTAAAATATTTTTTAAACTCAAAATTACAAAATTATTAGCTCAGTTCTAAAAAACTATTTATATTTTATTTTGAATTGTTAATTATACAATATTTTAAGACAAAATTTTCAAGAAGAGTGGAGGCCCAATTCCAAGGAATAGCCACCACTTTATCTTAATTATTAAATATCAAAAGAAATTATCCAATAATATACGAAATTTTCAACAATAGATCAAAACATGAACTTGCTCAAGATAATCGATGCTTCAAATGGACAAGTTCAAGATTGTTTAGACTGTTCCAATTCAAGAGACGAGGGAATTTTATTCCTTGGATAAGAAATATTCCTTGGAAGACACTGCTTCAAAAGGGGAAACTTTTTCAAAAGAAGAATCAGAAGGAAATTTTCAAAAAGAAGAAAAGGAAGACAAGACAGCACATGTTGGAGAAATAGAAGCAAGATACCTTCCTTGGGCAAAAGGTAAAGAAAATGGATTGATCAACAATTAAATAAGCAATTAAAGTTGAAGAGAGAGAGAAGGAGCTCTCACAATCACAAATCATGTATAGGATTCTGCATGGCAAAAATCAACATAACTTGAGAGAGAGCTGTGGTGATGTCAATGATTTGCAAATCTAGATAGCCCACAATTTGTCAAAGAAATTACAATGTGGCTTCACTCATATGAAGAAGCTGAAGCTAATGGAACTAAACAAAATTAAATGGATGCTTAGGGTTGAAAAGGGTAATATGATACCTTCAACAAATAAATGGATTTAAGTAATTTAATTGTTAGATTACGTGACTCTATCACGCAGCGGAAACAAATAATAATAAATTTTCAGAATTATAAAAGATTAGGGTTTTTGGGTATATCTCAATGAGCAATATGGAGTGTTCCGGGAACAGCGAACCCTTCGTCTCGATCTTCCTCGTAGTCGGGTGATAATCACGAAAGTCGAACTATCACTGCAATTCCACGACGTCATAACCCTTAGTCTGGTGATTCAATTGTCGTAAAAATTCCATACTCGGAATTTCTCTAACCTTCTTAACGATGTATTTTTTCTCTCTCAAAAATACAAAGATGCAAGTATGCTTTCTCTATATCAATTCCCTAGATCCATAGGAATTCTCTACAAGACCTCTAGAGAATGGTGTTAGACTTTCCCTATTCTCTTAATTCCCTCAAAGGAAGGGAATTAAATTAATTACCACACAAATAGGGAAGTTACCATAAAAATAGGGAGGTATTAATGGGAATGAGAGTTATCCCATTCCCATATTAAATTCCAATAAAGGAATTTACCTTAGGTAAAATGCCCCTTCTTGGGCATTTACCAACATCTCTCACTTGCACATGAGGGCATTTTACGATCATCACAAAATCACAATTCATGTGATCTCTCCATATCACCCTATTGGACTTTCATATAGAGTTAGATGTGGTGCAACTGACGAGTACACCTGCAAATAAAAGACTTCCCGACGCACCTATTAGGATGATCGTGTAGTCACCGTTAGTACTAAAAGAAAGCTCGCTGTACCCCAGATCCAAGACTAAGTACATCCATCGAGTTACTTTCTTCATCGAAAGTAATCCCTAGAAATCGCTCGACATTGTATTTATTATTATGTTCAAATCCCTATACGGATGAACATAAAAGACCGGTTGGTGAATACAACACAATGATGCATGTCAATTGATCTTCCTTTTCCCAAAATCGAATCTATCAGTCTCAACTCAGCTGCTTTTCTAGACCTGTCCCTTAGACCTCAATTTATCTTTCGGGCCATCGATAAATAGACTAAAGTAGCAAACACTGAATCATGGCCTCAAAAAACAGCCAAAAGTAGTAAAGGTATAGGAGATCCCACCCAATGGATCTCGGGTCTCACACAGTGGGGCTTGAGGATAAATTTCAAGTTATTGTCGCAAGGAATATAGCTCCCACTATCTTTAGTTGTCTTATCACACACGGTATAAAATACGTGCCATAGTGTTACTCAGCCATCTCTCAAAAAGGGCATATATCAGATTTTTCTAACACTGTGCAGGTATGAGACTCAGTCTACACATAAGACTTTTACCTAGAGATCTTAGAGAGAGTACCTTAGAAACAATATCACAAATCGTAGGTGATATCTGAGATCTCAAACCTGGCTACTTACAGACAACATGGACGTGGGTACGTCCATGTCAGTCATGTCGCATATGATCTCATCCTAAACACGTATCAGGGTAACTTATGTTCTAGTAGGGCTACTTCAGCTATAAACCTTCTTATCCCCACTTACTCAGAGCTGGAGGTGGTCACTCATGTTAGAGAGTTAACCTCGCCTATCTGACATATCTATTATCATATCACAAAATATATATATGATAATAAAAACAAGTACATTAAATAAAATATAACATAAATATTACTGAATAATGCAGTATAATCATATATATACAATAAGTACAAACTGAGAAATGTCAAAAAGTACTCAAACCCAATGACTCTCTATGTCCTAAAAAGGAGTCTCTAGCGATGGGTTTGGTGAAGGGATCAGCCACCATGCTGTGTGTAGAAACGTATTTGACGGTTACTTCACCCTTCTCGATGATGTCTCTCACAAAATGGTATCTGGTGTCGATGTGTTTGGTCTTACTATGAAACTTAGGTTCTCGAGTGTAAGCGATTATGGCCTAATTATCATAATAAATCATTAGTGGCCTCCCACTATCTGCTACAATCCCTAAGTCATCCAGTAGTCTCCGGAGCCAAACACTCTCCTGAACTGCAATTGAGCAAACCATAAACTCAACCTCCATCGTAGATAGAGCAACACAGGTTTGCTTCTTGCTGCTCCAAGAGATGGCCCAGCCATTGAGCAAGAAGGCAAAACCTTATGTCGATTTGCGTTTATCCAAATCGCCTCCCCAGTCGGCGTTTGAATAATCCACAAGGCGCAAATCGCCTCCTCCATAACAAAAGGAGAAGTTTGCAGTTCCCTTTAGATATCGGAATATCCTTTTCACTCTCTCCAGTGACCCCTTCTAGGATTTGCCTGATATTTGCTCACCAGACCAACTGTGTAATATATGTTCGGTTTAGTACACAACATTGCGTACATTAAGCTTCCTACTACACTGGAGTAAGGTACTTTAGTCATTTCCCTTACTTCTTCCTGAGTTTTAGGACATATTTCCAGATTTAGGCCTTCACCTTTGGCAATTGGAGTATCTATGGGATTACAATCATTCATCTCAAAGCGCTCGAGAATTTTCTTAATATAGGTCTCCTGTAAAAGATCCAATGTCTTTCTTGAGTGATCCCTCTAGATCTGAACTCCGAGGATGGACTCAGCTTTATCCATGTCTTTCATGTCAAAGTTGGATGACAACCATGCTTTAATGGTCATTAAATACTAAATGTTGTTCCCAACCAATATTATGTCATCCATATACAACGATAAAATCACAAAAGAGTTATTAGACCATATCAGATAGACATAATGATCTTCCTCGATTATCGTAAAATCGTAAGATATCACCTCCTCGTGAAATCTTAGGTACCACTGCCTAGATGACTGCTTTAGGCCGTATATCGATTTCTGAAGTCCACATACCTTATCCTCCTGATCAACTAGAACGAACCCAGGGGGTTTTTCCATGTAGATCTCCTCATCCAGACTCCCGTTAAAGAAAACGGTCTTAACATCCATCTGATGTAACTCTAAATCCAAACTAACGACAATCGCCAAAAGTAAACAGATCGATATAAACTTGATTATTGGGGAGAATGTCTTCTTGTAGTCAATGCCCTTGTCTGCATGTAACCCTTGGCTACCAAACGGGCCTTATACCTCTTGATCGATCCGTCGGCCTTCCTTTTGATTTTGAGAATCCACTTGTTCCCAATAGCCTTTCTATCCTCAGGTAAGTCAAATAGGTCCGAGATCCCATTGACTCTCATTGATTCCATTTCCTCTTTCATGGCCTGTAACCATTGGTCTTTTACTGGACCCTCAAGAGCCTCACTGAATGTCCTCGGCTCTTCATCGTCTCCGAGAGTCACAATGAGGATCTCATTCTCAATCGGGAAATGACGACGAGGTACATGTCCACGACTACTCCTACGAGGAGAGGGAGCCTCTACACCTTCAGATGGACCGCTCCTACTAGAACCAAGATCTGTAATAGGGTCTTGAATCCTAACGCTGGGCTCGGCTGAGCCACTAGGCTCATCCATCTCATAGAAGGTATAGTCCCGATCTATTTCACCTCTCTTAGGGAAATCATTCTCGAGAAACATGGCATCACGAGACTCAATCTCAGTAATAGTGTTGTCTGTATGTTCTTCTAGGAACACATGCTTTTTGGAGTGTTCAGAGTATCATATAAAGATGCACTTCTTTCCTCACGAGCCTAATTTGCTGTACTGATACGAGGTATCATGAACATACGCAGTGCAACCCCATGGCCTCAGATGGCTAAGGTTAGACTGCCTCCCTATCCAAAGTTCGTATGTGGTGCTGACTACGGACTTCGTCGGAACATGGTTAAGGACGTAGGCTATAGTCAATAACGCATCTCCCCAATGGGAGATAGGTAAATTAGTTTGCGCCATCATAGACCTCACTATCTCCAATAGAGTCCTATTCCTTTTCTCGGCTACTCTATTTTCTGAGGAGTAACAGGAATAGTCAACTGTCTTGTAATGCCTCTATTCAAAACAGAGCTCTTTGAACTATTCAGACAGATACTTGTGCCCTCGATTGGTTCTAAGAGTTTTCACCCTCAAGTCTAGATTATTTTCAACCTCGCTTATAAACCTCCTGAACCACTCTAGTGCCTCAGACTTGTGCGAGATCAGGTAGACATAACCGAAATGTGTGTAGTCATTTATAAATATAATATAATATGTGGCTTCGTTTTGGACTCTCACATTCATGGGTTCGCAAATGTCGGAATGGACCAATTGCAATGGAGTCTCAGCTCTCATTGCTTTCCCAAATGGTTTTTTAGTGGCTTTGCCCACAAGGCAAAACTCACATAAGGGCAACTCAACCTTGGTTAGCAGACCCAACAAGCCACTCGCAGCTAACTGGCCCATCCTCTCTTGCCCTATGTGGCCAAGTCTACTATGTCATACAATCACATCATCTACTACACTATCAGATGCAAAAGAAATAAGAGAAGAATGATAAATCTCATAAAAAGAAATAAAATCCAATGTATAGAGTCCCTCATGGACTAAACCGGAGCATATTAAAGTACTGTCAAAAGAAATGGAAACTCTAGAGTTTCCTAACAAAACATAGTATCCTAGCTGGCCTAGACATCGGACAGATAAGAGATTCCGCCTAATCTCAGGAGCATATAATACATCATATAGATATAAGACTTGGCCACTTCATAGCAACAGCTTGCACGTGCCAATCCCTCTCACTTCTACAAATACTCTGTTCCCCACATATAGTCTCCTCGAATGGGGACTCAAATGGTAGAACTCCATGAATGCGCTCCTGTCATGAGCTACATGGTCCATGGCTCCTGAGCCCACAATCTACAAAGAAAAAGAGTTAGCGAGCATCACACTAGATTACACATAACTTAAACCATATAAAGAAGAAGGACTAACCTTTCACTCACCACACTCACGTGCGAAATGCCCATTTTTACCATATACGTAGCATTGGACCTTGCTCTTATCGAGGTCCTTCTTCTTGCGTTTCTGTCCTTTGTCGTCGGTCTTGGCAGGTTGCTTCTTCTTGCCTTGGCCCTTGGCCTTCTTCTCATGCTTGCGTCACTTGCGCTTTACTACTCGGGAGCCCTTACTCGACTCCGCAATGTTAGCATGAGTAGAAGAAAAAGACTTAGCCACTTCCTGACACTCCTCCTCGAGCTCACAGTGCCTACTCACGTCCCTGAAAGTACAAATACTCTTAGTGTGTGTGAGATAGGTCTTAACCACATCCCAGGAGTCAGGCAAAGGCTCGATCATATCCAGTACCTGAAGCTCATCAAATATCGACTCCCCCATACTCATCAGAGAGACTATCACACTCGACATGTGTATCAAATGTTGCTTCATAGTATAATCAGGCCTCTTCTTGTACGTGATGAACTTATAGGTTAGCATCCTTAACTTAGGAGCTGATGGGGTACCAAAGTGCTCTCTCAAAGCATGCCAAACCGATATTGCAGTAGGATACTACGCGTAGACTGGAATCAACTTATCGTGCATGCTACTAAGAAGGATTACCCTGGCTTGGCCATCTTTCTTTTTCCAAGTACGATATACCTCTTGATCCTATCTAGCTTATGTCGTGGTACCCTCCCTGAGGTCTACCATCTTGTGCTTAAGAACTTCCCCGAGCTCTTGTTCCTCGAAGACAAACTGAACATTCCGGTGTCAAATATCATTGTTGTCACCGTTCAGCTTGTCTCCCTTCATGAGATCGAGAATGACAGTTTTTGTTGCAGTCATGTCTTTGTCACACAGAAAAGAGAGACATTAGTGACAATTGATACTTAAATTCACAATTTTGTATACCCTACGAATCATTAAGACCCAAATAACTAGAATACAGACCCCAAAACGAGCGTATAAGTTAATAGACACCATACACCACAATTCGGGATTGCATCTCACCATTCGGATTAAGATTTAGTACACAAAAACCCACATTTAGTCACATTTATATCATGAACCCTCAAAAATTAAAAAAATTCTAATTTTAGGATAGCCTACATGCCACTAGGAGGGCCCACTCGCCACTAGACCTTGGCGGCATGTCCCAAACGCGCCCGCATGTGCGCGACCATCCCAAGTGGGTCAATTCCGATTCGTGGGGTTTAGGTCGGAACTCGAAAACCCGGATCCGGTTCGTGGGTCGGGTCTGCATCCGAGTCAGTTCCAACCCAGTCTGACCCGGGAGCTTGCGCATGAGCTCCACGCGCCTTCATCCCCTACACGTACGTGCCTGCGCATGCCTGGGTGTCGGGTGCTTTCGTCTTCACTTGAATTTTCCTACAACCGGGTCTTTTGATCCGGATGCCGAAAAACCACTTTTTCGACCCCGTTTTCACCGGATTTTTTAAGAAAATTCTCTAATTCTATTTATTCTAACTATCATTGACTCGATTTTTGAAATAATTACGCCCTAATCCCGGCATATTTTAGGTCCAAAATTTTGGTTCTTCGCGGCCAAAATTGAAACCTCACTTTTCGGCAATAACAATATACAATATGCATGTCAAAATATAGATCTCAACCTCAAGATTCTATATCTACCATTTTCATACAAAGATCTGCCCTAAATCTCGACAAATCTGGGGTTAAAAGGTTCGGTCACTATTCACGACCGAAAGTTTTAACCTGAATTTTTTTATCCTAAATGTGCTCAGAAAATTATAAAAAAATTATTTTCGTGATCTACGTGACTTGGTTAACATAGTGGTATAATCGGATTCACGAAACTCATCTGTTATCCGAACCCCAAATTTTATACCTTATATTTTTATACCCAAAGTTTAATTCCAAAAAATTATTTAAAATTAAATCTAACATGCTCTGATACCAATATTAGATAATGGTGACTCTATCTTAGCGGAAACAAATAATAATAAATATTTGGAATCATAAAGGATTAGGGCTTTTGGGTATACCTTAATGAGCAATATGGAGTGTTCTGGGAACCGCGAACCCTTCGTCTCGATCTTTCTCACAGTCGGGTGATAATCACGAAAGTTAAACTATCACTGCAATTCCACGACGTCGCAACCCCAAGTCCGGTGTTTCAATTGTCATAAAAATTCCCTACTCAGAATTTTTCTAACCCTCTCAACGATGTATTTTTTTCTCTCAAAAATACAAAGATGCCAGTATACTTTGTCTATATGAATTCCCTAGATCCATAGGAATTCTCTCCAAGACCTCTAGAGAATGGTGTTAGACTTTCCCTATTCTCTTAATTCCCTCAAAGAATGGGAATTAAATTAATTACCACGCAAATAGAGAAGTTATCATAAAAATAGAGAGGTATTAATGGGAATGGGAGTTATCTCATTACCATATTAAATTCCAAAAAAAGAATTTACCTTAGGTAAAATGCCCCTTCTTGGGCATTTACCAATATTAATCATTGCTTTTTTATATTTCAGTAATAAAGTGCTAAAACCCTTCTTTCTTTTACAATTTAATGACGAAAATATACCTAAATTTTATTGAAAATTTTTATGTATGTCCGAAAGACTATGCTTTTATGTCACATCTCAGTTTATCATTTCTTTCAAAAAGTGAGAACATTTGTTTTGAAGGACAGACGGAATTTCAATAACAAAGAAAAGAAAAGCAGCACTCCACTGCAAAAGCTCTAATAAGACATCGATAAACTGAGCTAGGGGCATTAAGAGTTCTTAAAGGTTAAGGGTTAAATATGTTTTTGAAGCCCTATAAATACGAAAAGGAAGGAAATAATCTTTTTGGAAAGAAAACAAACTAAACTATTTTGCTTTTGATATTTGTGCAAGGGTGCATCACCTCTTTCTACACTAATCTGACTCTTAACAGATTCTTTGATGTCTTTTGATTAATTAGTGATATCCTTTAGGGTCTGGACAAGTTAATCAAGATAAGATCCTTTACCGTAGACAGATCTGAGTGTGACTACCCTCCCTAAAACAATGGGTAGATGGTTTATTATGTTTGTGAATGAAAAAATATTTTCTCTTGATTTTCTAAATAAAATTTTTAACTTGAACTTATCAATTGTTTTGTGAATGTAGAGTGTCTCTAAAAATGCTTTACTTTAAATTATGTAATCTATGCACTTGCTAATATATCTTGTGCTTTGCTGAATTTTTCTATGAATAATATTGTTGGATTCGTGAATTGAGATATTTGCTGACTTTAAGTGGCAAATGTATGATGTTTGTGAAATGGTGCATGTGTGGTTATGAGCACCCAATTTATGTGATGACCGGTCTAAGTTTCCATAGATCGAATCGAGGGGACGATGTGGAGAGCTTGTTAGAATTGAGGGGCTAGTCGTGGGGGGAAAGATCCCTTCCAAGTCTCATCGAGCTATTTGGTCACACCACCGAGAAGGCCACGAGCTTACACCAAGGTTGGGGGTGATGTTTGGGACTAGTTGCAAATGTCCACCATTGATCTAAGCCAAGCCATTAGTGGAGAGATTTTAAGACAAATCCAATGATTATTAAAATGAAGTACATCTTTAACAATAATTATGTTACAAGAAAATTATTATGTTTGTTGAAAAATACTTTGATGATGTCACACCCTGACCCGCAGGTTGAGCACGCGAGCAGACCGCCGCGACTCCTCGAAGCACGGGTATGCCCTACTCGCACATCAAGGTGACGCAAGGCTAATATTATATCTAATATCACAACTCTATTCAATATCCTAAGTCAAATCATATAGTGAAAGAAGAAGAAAATCTTTAGAAAATTTCTTTAAAACATTTGCCTCCAATTTACATGTAACATTTATATGCATAGTCCAATAGTAAACAAGGGTAGGTATGAACACTTACCCGATAGTGTCTCTTGGTAAATCTCGTGGTATAGTATCTCAACGTAAGTTAATACAGTATAAGCTGAAAATGTAATTATGAGGGGTGAGTATAATCCACATACTCAATGAGTAAGGTGCAATGACTATATAATTAAAATAAATGAATTTATGAGAGTGGCAAGTCAAAACATCATTTTCAAATTTATATTTCATTCATTTGCAAATATATCATGTAATTCAAAATAATATGCATCATTATCATCAATCATGCATTAATGGGGTGTCAAAAACGCATTCTATCCATAGTTTGGCCTAATTATGGTAAAATCCACCAAGGGGTCACCAAAATGTTATAAGAATGAAACACATATATTTCTCTCCTTTCCTTGGTGTTGACACGGTCCTCACGTGGTGTTCGTCTATTGGATCCGTGGGTCAGAGACAGGGGATTCAAACCTTTGCTCCCATGTTACTCCACCACGTCACCCCATCGGGTAAATGCTCAATACCGTGGTAGGGAGTATGCTATAGCCACTATACACCATCCCATAAATATACACATGTGTCATATACCATCATTCATAAATCTTTACTCGAAAAAAAAAAACATGACACTATCAAGTAATCATAATATCATGATACAATTTTCATAGAACAACATTTTTGGACATGCCACAATAAAGCATTTTTAAATCACATTTCAAAATTCAAAATCATAATCAAAACTAATTTTTATTTAAACTCAAAAATAGTTTATCCCACTCACCTCAACTAGGGAGCGTACGCACTCTCCTAACTATCCTCGTTTCTCGAACGAATTATCTCTCAAACCCTAAGCCTAAGTTTTAAAAAAATATATGCATCATTTATCAATTTAATATTATGTCATCAGATCACAAGATGCATATAGAAATGTTCTCTTTTATAAGATTAAACCTCAAATTTCATACTTAGAGAAAAATTTCTACAAAACCTATCACACGCAGGTTTAGTATAATCATGATATCTTCTAAATTCTTGATCGGATTCAAATAATTTAAATTTTTTCTTAAAGCTAAGACATATATCTCCAATTTTTATGTTTAGACCAACTTCAAATTCTGAACACACGAATTTAGAAAAATTTATCACTTTTTTAGTCTAAATTTCTCAAAAATTCATACAATTTACTGGTCATACCAGGACATGAAACAGAATTTGTGAAACATACTAAACTTCCAAAAATCACAAAAAAATCGATTCCTTTATGAATTACTTCACATGATATACCATTTTAAAGTTTAGGGAGTCTAGTTTATAGAGAAATAAATATATTAGATTTTTTATTTCTACAGAATGAGATATCATAAGAATACTATACAAGACTAAATCAAGAAATCAATATCTAACATGTTAGCATAGATACCAAAGTAACTAGTCATCAAATAATTTAATCTTAGCATAAGTTTAGACATGTTACCTCCTTCGTAAGATCTTTTTATCAATAAATAGTAGCACTTCCTTTGAATCCTTGAATTTTTTTATCACCTTAGAAAAATCAAATCACAATAAACATAAATTCCTACACAATACTTCTATACTTCCTATTGAAATTGAAGAATTTTCAAAAATTGTTTTCACCTCTTTGGCTCCATAGTTGAACTCAAAAATGGAAATAGACTCTACATATCTCATGCAAGGGGTGGTTTGAATGAAGAAAATGAGCCAAACTCTTCTTAAACAAGTTCTTTTATAAACTTAGCCAAATATCCTTAGCCATTGGATCATTCCATGCATCATCGCAATTTTCCACTTGTCTTATCACTTAAACCATGCAATTGTTGGTTCAAGTAACCTCCATGCACTCCATTAGGTGTCTTGTGGACGTCCATGTTAAGGGAGAGAAGTGTCACAAGTTAAAACAAGCTATTCTATTAGTTTTCATGCATAGATTTCTAACTAATGAGCTTTCATGCATAAATTTCTATCCAATAAAATTTCTTGAATATGGAACAATCCTATGTGGCCACTAACCAACCTTGCTTCCCTCTTGATCAATAATTTGGCTCCAATTGTCCATCCTTGAAGGGTTTGCAACTTAGTCCCTCAACTTTCCTTAATTATATTTAAGCCCCTAACTTTTAATAATTTGTATTTTTTGTCCCTATGAAATTTTGTTCTAAATTTCCTAAATATGTAAAATTTTATTTAAATATCTTTGTTTAAGTTTGTAGGCCTTTTCTTAGCCATAATTGACTTCTTTAGGCCTTGTCGGCGCTTGCCGAGAAGGTTTTCGGCTTACCGATAAAATTTTTTGTTTTCGCGATTTTGAGACGAAATCTCAAAATAAATAAATTGAAAATTAAAATTTCATTTTAGATGTCCCAAAAAGATGTTGATATATATATTTTTATGAGGAGTGGTACATATTATACAGTCACCGGAAATCTATGTTACAGATGACGACATTATGTTTTGTTAAATCGGAAATATGATTTTGAAATCATTGTTTGACACTTCCACACTCATCACTCACTCACTTAGACAATTACACTATTGTACTCCACTCACTGAGTATTTTATACTCACCCCTTATTTTTTTATCTTTTTCAAAGGAAGAGTAGAGGTAGAAACCACCCTACCATTATTTAGATCTAGTCGAGAAAAAAGTTATCTCAGGCCAACTGCTAGTATTGGTTCACCTGATGATGAACATCTTGAGGCATGTTGATAGATCTATCGGAGTGTATTTTGGAATCTAAAACTCATATTTTGAAATTTATATTTGCAAACTCTTATGTAATATATTTTACATATATTTTTCTAAAGATTGAATTTATGTTTCGAGTGTTAAATGTTTGGTATGATGGAATTTTTAAACTTGGAAAAAGGTGTTTTTCTGATAGTGAGATCTTGAGCTGCGTGCGGGTGATTGCATATACTTTTAGATCACACGGCGATTGTCACTACTTTGACTCGAGTATTGTTATTGTAGACACCAAAACTCATATACTTGGCTCATTTGCAAATATCAGAATTGCAAGGTATTCTCTATGTGGCTTGATTTGGGTTCACCTGCTAGGAAGGTTTATTTAAAACTTAGAGCAGTTACTATGTTAGAATTGAGAATTTTCAAGAATACTTAAAAAAAATATATATTTTTTCACTTTAGTTGGTAAAGTATTAGATAAAAAGGAGTGAAAATCCTTATTTTGTGTACTTGTATCAGAAGAAATTTGATATGTTAGTTGGGTAGGTAGATTAGCTCATAGAAATAACATATTGTAAAATATGGTTGAAGTGAATTGAAAAAAAAAAATAGAGAGCTACTGCTTCCTCATATTGCGTGTGTCACCTCTTCTTCTTCTTCTTCTTTTTCTCCCTTGACTTATAGCTGATTTTATGACAAGATATCAGAGCTATGAAGGTTCTTAAAGGATCTATGAGCAACCTAAAACAAACACCATTAAGGCTTGCACTCTCAAAGACCCTAAAAAGAAACTAAAACCTTAAACCCTCGTGGCCTTTAGCAGTACTTCAAGACTTGCACCTCTAGTCTTCAATGGTGAAAATTATCAAGTTTGGGTTGTCAAGATAAAAGCTCACTTGACAGGTCTCAGCTTATGGCAATGGGTTGAAACTAAAAGGGAAGTATCACCCCTAGGCAACAATCCAACCCTAAATCAAATCAAGGCACATGAAGAAGAAGAAGCATTCATCCTGCTATCTTAGAATCCATTTTTACTAGGGTCATGGCTTGTAAAACACCCAAAAAAGCTTGGGACAAGCTCAAGGTGATGTACATAGGAAGTAAAAGAGCTAAGCAAATGCAAATCCTGAATCTGAAGAGGGAGTTTGAAGTCTTAAGGATGAAAGATAATGAGTCTATCAAGGAATATATAGATAGACCCATAGAAGTCGTTAACAAAATTAGTCTTCTTGGGGAAGATCTAATAGACCACATAAAAAGTTTTCGTAAGCTTACCTGAAAGATATGAGTTTAAGATCTCTTTTTTAGAAGACTCAAAGGATTTAATTAAGATTTCCTTGGCTGAGTAGGTTCATACTTTTTAAGCTCAAGAGCAAAGAAGATTAATGAGACATGAAGACAACAATGAAGTGGCTTTCCTACAAAGCAAAAAGGAAAGGCTCCTCAGGGCAAAGAGAAGAAGCAATCTGGTAAAAAAAAGAATAAGCAAAAGATTGAAGGTTAAGGAAGCAAAGTGGCAATAAAAAGATATATCCACCATGTTTTTACTACAAAAAAGAAGAATCTCTCCGAGAATTATTGCTGGTTTAGACCAAATGTGCAATGCTAATCATGTAAGCAATTTGGTCATGTAGAGAAGGTATACAAGAACAAAAATGATTAGCAAGGGCCACAAGCTCAAATGGCTAAAAATCAGCAACAAGAGGAGTAGGTTTTCGTAGTCACCAGTCATGTAATAAGCAACCTATTTGAAATTTAGCTCATTAATAGTAGATGCACAAATCATATGACTCCTGAATTGGGAAATTTCACAGAGTTAGATCAATCATATAAGTCAAAGGTTAAGATCGGAAATAGAGACCTAGTTAATATCTAAGGCAAGGGAGTTGTTACAGTCCTAACCCCATTAGGTATCCAACATCTCTTAGAAGTTTTGTATGTGCCTGAGATTTGTCATGGTCTATTAAGTGTAAGATAATTGCTAGAGAAGAATTATTCACTGCACTTCCATAATATGTCCTACATTATAATTGATAATGTTGATTATGAACTGATGATAGTAAAAATGAGAGATAAAAACTTTCCAATCAAATGGAAAAAAACTAACTTGCATGCCTATACCACTATTATTGATGAGTCTATGTTATAGCACAAAAGATTTGGCCACTTTCATTATGCTGCTCTAAGACACCTACATCATAAGGGCCTAACTCTTGGCCTACCTGCCATCTGTAATAAAAAAAAATGTTTGTCAAGTTTATCAGCTAGGGAAGCAAACTAGACTGCCATTCCTTGTTGACAAGGCCTGGAGAGCTTCTGATAAATTACAATTAGTACATCCCAATGTGTGTGGACCAATGAAGATACCCTCATTAAATGGAAGCAAGTATTTTATCTTGTTCATAGATGATTATATAAGGATGTGTTGGCTATATTTTATAAAGCAGAAATCAGAGGTGGTTGATGTGTTTCACAAGTTCAAAGTCTTGGTGGAAAATCAAGCAAATAACAACATTAAAGTGATAAGGTTTGATAATAAGATTGAATATACTTTAGAAAAATTTGACAAATTCTATGTCCAAGTAAGAATTCACCATCAGCTGGCTGTCACCTACTCCCCTCAACAAAATGGAGTAAGTAAAAGGAAAAACTGAACCATTATGGAGATGGCAAGGTCCCTACTCTTTGAAAAGCAGATGCGAAAGTGCTTTTGGGCAGAAGCTATCAATACAATAGTTTATCTACTCAATAGACTTCGAACCAAGGCAGTTAAAGATAAAACTCCATATGAGGCTTGGTATGGAGTTAAACCTGCAGTGGATTACCTCAAAGTCTTTGGGAGCCAGTGCTATATTCATATTCCAAGTGTAAAAGAGATAAGTTGGATTATAAAGCTGAGAAGGGGATTTTTGTACGATATAGATCTTCTTCCAAGGGCTATAGAGTTTTTAATCTAAAGACAAAAAAGGTCATGGTTAGCAGGGATTTAAAATTCGATGAAGATGCTATATGGAACTGGGAGATCCAAAGGATTGACGCTGCAGAAAATAATCAACTTGGGGAAATCATACCCCAAACTTCAAATAAATTAGAAGTTGAGCTCTGTGATCACTATATTGATGATGTTCTAGTAAGAGAAATTAGGCCACTCAATAAAGTTTTTGAAAGATATGATGCAGCATTATTGGAGCCTGTATGTTATGATGAAGTTACAAAAAAAAATAGGTGGAGAATTGAAATAGAGGAGGAGCTTAAAATGATACATAAAAATAGAGCCTAGGAGTTAATAAAGAGGCCCAAAAATCAGAAAATAAATAGTGTTAAGTGGATTTACAGAATCAAATACAATCTAGATGGTTTTGTAAATAAACTTAAGGCCAGATTGGTTACAAAGAGCTATTCTCAAGAGTTTGGTGTTGATGTTTTAGTCATCATTGCTCCGTTGGCGAGGTATGATACCATAAGACTCCTAGTAGCTTTGGCAACAAAATTGAGCTAGAAAATCTATCATCTTGATGTAAAGTTTGCCTTTTTAATAGGTATACTTGAAGAAGGCATCTATGTTGAGCAGCCAGAAGGATTCAAAGTTTCAAGCTCTCTATGATTTGAAACAAACTCTTAGAGCTTGGTACAGTAGGATTAATGCCTATTTGCTGCAGCAAAAATTTAAAAGAAGTGAAAGTGAAGCTACTTAATATGTTTTGAAGGAGGAGAATTAAGTTCAGCTCATTGTTTCCTTGTATGTAGATGACTTGTTGATTACATGGTGTGATCAAAAGAATTTGAAGCAATTTGTACTACAGATGGAGGAGTTTGAAATGTCTAACTTGGGTAAAATGAAGTATTTTTTGGGAATGGAAATTCATCAAGGCGAGGGTGAAATTTTCATCGCCCAACAAAAGGTATGTTGAAAAGATTTTAAAAAAATTTCATATGGATAAATGCAAACTAGTAGCAACTCTATTGGTGGTGAATGATAAGTTGACAAAACATGAAGATAGTAATAGGACAGATGCTTCTGTTTGAAGTCTAATTGGCAATTTGTTATACTTACTTGCAACAAGGCCAAATTTAATGTTCTATGTAAGCCTGCTTTCATAGTTTATGCACTCACCAAATTAAATTCATTTTGGTGCAGCCAAGAGGGCTTTAAGGTACATCAAAGGCACTTCATCAGACTATGGCCTATGGTTTGTTAAGAATGAAAGTCATGGTCTTTAAGGATATGCAAACAGTGATTGGGCAGGAAGCATTGATGATTCAAAAAGTACTTCAGGTTATGCCTTCTCATTTAGAAGTGGTGTGTTCTCATGGCATTCAATAAAGTAAGAGGTGGTGGCCCAATCCTCAGTAGAAGCTGAATGTATTTTAGCAGCAGAAGCAACAGCAACAGCTAACCTAGCAATCTAGCTTAGGAAACTATTGTCAGATTTGGGGCAAAATGAAGTAGATCGTACTATGATCTGGGTTGATAACAAGTCTGTAATTACCATTCCTAAAAATCCTGTGCAGCATGGGAGAGCCAAACATATAAATATGAAGTTCCTTGTAATTAGAGAAGCTAAGAAGAATCATGAAGTCAATTTGATGTATTGCAGTTTAGAAGATCAACTTGCTAATGTTTTAACTAAGACTCTTTCCAAAACCAAGTTTGAAAAGTTAAGATAAATGCTTGGAGTATCCAAGAAAATTCTCAAGGAATTTGATGCAATGCAGTTCAGAAGATCAACTTGCTCATGTTTTAACTAAGGCTCTTTCCAAAACCAAGTTTGAAAAGTTAAGAACAATGCTTGGATTATCCAAGAAAATTCTCAAGGAGGAGTGCTAGAATTGAGAATTTTCAAGAATACTTTAAAAGAAAATATTTTGTCACTTTTGTTAGTAAAGTATTAGACAAAAAGGAGTGGAAAACCTTATTTTCTATGCTTGTATTGGAAGAAATTTGATGTGTTAGTTGGTTAGGTAGACTAGCCCATAGAAAGAACATATTGTAAAATATGGTTGCAGTGAATGAAAAAAAAAACAGAGAGCTGTTGCTTCCTTACGTTGTGTGTGTCACCTCTTCTTCTTCTTCTTCTTCTTCCTTGATTTATAGCTGATATTATGACATACTACCAGATTGGCAGCAAGATTTGATATCTCAGAATATGTTCACTTTTGAGCGACTCAGTTGATTAATGAATTTTGATCTCTGTCAATCATTTGAATCAAGTGTGTCATGAGTAGAAACTGTTGGAAATTATTAAACTTGAAGACGTGGCTTGAAGGAATAGGCCACTACATGAGCCAGCATACACCAAAGCTAAAGCCAGTGTGCCACAACACGAGTAGACCAGTACCAGCACACAGTGTAATAAGCCAGCAACCGAAAGACCATGAGTCACTCGTACAATAACTACTATAATAAATATGTATTAATTAGGACATATGAAGAAGAATATAACTACTTAGTTAATTGTTAGTTATTAGTAGTTATTAGGATTTATTAGACATTACTAGGAGTCTTTAATGTGTTGAGTTCCTTGGAGTGCAAGGACTTGTGTAAAGAGGCCTTTAGCGTCCCACGCCCCATCTATAAATAGGCCACTCTTTAAGCATTGTAATGACAATGTAGATCAAGGAATGAAGAAAAACACAATTCCTCTTTCCTTCTATCTTTAAGAGTGAATGTTTAGTTTAGTTATATTGTCTTGTTATTTTCTTCCCACTATACCTACCACTTTCTGTAACTAACAAATTGGTATCAGAACTTTGTTAAAATGGTTACCAGAATTCAAGTATCACCTTCCAAAAACAATAACTTACCAAGACAAATTATGATCGATTATCACTTCGGATGAAGGTCATTCTTGGGCCTCATGGCTTATGGGATATTATAGAGAAAGGCTATGAGGAAGTTGCTGATGAAAGTACACTCACAATAGCCTAACTAAATCTTTTACAAAAGGCAAAGAAGAGAGATAAAAGTGCTCTATCTATTATCCATCAAGGATTGGATGATGACATGTTTGAGAAAATTGCTAATGAGACCATGCCCAAGGATGCATGAGATATCCTTAAGAACTCCATAGTAGGAGTTGTAAGGTGTAAAAGGTGAGACTCCAAACTCTAAGGGTTGAGTTTGAGTCACTCTTGATAAAAGAGATTGAATCTATAACGGACTACTTCACTCGTGTGTTTGTAGTAGTGAATTAAAAGGAAAAGGCTCAGAGAAGCAGTGGATAATGTACTGGTGGTAGAAAAGATTCTATGCTCCCTCACCGCAAAATTCAATCATATAGTCATTGTAATTGAAGAGTCTAAGGACTTAGAGGCCATGACTATCGATGAGTTGAATGGGTTGTTATTAGCCTATGAAGAGATAATGAAGCAAAGTCAACTTGAATCTATAGAATAAGTCTTGTAAGCAAAACTTTCCTTTAATCCTAAAGGAAATAGTTCAGAAAGAGGTGGAAGAAGTCAAGGATATGGTATAGGTTGAGGTCATGGACGAGGCCAAGGATGTGGTCAAGGTAGAGGAGAGTAGAATTATGCTTAAAATGGCAGAAATAAGAGTGTCCAAAGAGGCCATAGTAGAGGCAAAGGAAACAACTGGAGAAACAATAAGTCCAAGAGTGACAAAAGCCAAGTTGAATACTACTCATGTGGCAAGTATGGGCACTATTCTTGGGAGTGTCAAACCAAGAGTGGTGATGTAGAGACAAATCTTATCGAGAATAAGGAGACTGAAGGTGGAACCCTATTACTCTCTTTGAGGGAAAATCCTTTAGGAAAAGATAACTTGTGGTACCTTAATAATGCTATAAGCAACCTATGACAGGAGATAGGAGCAAGTTCGCGGACTTAGACATGAAGATAATGGGCTATTTCGATTTGGTGATGACACAAAAGTTGAAAGCGAGGGAAAGGGCTCGATAATTTTGGCCATGAAAAGTGGAGGCCAAAAAATACTACATAATGTCTACTGTATACTCAAGATAAAGAGCAACATCTTGAGTATTGGACAACTCTTAGAAAACGAACATAAAGTGACTATGGAGAATCGCTTTCTTTAGTTTCGAGACTAGGAAGATAGACTTGTTGCCAAAGCTTTGATAACAAAAATCACATGTTTTTGCTCAACTTAAAGATGGCAAAGCAAAATTTTTATATGTTTGTGTCCTGGATTCTTCATGGATATGGCACATGAGGTACACATTCCTCAACTTTGAAAGTCTCAAGGCTCTAGGGAAAAAAAATATGGTGAATAGGATTCCCATGATTAATCATTCAAACCAACTGTGTAAGGCGTGCTTGCTTGGGAAGCATCCAAGGAGGAGTTTTTCCCAAATGTCAAATTCAAGAGCCACTAAGCCACTATAACTTGTTCATGTTGATGTATGTAGACTGATAAAGTCTCAATCTTTAGGGAACAATTCATATTTTGTTTTCTTCATCGAAGACTACTCATAAAAGATGCGAGTGTATTTTTTGAAAAATAAGAGCGAGACTTTTGATGTGTTCAAAAAGTTCAAAGCTTGGGTAGAGAAAGAAAGTGGCTAATAGATCAAAACCTTAAGGACAAATAGAAGTGGGGTGTAACACCAATTTTCGGTGACTGTATATCATGTACTACTCCTCATAATTCTAAATATATAAGCATCCTTTTGAGACATCTATTTAATTATCTATTTATTTATTTTGAGATTTCGCATCAAAATCGTTAAAATCGAAAATTTTATCGGTAAGTTGAAAAACTTCTCGGAAAGTGCCGGCAAAGCCTAAAGAAGTAGAAAATAACTAAGAGAAGACCTACACACTTAAATAAAGATATTTAAATGAAATTTCACATATTTAAGAAATTTTGAATAAAATTTAATTGGGACCAAAAATGAAATTGTTAAAAGTTAGAGGTTTAAATGCAATTAAGGAAAGTTAAGGGACTAAGTTGCAACCACTCATGGATGGACAATTAGAGCCAAATGATTAGTCAAGAGGGAAGCAAGGTTGGTTAGTGGACACATAGGATTTTTCACATTCAAGAAAACTCATTGGATAGAAATTTATGCATGAAAACTTATTGAATAGAAATTTTTGCATGAAAACTAACTAGAATAGCTTGTTTTAACTTGTGACACTTCTCCCCCTTGACATGGACGTCCAAAGACACCTATTGGAGTACATGGAGGTTGCTTGAATCAACAATTGCATGGTTTAAGTGCTAGAACAAGTGGAAGGTTAAGATGATGCGTGGAAGGTTAAAATGATGCGTGGAATGATCCAATGGTTAAGGATATTTGGCTAGGTTTATAAAAGAATTTGTTTAAGAAGAGTTTGACTCATTTTCTTCATTCAAACTACCCCTTGCACGAAATTTATAGAGTCCATCCCATTTTTGAGTTCAACTATGGAGCCAAAGAGGTAAGAACATTTTTGGAAATTCTTGAATTTTAATTAGAAGTATAGTGGTATTGTATAAGAAATTTATGTTCATTGTGATTTGATTTTTCTAAGGTGATAAAATTCAAAGATTCAAAAGGAGTGGTGATATATATTATTATCAAGAGATCTTACAAAGGAGGTAACATATTCTAACTTATGCTAAGATTAAATTATTTGATGAGTAGTTACTTTGGTATCCATACTAACATGCTAGATGTTAATTTCTAGATTGAGTCTTGTATAGTTTTCTTAGAATATCTCATTCTATAGAAATCAGAAAACTAAGATATTTATTTCTCTATAAACTAGGTATATCATGTGAAGTAATTCATGAAAGAATCGATTTTTGGTGATTTTTAGAAATTTAGCATGTTTCACAAATTTTGTTTCACGTCCTGTGTACGACCAGTAACTTTTATGAATTGTTGAGATATCTTCTGCTCTGAATTTGGAGAGATGTTAAACATGAAAGTTTTAGGTATTTGTCTTATCTTTAATTTGAGATAAAGATCACTTGAATCGGAGTTGTATGCAGAAAGGTATAATATTTTTTACTAAAACTGTATAGAAGTTGTTCTAAAACTGAAACTGAGATGAAATTGAATTGTACGAAATTATACATTTAAAATCTATGGTTAAAACTAGAAAGTTTTAGATCTATGTCGTATCTTGAATTTGAGATAAGAATCACTTAAATCGGAGAAGTATATTGGGAGATATAGAAATTCTCCCAAAACTATGCAGAATTGATTTTAGGAACTTAGACTGAAAAAGTGATAAATTTTTCTAAATTCATATGTTCAGAATTTGAAGTTGATCTAAATATAAAAGTTGGAAATAAATGTCTTAGTTTTAAGAGAAAATTTAAATTATTTGAATCCGATCAAGATTTTAGAAGATATCGTGATTTTACTAAACCTGTGAGTGATAGGTTTTGTAGGAATTTTTCTCTAAGTATGGAATTTGAGATTTTACCTTAAAGAAAACATTTCCATACGTATTTTGTAGACCAAAAATATGATATTGAATTGACAAATAATACATATTATTTAATTTATGTATAGGGTTACGTTTTCGTTCGAGGGGTGACCCGTTCGAGAAAGGAGGACAGCTAGGGGGAGTGGCGTACCCTCCCTAGTCGAGGTGAGTGAAACGATCTATTTTTGGCTTTAAATAAAAAATAGTTTTGATCATGATTTTTATAAATAAATTTTGAAATGTGATTTAGAAATATTTTAGTATTTGTGGCATGTCTTGAAATGATGATATGTGAAAATTGCATTCTGATATTATGATAACTTGATAGTGTCGCATTTTTATTATGAGTAAAAATTTATGAATGATGATATATGGCACATGTATATGATTATAGGATGGTGCATAGTGGCTACAGCGCATTCCCTACCAAAGTATTGAGCGTTTAGCAGATGGGGTGACGTGGTGGGTAACACGGGCACGGGAGCAAGGGTCTGAGTTCCCTGTCTCTGGACAACGGATCCGATAGACGAGCACCCGTGAGAACCGTGTCAATACCAAGGAAAGGGGAAAGATATATGTGTTTTATTTTTATGAATATTGTGGTGACTCTTGGTAGATTTTACCCTATTTAGGCCAAACTATAGATAAAATACGCTTTTGACAATCCATTGATGTATAATTTAATGATAATGATGCATATTATTTTGAATTATATGATATGTTTGTAAATGAATGAGATATAATTTGAAAATGATATTTTGAGTTGCTACTCTCACAAATTCATTTATTGTCATTATATAGTCATTGCACCTCACTCACTGAGTATGTGGATTATACTTAACCCTCATAATTACATTTTCAGCTTATACTGTGTTGACTTGCGTTGAGATACTATACCACGAGCTTTACCGAGAGATACTATCGGGTATGTGTTCATACCCATCTTTGTTTACTATTGGACCATGCATATAAATGTTATATATAAATTGGAGGCAAATGTTTTAAAGAAAATTTTTATTGAAAACTATCTTTTTTTAAAATCTTCCGTTGTATAATTTTGACTTAATGATATCGAGTAGGGTTATAATATTAGCCTTGCGTCACCTCGATGTGCGAGTAGGGTATACCCGTGCCTCGAGGAGTAGCGACGGTCTGTTCGCGTACTCGACCTGCGAGTCAGAGCATGACATGGAGAGTTTATCACTAATGAATTCAAAATTTTTTGTGAAGCACATGAGATTGGACATCCTATGACGGTGCTAAGATCACCATAACAAAATGGAGTCATTAGAAGGAAGAACATGACGATCCTCAATATGGCTAAAGCAATGTTAAAGAGCAAAGGCTTGCTTAGGGAATTCTAGGCTGAAATTGGTACATGTGTAGTTTATCTCTCTAATAGATTAACAATAATAAGTTTGGAGAAAAAGACTCCTCAAGATGCATGGAACGGAAGGAAACCAACCATAAGGCACTTGAGAGTGTTTGGGTCCATCGCATACATTCATGTGCCGGAGCATGAGAGGACAAACTTGATGTAAAAGTAAAAGATAGTGTTCATTGGGTATACTGAAGATACAAAAGGGTACAAGTGCTTTAACCCTAACAGCAAAACATTGATGATAAGCAGAGATGTGAAGTTCAAAGAAAGCGCCTCATGGGACTGGAATACCAAAAATGGAGAGAAATATGAATTTCTTCATTATTTGGGAGAAGAAGGGAATACGAAGCAAAGAGTCGAAGGCGAGGACACAATCTCTAATCCCACAACAAGCCCAAGTGAACGGCCTCTAAGATTTCGAAGCATATATGACCTGTATGATGCTATCGAAAGAATGGACAATGAAAATTTATTTTGTCTATTTTCTAATGATGAGCCATTAACTTCCACAGAGGTTATAAAAGAGAAAAAATTAGTACAAGCCATGGGAGAAGAAATTCTCTCAATCGAAAAAAATGATACATGGGAATTTGTAGCACTTCTCCATGGTCATAGTGCAATTGGGCTAAAATGGGTGTACAAGATAAAGAAAAATGCCAATGGAGAAGTTGTAAAAAACAAGGTAAGATTGGTCGCCAAGGGGTACAAACAACAATATGGTGTGAATTATGAAAAAGTTTTTGCTCCAGTTGCTCGATTGGAGACAGTATGATTGATTATCACCCTTGCAGCCCAAAATTGGTGGACTATACATTAGATGAATGTAAAATCCATGTTTCTGAATGGTTCTCTTGAAGAACAAGTGTATGTGAAACAACCGAAGGCCATGAAGATAAGGTGCTAAGGCTAAAGAAGGCCTTATATAGCCTCAAACAAGCACTAAGATCTTGGTACAATCGTCTTGATAAGTACCTTTAAGAGAACAGATTCTCTAGATGCAATCATGAGTACACACTTTATGTGAAGAAAGATGATGGAGATATCTTGTTAATATGCATTTAAGTGGATGATCTAATACTTACCAGAAACAATCTATTGATGTTTGAAGGTTTCAAGAAGGCAATGGACCAAGAATTCGAAATGAGTGATATAGGTCCAATATCGTATTACTTAGGGATAGAGGTGAAACAAAGAGATAATAGGATTTTTATCTTTCAAGAGGCCTATGCTAAAGAGATCATCAAAAATAATCCTAAATTGAAAGGGTACTGTGATAGTATTTATGCCAGTGATATTGAAGATTGAAAAAGTACTACTGGGTTTGTATTTTATTTGTGAAATAATGTAATTACACGATGTCACGCCCCGATCCTCGGATCGACCATGCGACAGCCGCCGCGAAATCTCGGTATACGGGCAGAACCTCCCCATATACCGTAACTCCGCAAGGCTACAAAGACAGCACCACAGTTCTTTCCATACATCAATTATCAAAAACAGAAAACATCACATAACAAAACACATGCAAGGATTCATCTGGTCCATCCCTGTACACACGAGCACACATCGGGGAGAGGGAACCTGTACATGCGCATTTACACATCAACACACAATCGGGGAGAGGGAACCTGTACATGCGCATTTACACATCAACACACAATCGGGGAGAGGGAACCTGTGCATGCACGACACACAATATGGCCATCCAAGCCATTTCAAAGTTTACAATATAAGGAAAGCACTTAACAAACAAGAAGTCCCAAAACATAGTCGTAGGATTTTTCTAACACTTGCCTGAAGCAATCAGGCTAATGTCAGTAAGATCCAAACGATATGAGTTGTCCAAGACTTCTTGAAATCAAAAGAAAATAACCATTCTCAATATTACAAACCAAATGTCCCACTCAAACAATGAGTTTTTACCAAAAATGGGAGAAAAGAAAATAAACAACAAACCACGTAAGGATTCATCAATACTTGTTCCTATACAGGAAACAAGTATCAATTAAATCTGTACCAAAAGAATTGTACAAGTCTTCCTTTCCATGGAATTCAGTTCAGATCCAAAATGACTATACATCACGATGTATACCTACAAAAGTCAGTTGGTAAGCCCTCCCCAAGCTCCAATCTCTGACAAAAGCCTAATCTTCCTCTGAAAAATGATAAAGAGAGGAGTGAGTATTATAAATACTCAGTAAGTGGAGTACAATAGCATGATTGTGTAATAAATAAGGGGTAAAAGTGAGGAATGTCAAAGCATACTTCAAACATCATTTTCCATATCCAAACATTTCAATAATTCAACATCATTTATAAAATATGCATCCATATCAAACATTTTCTCAGAAAATCACAAGGGTCCCATCGAAAACACTTCCGTCTTGCGTTTGGCCGAACCAAGACAGAAGCCCGCCAAGGGGTTTTCCATTTTAGTTTTTCAAAACTACCCCCTTCCTTGGCGTTGGCTCGAACCTCACCGGGGTGCAATCCGGATAGTCCGACGTGGCAGAGCAGAGGCCGCATACCTCTCTCGCATATAAAACCCCAATCCACGTCACCCCTTCGGGTCGCTCCGTGTGGGGAATGACTATAGCCATTTCTCTCGTGCACCATCATTTCACAATCATTCCATTTCAATCAATGTGCCATATTTCATCAATTCAATCCGAAAATCATGCTACAAGCATTTACCAATCAAGTAATCAAAGACAAATGGCACAAATTCATGTAAAATCACATAGGATGCATTCATAATTCAAATTCTCATTTCAGACATCCCACAATCACAAATCATTTCATATAAATCATGTGAAAATCATTCAAAATCATTTATCAAAGAATTTAAAGACATTTTGCTTATTTACTACACAACGATCCGTCCACTCACCTTTAGGGAGGGTATCCACTCCCTATTTTAGAAATCAACTCAAAAAGACTCCCCTCGAGTCTCCAAAGGTCAACCTAGACCAATCAACACGAATAATCATCAATTAAGGCTCTATAAAAGGGTTTTCAAATTTCCCTTTTATTTAAAATAGCTTAAATTTGCACAACCACATTCTTACGCTTTCATTTCATCAATTTAGGATCATTTCAAATCACCGACGACTTTAAATTTACAATATTCCTCAATTTTACCAATTTTCTCCCGAATTACATAATCCTAATTTAATTCATTCCAATTTCAATTCAAATCTCAAGAACAACTACGCAAATCAATCAAACAAAACTCTAATACTATCTACGACATTCTATCATGCTTCGCAGTCAAATTTATATCGAATTCTAGACCTAATCTCAATAATTTCATACAACTCTTAGGAGAAGACATTTCTTACGAGTCTAACACATTTTAGAATATATATAAATATAATTTCTACCTAAATTCAATAAAAATTAATTTGAATTCTTTAAGGGATTGAAAATCCCTCACCTAGGGTTTTTCGCGGTTCGCAATCCTCGCTCAGAAGTCTCCTCAGTCCATCCTCAGACCTGCAAAGCTACCAAATCGAAGTTAAGTTCAGTAAATCTAAACTTATTACTACAGAATTTCGAAACCCTAAAGCTAGGGTTAGGACCGATCCTACCTTTGCAGTGAAAGTGGGTTGCAGTCTAGGGTTTTCAGTCTCTCAAGGTTGGGTTGTAGTGATGTCTCTTGACAAAGGACAGGGGGCCGTGCAAGCGTGCGAGCAAGGAGAGGGCCGCAGTCGCGAGCGCAAGAAGGAGAGATGGTGATCGTGATTGAGAGAGAGACCGAGAGCGACTGTTATAGAGAGAGACCGAGAGAGATGGTTCAGGACAGAGGTGGCGACTGCAGTGGTTCGTGGTGGCCGCGGTGGTGGTGATCGATGGAGGGTGAGGTCGAGATGGCGAACGAGGGATCGCGAAGGGAGAGAGAGTGCTGAGGCTGGAAACAGAGAGAGAAATAGAGAGTGAGTAGAGGGAGAGAGGCGACGGTGGTGGTGGCTAGCGGTGGTTGATGATTGAGCAAAGGGAGGGAGAGATTGCGGGAGGGAGAGAGCACAGAGAGCGTGATAGACGAAAGAGGGGAGGAAGAAAGAGGGATTAGGGCTTTTAGCCCTAATCCTCATTTGGGGCAAAACGCAGCGTTTTGCTGCGTTTTGTCCCCCCCTTTTTTTTCCTTTTTTTTAAATAAATATATATATATATAAATTTATATACTCTTATACTCTCCTTATATTAAAGTTTCGAAATTTACGAACAATAGATTGCACTATGAGTTTACAACACGGCATTTCAATTATACCAAAATTTTAAAATTTATACCTCAAAATCGAAAATCAATACAAAATTTAAAATTTTTCACTATATTTCACAGAATATTTCTAACACCGAATTTTCGGTGTTACAACACTTAACCCCCTAAAAACAAATTTCATCCTCGAAATTTAAAATACGATTTATACACCGAAGAGCTATAGGTGCTATTTTCGTATTGCTTCTTCGGTCTCCCAAATCTGTTCTTCTAGTTGATTATATTCTCCACAACACTTTAACTATAGGAATCTACTTATTTCTCAACTGTTTGAAACCGCCGATCTAGTATTAACACAGGCTGCACTCTGAAACTTAGGTCTGAATTTCATTCTATCAGAGAAGCTTCAATCACATGAAATGGATCCAGCAAATACTTATTAAAATATGTTAGGACTATTTTACCTTCAGAATCAACAACTAAGCTATCAAGACTCCAAAACAAAATTCCTTAAATTATCTTTCAAAAGAAACTTTTAATAAGAAATGTCCACTACCATGTCATATCCATATCAATTGCAGATCCCAAGATAGAGAAAATCCTTATATCCTCAAGCTTGTGTATGACGAAATGTAAATCAACCTCAATATGGCCTAGACTAAGTGAGGAAATTTAATCCACTAACAATATTTGTATGCTTCCAAGTTTTAAATCTCCAATCCTTAATTAGATAACTTTTTAATCAAGGTATTTCTATCACGATCATTCTCTATCACTTTTTTTTTTATACAATATCACCAATATTCTATCCAAATCAAATCTAGTACATACATCTGCATATTACTCGGTGTCTGCATTAATATCCCCAAATTATCAAAGTAATAACCACTTCTAGTGTCTGTTATATTTATCACCATTACACTAGACATTACAATCTTCTCATTTACATACAGTGCTTTCAATACAACTTTCATATTCTCTAAAACCCCGAATTGATCAGCTTAACAAATATACAAGTTTCCCTGCTTTTGAAACCAGATTATTTCTTTTCAAAGAAATATTTTCAAATGTCTGAGGACTAGCCAAATCCAAGAGAAGCCACTCCTCACACACTGGTGGCTGTATAAAGGAGGAGGATAACCTAGTCAATGGCCTTAACATCTTTTAAACTTGGTATAGATAGGAGTCAATTATGCAACAGGGCCTTTGGACAACAAAATAAATAAATAAATAAACACTGCCATCATGGAACTTCATCAAACACCATCAAGGCCTGCAGCCCCAATCTTAGCAAATCAAGAAAATTTATGTTGGATTCCAAACTCAAAGAACTACTAGGAGATAGGAGGTACCAAAGAGAGAGACTTCCTGTGTTGCTTACACTGAACAAAAAGTACAAGATCTCATAATTACGTAAACTGATTTCATTAACAGCATAAAAGTCTCATTTCACCTAGGTTTGGACCACTATGGAACCCCTAGCTCTCAAAAGGAAAACATATATTATATTAAAATAGAAAAATAAAGAAAGGAATCCAGCAAGAGAGAGCCCAGTTAGCTGACATGGGAGACCAAACAGATCAACTTTCAAAATGGTCTATAAAGGAAGCAGATTGAAGGAAAGAAAGTTCTCCCTGCTAGAATGGTCTTAATGTCAAATTACTCCTAGAATAGTCAACAAGAAAAGGTATCCTCTTTTGGAGGAGACTAGCCTCACAACAGAGTACAACAAAATGGGAGAACACAGGCACCAGATATTTGTCATACTCTTTTCAGATGCAAATTTGGCTTATGGCTGAAAGGAAAAGGAATCCTATAAACCAATGATAAAATAATTTAGTATATTCACACCAGAAGTATATTGATAGATCTAACGTAGAATTAATAAAATTCTAAAAATAGTGTGGCAGTACGAGGCTGATTTCTGAGTGTTAATTTAACAATTCGATATTGGCAATTTGGGGAACGACATTGTGATGAACCAGAAGATCAGGCATTTTCCACAACTGCGACCATAAATTCACAACACATAAGGCTTAAAGGATCAACAATAATATTCCCATAAAGTATAGCTAGCTTGTTACTTTCAGCTTCTTATTTCCCACTTTGCCTCAATAAAATGCATATATTCAGCATAACAAAATCCCATACTCAGAGAATTAGTAGGGTACTTTTTTTCTTTTACACAAATTTCAAATCCAACTCAACCAGGGTTGACGTTCTAAATTTGTTAGGATGGCAACAGCATTTCATATCATAAAGGTCAAACTGTCATTTGCATATATGATCAACCAACTTGTCTCACCAACTTCTGTGAATTTTTTTTTTCAGTCATCCGCCAGTCCTTGGAGCACTCATAAAATCATAAGAGTTGTGGCCATTGCTTGTTTAAGAAGAAATATCCATTTTTCCAAGGTTAAATTGTCTAGAAGAAATATCCATAAATTCCTTTTAGAAATATCCATTTGTTTATTAGCGCCTTGAAGGCAGACTTGCCAGGTTTTCCTCATATTAGAATCTTTTGAACACAATTTCTAAATAAAATACTCCAAACTTTTCGGCATTTAAATCTTCTTGAATCTCACAAACTCAACCAATTTTGAACCATAAATTTCAATATGCACACTTCCTTTACTATCCAATCTACAGCCTCATTACAACCTTTCCTTCTTCCGATTGTAGGAAACCCTACCAAAGTCACGGCATCACATTTATAACTTTTCATGTCATCATTTCAATCTAATCCTTCACCACCACCATGCTATCAAGACTCCACAACTAGGAATACTCCTCAAAGTGCCCTCTAAATGAACCCCTAATGGCCAAGTCCTTTTAAATCTCAAATATACTCTTTTATCATGCTTCTTAGCAAAATGAACCACCTAATAAGCCACTAAAACCAGATGTAGAATCTATCTTCAATAAAAACACCCTAGTTATTAAATTATAGATAATAGTATCACCGAGTACCGTAAGCAATCTACTAGCAAGAATCTTAACCACAACTCAATAAAGAGGTGAAATCAAGATATATGAAGACTATAAGTAATATGTAGAGGAGTGTAGGAGGAATCTCATTCGGTTCCTCAATTTTCGTCTATGAGGGATAGTTTTATGAAGAAGAGTCAAATCTCAGCAAATAGAATAGGAATTGAACTAGGTATTTAACCCCCTAAAAATGAGCATTCCTATCCTCCTAAGAAATCCATGGAAGACTTGTACATTCTCGAAAACACCTTTTTCAAAAACCAAATACTTCAAAGTCTTTAGAAACTTTTCGGGACATTTGGAAACAATTTAAAACATTCAAAAACCAATAAACTTTTAAAATCGTGAGCCTAAGCTCTGATACCACTAAAACTGTCACGCCCCGATCCTCGGATCGACCATATGACAGCCGCCGCGAAATCTCGGTATACGGGTAGAACCTCCCCATATACCGTAACTCCACAAGGCTACAAAGACAGCACCATAGTTCTTTCCATACATCAATCATCAAAAATAGAAAACATCACATAACAAAACACATGCAAGGACTCATCTGGTCCATTCCTGTACACACGAGCACACATCGGGGAGAGGGAACCTGTACATGCGCATTTACACATCAACACACAATCGGGGACAGGGAACCTGTGCATGCGCGACACACAATATGGCCATCCAAGCCATTTCAAAGTTTATAATATAAGGAAAGCACTTAACAAACAAGAAGTCCCAAAACATAGTCATAGGATTTTTCTAACACTTGCCTGAAGCAATCAAGCTAATGTCAGTAAGATCCAAACGATATGAGTTGTCCAAGACTTCGTGAAATCAAAAGAAAATAACCATTCTCAATATTACAAACCAAATGTCCCACTCAAACAATGAGTTTTTACCAAAAATGGGAGAAAAGAAAATAAACAACAAACCACGTAAGGATTCCATCAATACTTGTTCCTATACGGGAAACAAGTATCAATTAAATCCGTACCAAAAGAATTGTACAAGTCTTCCTTTCCATGGAATTCAGTTTAGATCCAAAATGACTATACATCACGATGTATACCTACAAAAGTTAGCTGGTAGGCCCTCCCCAAGCTCCAATCTCTGACAAAAGCCTAATCTTCCTCTGAAAAATGTTAAAGAGAGTGGTGAGTATTATAAATACTCAGTGAGTAGAGTGTAATGGCATGATTGTGTAATAAATAAGGGGTGAAAGTGGGGAATGTCAAAGCATACTTCAAACATCATTTTCCATATCCAAACATTTCAGTAATTCAACATCATTTATAAAATATGCATCCATATCAAACATTTTCTTAGAAAATCACAAGGGTCCCATCGAAAACACTTCCGCCTTGCGTTTGGCCGAACCAAGACGGAAGCTCGCCAAGGGGTTTTCTATTTTAGTTTTTCAAAACTACCCCCTTCCTTGGCGTTGGATCAAACCTCACCGGGGTACAATCCGGATCGTCCGACGTGGCAGAGCAGAGGCCGCATACCTCTCTCGCATATAAAACCCCAATCCACGTCACCCCGTCGGGTCGCTCCGTGAGGGGAATGACGATAGCCATTTCTCTCGTGCACCATCATTTCACAATCATTCCATTTCAATCAATGTGCCATATTTCATCAATTCAATCCAAAAATCATGCTACAAGCATTTACCAATCAAGTAATCAAAGACAAATGACACAAATTCATGTAAAATCACATAGGATGCATTCATAATTCAAATTCTCATTTCAGACATCCCACAATCACAAATCATTTCATATAAATCATGTGAAAATCATTCAAAATCATTTATCAAAGAATTTAAAGACATTTTGCTTATTTACTACACAACGATCCGTCCACTCACCTCTAGGGAGGGTATCCACTCCCTATTTTAGAAATCAACTCAAAAAGACTCCCCTCGAGTCTCCAAAGGTCAACCTAGACCAATCAACACGAATAATCATCAATAAAGGCTTTATAAAAGGGTTTTCAAATTTCCCTTTTATTTAAAATAGCTTAAATTTGCACAACCACATTCTTATGCTTTCATTTCATCAATTTAGGATCATTTCAAATCACCGACGACTTTAAATTTACAATATTCCTCAATTTTACCAATTTTCTCCCGAATTACATAATCCTAATTTAATTCATTCCAATTTCAATTCAAATCTCAAGAACAACTATGCAAATCAATCAAACAAAACTCTAATACTATCTACGACATTATATCATGCTTCGGAGTCAAATTTATATCGAATTCTAGACCTAATCTCAATAATTTCATACAACTCTTAGGGGAAGACATTTCTTACGAGTCTAACACATTTTAGAATATAGATAAATATAATTTCTACCTAAATTCAATAAAAATTAATTTGAATTCTTTAAGGAATTGAAAATCCCTCACCTAGGGTTTTTCGCGGTTCGCAATCCTCGCTCAGAAGTCTCCTCAGTCCATCCTCAGACCTACAAAGCTACCAAATCGAAGTTAAGTTCAGTAAATCTAAACTTATTACTACAGAATTTCGAAACCCTAAAGCTAGGGTTAGGACTGATCCTACCTTTGCAGTGAAAGTGGGTTGAAGTCTAGGGTTTTCAGTCTCTCAAGGGTGGGTTGTAGTGATGTCTCTTGACAAAGGACAGGGGGCCGTGCAAGCGTGCGAGCAAGGAGAGGGCCACTGTCGCGCGCGCGGGAAGGAAAGATGGTGATCGTGATAGAGAGAGAGACCGAGAGCGACTGTTATAGAGAGAGACCGAGAGAGATGGTTCGGGATAGAGGTGGCGACCGCAGTGGTTCGCGGTGGCCGCGGTGGTGGTGATCGATGGAGGGTGAGGTCGAGATGGCGAACGGGGGATCGCGAAGGGAGAGAGAGTGCTGAGGCTAGAAACAGAGAGAGAAATAGAGAGCGAGTAGAGGGAGAGAGGCGACGGTGGTGGTGGCTAGCGGTGGTTGACGATCGAGCGAAGAGAGGGAGAGATTGCGGGAGGGAGAGAGCGCAGAGAGCGTGAGAGACGAAAGAGGGGAGGAAGAAAGAGGGATTAGGGCTTTTAGCCCTAATCCTCATTTGGGGCAAAACGCAGCGTTTTGCTGCGTTTTGTCCCCCCCTTTTTGTTTGCTTTTTTTTAAAATAAATAAATAAATATATGCTGCGTTTTGTCCCCCCTTTTTTTTCCTTTTTTTTTAAATAAATAAATATATATATATAAATATATATACTCTTATGCTCTCCTTATATTAAAGTTTCGAAATTTACGAACAATAGATTGCACTATGAGTTTGCAACACGACATTTCAATTATACCAAAATTTTAAAATTTATACCCCAAAATCGAAAATCAATACAAAATTTAAAATTTTTCATTATATTTCACAGAACATTTCTAACACCGAATTTTCGGTGTTACACACGAAGTTTAAAGAAACAACCCATAGTGACACTATCAACATGTGAATCATAGTAAGTAGCAGCAACTGCTGGTGTGTGTCATGCTATATGGTTAGGGAGATTGCTAAAAGAACTTCATTTTGAAGAACAAACCCAACCAAGATCATGATGGACAACAAGTTAGTCATGGTTCTAGTAAAAAACCCAGTGTTTCATGAACGAAATAAGCATATTGATGTAAGATTTCATTTTATTCGAGAGTGCATTTCAAATAAGAAGATTGAGATAGAATATGTGAAGATTCAAGAACAAGTTGTTGATCTATTCATAAAACCCCTAAAGTATGATAAATTTTAAAATCTGAGAGAGATGGTTGGAGTTAAAAGAATGTCAAGTTTACGCGGGGTGTTGGAAATGACTAAACTTGAAGACATGGTTTGAAGGAATAGGCCACTGCATGAGCCAGCATACACCAGGGTTAAAGCCAGCACGCCATAGCACGAGTAGACCAGTACTAACACACAATGTAATGGGCCAGCAGTCGAAAGGCCATGAGTCACCCATGCAATAACTATTATTATAAATTTGTATTCATTAGGACATATGAAGAGACATGTAACTGTCTAAATAGTTATTGTTAGTTATTAGTAGTTATTAGGATTTATTAGATATTATTAGAAGTCATTAATGTCTTGAGTTCCTTGGAGTGCAACAACTTGTGTAAAGAGGCCTTTAGCCTCCCATGCCCAATCTATAAATAGGCCACCCCTCAAGCAATGTAATGACAATATAGATTAAGAAATGAAGAGAATACAATTCCTCTTTCCTTTTATTTTTGAGAGTGAAAGTTTAGTTTAGTTATATTGCATTGTTGTTTTCTTCCCACTACACCTACCAGCTTTTGCACCCAACAGAAGCATTTTCTGCTGATTATAGGCTTCTTTTGACCTAATAATTGAAATGTGATCCGTATATTGTGCCCTGTCATATGGTTGAATTGCTTTGGACTTTGAGAAATGTACTTTATTTGTGTTCACTTTGGTATATGTTGGTCTTCCGTGCGATGAGTTCTTTTAGTATCATTCTCCAGTTTATCAGGAAGTTGACTGAATAGAGATATGCATTCGTCTCTCCAAACCCAAATGAACAATATTAAAGATCAGGAGAAATATCTGGGGTTACGAGCAGTGAAGGAGCTGTTTTAGGATCGATAAGGCAATTGTGATGGCAAACAGGGGATTCTGGTGGGGCCAGGGCTTATATAAGCAGGATGTCTTGGAATAGGGTTAACAAGCCTTAGGTAAAGGGGGCCTTGGATTCTGAATTTTGTCTGCTTTCACTCGAGCTCTCCTAGCAAAAGGGGGCTGGCCTTTGCTTCACTATCCCCGGTCCCTTCTGGTTAGAGTACTGAATACTTCCTTGTTTGAATTTCTGGGAAGCCAACTTAGGTTCCAACCTCAGGTTTTCATGGCAAAGTATACCAGACAGGAGGAAAATTCTGGAGCATGGTGCTAGATGGGTAATGGATGATGGACGATTAATAAAAATTTGGAAGGAAAGGTGGCTCCCAAGACAGTCTGACTTCCGAATATGGTCTTCAATTAAAGGTCTAGAAGAGGAAGTGACAGTAGACTCTTTGATCAATAGAAATTCAGGGAGCTAGATTTGCCTCTAATTAAGTCTATTTTTATCATTTCGCATGTGACCCATATCAATCTATCCCCCTCAGCGGGTGTCCCCAATAGATAAGCTAGTTTGGCACTTTTCCCGTGATGGTGAGTATTAAGAGTAGGTATACAGCGAGCTTGAATCTTGCCAGTATTTGAATGGGATCATCAAGGTCACGACAATATGAGTTGGAAAAGAATTAGTGGAAGCTTCATTGGAAGCTCAAAATATCCCCAAGGGCAGAAATTTCGTTTGGAGTGCCTGCCATAATGCTCTGCTTAGCAGAGAAAGCTTGGTGAAAAGAGTCCCAATGGCTACTGGGGTTGCTCGCTGTTGGGATCTAGTTGAAAATTCCTTCCATGTCTTTATGAGGTGCAGTTGGGTTCGCTTGGTCTGGTTTATATCGCTCTTCCTTTTGCAAGTAGATGATTTCCAAGTTCAGTCCTTCAAAGAATGGTCCGTTTCTGTCAAGATTTGCTGGAAAAAGGAAGATGAACTGCTCTGTATGATGGCATGGACCATAAGGGAGCTAAAAATGATTTGATATTTAGGCAGTTTTATGAAGATGAAGTTAGCTTGATTTTGCTAGCAATCTTATGGTGTTGAATGGGAAGTACGGTGGTGGCCTGTTCTGCATGGCGACCTGGTAGTAGTTGGTTCTTCGACTGGTGACTTTGTTGTGCTCAAAACTGATGCTTCTATGAAAGGATGGGTGGGTTTGGGTGCTCTCATCAGAAATGACGAGGGGCAGATCAAGGTGTCAGCCAAGGAAGGTTGGAACACGGATTGATGTCGAGATTGCAGAACTATTGGCTATTTGATTAGGGGTGCAAATAGCGTTGGATTTAAGGTGGTGTTGAAGTTGGATAATGTAGGATTTTTCTTTGCTATCAATCATCCTCAAGTATATGCAAATGAATTGGGTTTGATTGTTCAAGATATTTGGTTCTTAGCTGCAGGCTATAGGTCTTTCTCTTGCCGCAATGTGAAAAGAGAAGCCAGTATGGCTGCTCATGTGTTTTGTAAATTAGCTTTTAGCTCTTCTAAGCTTCATGTATGGACGCAGGATGGTCTATACGGGGTCCTGTTTTGCCATATCGAGAGAAAAGTTTTCTGGTCTTCTTCTCTAATGCAAATGTTGTCTTCTCAAAGGTTAACATAAATATGATAGTATTTTATTCAACTCTCTACGTAATATAATAGTAAAAGTTTGTACTATTTTAATAAGTACTAAAAATAAAATTTTCATCTTAATCTCATAATAAATTAAAATTTAATTAAAATGTCTATAAAAGAATTCAATTAAACTTGTTAATTTATTTTCTTAATTGTTTACAATAATATTAGTAAGATGATAGAACTTTAGATTTAATATAATATATTTCATTTTTGCTGATAAATTAAATAGTAATTTATTGTGTTGATTATAAAACTTGGTTGATTTAATTGTGTCACGCTGACTCTCTAGTCGAGCACGCGACAACCATCGTGATATCTTGATCACATATGAGCTCCATCTCGTGGTCCAAGATATTGTAAGGCAATAACCAATACAATTCTCAATCATGAACATAAAATTATCACAACCCACCACAAATTCTCCATTCACACACCATTCAGTCCATTTGATCACCAACATGTGAATACAAGTAGAATCCATCTCACCCATCCATGGTTTCCTAAGGCATGCATAAATCATCCCAACCATCCAACATATGCGTATATATGTACATATATATATTTATATATATAACAAAATACATCAAGGGTTCCAAGTAAGTTTAAACAAAGAGTTAAAATAATAACTAACGGCAAGTATTCTAAAAATTTTAAAAGTTTACAAAAAGGAGGCTCTAGGATCCAACTATAACTCCCAAAATTAGCAAATAAAAAACTAGTACCTATGGAAGAAGTTGATTCAGCCAATCTCTTCAATTGAGTACTAGATGTCCAATGGCACCTCCAATCTATGTGTCCTCTGTAAATTAAACAACAGAAGGGTGAGTACAAAATATATTGAGTGAGTGATATGCAAGTTATATATAAATAAGATGATGTGGTGGATATATTAAATATATTCATTTTCCAAGTTATCGTTCTTTCTCAAGATCATTTAATAGTAAATAGATTTTCAAACATTAATGTTCAATATCAATACATCCAATAGTTCACAGTTTCAAAACATGAGGTAACCAAAATTATTTTTTCTGACAAAAATCTACCATGATTTAGGGCAGAATCGCCAAGGGGTTTTAGTAGTTTAAATTCATAAATACCCCCATCATTGACATTGGATGTGGTGTTTAATTGGTGGTACGATAAACTATCCTACGACGTTTATCATATCTGACCATGAATGCACCACACGTGATAGGCTACACCCCATGATCTACTAGCCGTATTATGTCATCCCGTCGAGTCGCTCCATAGAGAGAAATGATTAGTCATTTAATGTGGAGATCAGGTTTTTTCTCCCTAAGCCAATCAATGCACCATTTCTTAAAAATTACAACTCATTTCATATGTCATAATTTTAACAATTTCTCAATTATAGTCAAAATGTCAATATATTTGACATTCACAATTCCACATGGCACATTTGTTTGTTCCAACATATAGGATGCATAATGATTCAGGACATTTTTTTTAATGGATATTCCACACACACTAAATCACATAAATTCACGTTCAAAATTCATTTCTAATGTTCAATAAAATCATTTTTCTTATCTAAGTACAAGCATGAAATCGCGTACTTTTTAGGAGGTTAGAGTTAATCATTTTCCCCTAAATATAGCACAAACTCTAATTCCTAAAATTTCTAAATTCATGTTCTAATTGTATCATTCCCACACCAATTGCAATTATATACCATCAATATTCATAAATTTTTCAAAATTTCAACACTTCTAAACCCTAGGGTTAAACCATAAATTAACACTCTTCAAATGATAACTCATATCTCAAGAATAAGTAATATAAACTCAAATTCATGATGAAAGTGAAGTATTACATTTGTTTGTGTCACCAATTTCATCCCCAAGTTGAGATTTCACCAAATCCTAAGTTTTCTTTCACTAAAAAATCTTATTCTCTCTCTAAATTTGATCTTCCAAATGCTTGTTTAAGGGTTAAGAAGTTTAAATCTATAGGTATTCATATATTTGATTGATTGCAAGAAGGGAAGGAGAGAAAGAGAGAGAGAGTGGAGCAAATGAAGAGAGGAAGAGAGGAGAAGAGAGTTGGACGGGAAAATTGGGGAGAGAAATAAGAATGGGTTTGTTTATTTGGGTGTTAATAGTAGTGGGGTAGGATTTTATCAAAATGTGCCCCCATTAACCAAAGGTTTAATTGGGTTTTATTGTCCTTTCTATTAGTGCGTATTGATATATAAATTGAGATATATCGATACGCTAAGTCACATTTCAGGATTGTTATAACAAACGCCTCATATATCGATACATCCCATTGGGATGTATCGATACGGTAAATCATGCTCTCAGGATGGTTATAACAGAGGCCTTATATATCGATAGATCCTATTGGGATATATCAATATGATAAATCATGCTCTTAAGAAGTCCATTGCAAAGATCTCATATATCGATATATTCATTGAAATATCAATACGCTAATCATAGCCTCAAAACATCCATTGTAGATATCAATATATCAACTCAAACCTTTAGGACATATCGATATACCAAATCACTTTCTCAGAAAGTCTGTAACAGAGATCCAATATATTAACCCGGTGCTCTTAGATATATCGATATACAGGTTACACTCTCAGAAACCAAATTCAAGGATTTAACATATCAACCCCAATGACATCTATACATTAACCCACAATATCAAAATTAGGTCATTTCCCTCTATCATAGTAACTCATCAAAATGAGGCTCATAGATTATCTTTCAATACCATATAACCAATATAATTCCAAATCATTTCGGAATTATATTAAAAAAATTATTAAAAATTTCTAACACCGAATTTTCAGTGTTACAAGTTGTATTTTGAAAAACTCAGTAATATAATTGAGTGTTTTATATTTGATAAATTTAGCAAACTTAATTAATTTGTTTTCAAATCTCAATACTAATTTTCGGTTTTTCAACAAATACCAGAAAGAAAAATGAAGAGTTACAATTATAGACCTTGCAAAGTTTGATGAGTGAGGGAAAGTACAAACTTTGTCTGTTTACATTTTTTTTGAAAGATTAAGGCACACACTATAAAAGCTTTAACTAGAAAATAGTTGCATACTCTACTTATTGTGGCTTTAACTTGGAAGGAGCAAATCCACCACTATATTCAAATAAGCTAGCATTGCTGTATGGATGATTGTTACCCTTGTTGGCCTCTTCATGACTTGCTGAAGCGGAATCAGATTCTGCATTAGGGTTCAAACCAGCCAGCTGCATGATGTTCTCAATCTCTTTGACCACTTCCCCCATTGTAGGCCTATCAACCCCAGATTCTTCTACACAATGCATCGCTAGATCCACGAATTTTTCCAAACCTCCTAATGAAGCCCCTGAAGCAATCACTGGATCAAGGATACCATACAGGTTGTATAAGTTCTTTGTCTTGTCCATTGCGACCTTAACATCCCGCACAATGTACTTCCCTCTTTCTATTGGTTTTCGAGCAGTAAGCAACTCGAGTAAAACAACTCCAAAGCTATAAACATCGCTCTTCTCGGTCAATTGCTGTGTCATGTAATATTCAGGATCCAAATATCCCTGCACCAATGTGCATATTCATTCCAATTGGATCCCTCTTTTTGCTCATGTTTTTAGATATTTATGGAAAAGCAAAACTTCGATGCTTATGTTAAAGATCAATTACTATTGCTTACCATCGTTCCTTTAACCTGAGTAGTGACGTGATACTTGTCAGTGTCTCCCATAGACTTCGACAGACCAAAATCAGAAACTTTTACATTTAAATGTTCATCCAGTAGAATGTTTGCTGTTTTGATGTCTCTGTGTATAATTGGCGGACTAGCAAGCTCATGCAGATAGGCTAAACCACTTGCAGAACTGAGGGCGATTTTAAGTCTTCTCATCCAATCCAATCGAATTCCCGATTTCCCTGCACAGATATTCAAAATAATAGGAAGGCATTGAAATTTTAGAGGAATCATATAACTGAACAACACAATGTCAAAAAATAAACATCATAGAGACTTAAATGGCCAAACCATAAGCTAGGCACAAAAGATAAAATGAAGATTTCTATGTTGACATATTCTGAATCAACCAAGCACAAAAAACGGAGGTGGAAGAGTGAAAGAAAGGATACCCGAAAGACTATCTTTCAAGGTACCATTTGGGACATACTCATACACTAGCATTTGTTCACCTCGCTCGAAACAAAAACCAACAAGGCTGACAAGGTTTTTATGATGAACTCTTGATAGAAGCTCAATCTCATTTTTGAACTCAACACCTCCTTGCATTGATCCTTGCTGAGCTCTTTTGATGGCCAGTAATTGTCCAGTTAGAAGACTTCCCCTATAAACCTGCAAACATTCCACATTATATATATATATATCCATCTCACAGAATGAACACAAAGCCACAGTCATTTAACAAAGTTTGATGCTTGTCAGCTTAAGAGTATCCACAATAAGTAGGTAAGAGAACAGCACTCATCAATTTAAGCACCTTTCCATAACCTCCAGATCCGATTTCATTTGCTTCTGAAAAGTTGTTGGTACATTTTTGAAGCTCTTCAAATGAAAACCATCGTGCTCCTTTCAACTCTGGTATGCTGCCGCTCCCCTTTGTTGGCTCCCAGGATGCTGCATTCGTGTGGCATTAATGAAAAAATACGATACAAAACACTAATATGTTCATTGAAAAAGGCACAGTTCATGTTTGGAAATCTTTATTTTACCGAAAGGATGGCTGTGTTCAGTAACCCTTTCGGCTCTCCTCTTTTGCCTGAAGGCATAGACGCCAAGAGTGATCACTAGCAACACAAGTATAGAACCACCAACTGCTGCTCCAATAACAACGCCGGTGTTTAAAGACCTGCTTGATGCAGGAGAGTCTGCAGGGTGGGGGAGGGGGAGAGAGAGAGAGAGAGAGAGAGAGAGAGAGAGAGAGGAAGTGAGCGAGTCATGATGACACAGGATGATCTTCCAAAAAGTTTCTTGTGAAACATCTGAATTACCTGCGAAGTGCAAATATGTTGTTCCATCGAAGTAGAAAGGTCCAAAGGCATTTGGAGGTTTGAAAGTCTGATTGCTTAGGATAAAACCAATTGCAGACACGACTGAGTGGTTAAATCTGTCTTGTCCGAATGGGAAGACTTCCAGGCTCACCTCAAGGTAATTTCTTGAATCCCTTGTCGGGTCACTCAAGGAAACTGAATCAACTGGAAGTGACTTAAAAGATTCCATAAGGGACCCCTCAAGCAGATGGTAATAACTTGAATTGTTCAAGTCGGAGAATGAAGGAGCTCTAAAAACAAGGGACCCTGCATATGGGTATGCACACCTACAATTGGGGCTGGAAGTTTGATTTAAACTGCAGATGGGGACCAAACAATTATTGCTTGGAGTAGAATAATTGGCATTTGAAGATGCAGAAGTACAATAAGTAGATAATTCTGATTGTTTGCACACTGGGTTTCCCACAAGTCTGCAGCAAAAAGTAAGGGAAAAAGAACGTGAGACTAGATGACCATACCATGTTACCTTTTTCCTTTTTATTTCTAAATGAGGAATCAAGTCATCTTACACTAGCTCCATTGAGTATGCTGGCCCTAGCGTGATGGAATTAATGGAATTGTTATGCAAATCAATGAGCTCCAGCTGGCTGCTTGGGCTAGAGCCAAGATTCAATGTTCCATTGAGTTTGTTGTTGCTTAGATCCCTGTCACCATGACTCAAACCAGATTACCAACTCATCTCCATCATCTTATCATGGAACTCGATATGAAGTAATTTAAAGAAGCTTTGGATGTCAAGTACATCAGATAGGTGCTTTTGAAGACTGAAGTCAATACTCACACAGTCTGTAATTGAGGAAGACCAAACAGGCTAGATGGCACTTCTCCCTGAAGATTCGTGTTCTCCATTATTCTGCCAAATAGAGAGGTCAATCATTTACAGTCTGAAATTTCATGAGCATAGGCGGAGGGGTAGACATGAACAGGGACTAGAAAATGAGCGAGGGAGAGAGATAGAGAGACATTTACAAGGTTGTCAAAGTCTGAAAGGTTGAAGCCCATTGAGGAACAGATGAAGTGGTAAAACTGTTGTTGCTTATGTCCCTGCATATCATTTTCCATTATTATTGAAGACCACTCATCATTGGGGGTACTTAAACGGGGTTTGTAGCATCAAAATTTTGTGCCCTGTACTTGATATATTAAGAATGTAAAATCCCGATAGCTTACAGATAGTTGAGAGCATTCATGCCAGTAAGATCTGGAATAGGGCCTGTCAGCTGATTGTTGGATAAGTATCTAAAATAATTAAAACAAGCAAGAGAATTGAAACTTCAATGGTGGATAATGGAGAGTTCCCCAAACATGAGGAAAAGCTCAAGATGGCAATCTTTTCTTCAGCTTACAGTTCATTGACACCAGTAAGGTTTTTGAGATTTGAAGGGACAGTCCCGCTTAATGAGTTTCTGTCAACACGTCTGTTGCCAAATGAAGATATTTAATTCAATGAAGTTCATAGATATAATCAGCAAGAATTCCAGTAGAGTAGGCAAATGCAGTAAGGATACTCACACAACCTCCAGCGTTGTCACCAGTCCAAGAGTCGAAGGGATGGCACCTGTAAGTTTGTTGTTGTCAAACAAACTGCATAAACATAGTATGTCATTGTCAGAAACTCCGCATATAACAATGTCCAATTTCAAAGTACTGTATGTAACTCACAGCACCCAAAATTCAAAATTCAACTTCTTAAAGTATGTGCCTAAGACACTTTATCCAACAAATTAAAAGATGCCTAAGAAATTAATAGAAATCAACAAATCCCAGTTGAACAATATACGGAACTTACACATGTACAAGCTGCATGCTGGAGCTAAAAAGCTGAGGCGGGATTGTGCCGGTGAGCTGATTTTCTCCAAAATGACTATGAGAAAAAGGGGTAGAAAATTTCTTAGTATGAGTTTCTGAATTAAAAAAATGAAAAAAAAAAAAAAAGAAATTGCAAATTTAACTTCATAAGTTGTTCACAATTAGAAGATAAAGAAGTTACATACAAGTGCCAGGTGTTGACTAGCAAATCTAAACCAGGAATTGTCCCATTAGAAACTGGGATGGTTCCAGTAAGCCTGTTATCTCCTAGATCTAGCCAGTACAGATTCTTTAGATTACCAATCGATGGGGGAATTGATCCAGAGAAGCCGTTCAAATTCAGAGACCTGCAAAAGAAGTTGGTAATTATAAGTCCTGAATATGCAGTTGGACATGTGATGTATGTCATCCATAGGAAGAGAAATTTTTTGTGAATGTCATGATTTTTTGGTGGAGAGATTTTTGAACAAGAATTTACATATGACAATATACGACTCCAAGTCACATACTTGAAAGATACAAACATTTTGGCACAAATGACAAAATCTCTTGCTTAATCAAGTTTAATATTAAATGCCTTACAAATATCTCAACTGCGTCAGATTTCCAATGGAATCAGGAATTTGACCGGAGAAACCACAACCAAGAAGGATCCTGAGATGGGATGGAGACATAAGTGACAATTAACACATAGAGTTGGCTATTATGCATGCCTCAACAAACAACAAAACTAAGCTCCTTACAAGTTTGATAGCTTTGCCAATCTCCCAATTTCTTGTGGAATATTTCCCTTCAGGCCACCATTATATGACAGATCCCTGCATGCAGATTCATTAGTAAATAATTCTGCAGCTTCGAGCTGTTAAAACTAATATTTATCATGTAGCTGCCAACATGAAGCTAGTGTGTCCGCATGAGTGTGCATGTGTAAGACAGAATCAGAGAGAGACAGAGGTATGTGGAGAAGGAAACATGCAAGAAGAAACTGCATTTTGAGTAAGAAGCAACTTTGAAAAATGTATCTCTTAACTGGGCTGGAAAATGCGTCCAAGCTCTAAGGTGGAAAGAAAGTAATTTCAACCTCATCTTTTGATGTCAGATAGAGATCAAGGACTCCCAAAGGTTTTACATTACAAGTTTTGATAGGAACCAGGAATATCAATAGTGATATAATAACATGGCATCGAAATGGTTAGTCATTCATTAGCATAACAAAGATTATCAAGATTATTGTCTTTCACATTATAAATAAGTGTTCAGAAATGTCAGCAGATAAGTACATGGACCTGCTCACTAAATGTTCCTTGTTGAAAACAATGAACTCCAGGAATGTTATTGTTGGCCTTTTGTGTTTCCCAACAAGATCAATTGTGAACCCATAATCTTGTTGGAGATATGATCCAAAATTTATTGCAGGAAAATTCAGAAAAATCTTCTTAGTTGTTAAGTTGTTAGCTATTAATTATTAGATGTTTTCAAATAATATTTAGTTCCTTATTTTTCTGATTCTAGTTATTTGTAAGCCTATTAATAGGCACTTGTGTTAGTCTTGTTATGTAGAGGAGAAATAACAGAAACCGGTTCTTACCTTTAAAATTTCCTGTTTTCTCCTATTGTTAGCATCATAAATTCTCCTCTTAAACCAAATTGCAGTATCCGAGCCCTGTTACTTCCATACCTTGGGCATTTCTTCATCGCAAACAATAGCAGTATGGTGAGCATAGCCCAACCCTCCTTACCCATTTTTAAAAGAGACAATTATGAGTTTTAGAGCATTAAAATAAAGACACTATTCAAGTCATAGGAGCTATGGGACTTGGTGGAAAATGGCTACAACAGTCAAGATGAGGAGATTAGGCTAAGAGAACAAAAAGCAAGATTCAAAGGCTCTGTTCTTCATTCAACAAGCTGTTCATGAATCAATCTTCTCAAAAATTGCAGCAGCCTCAACAACAAAAGAGGCATGGATAACCTTGCAGCTAGCATTTCATGGCTCATCCACTGTAATCACGGTGAAGTTGTAGACACTTAATAGTGAATTTCAAAATTTGCACATGAAGAATGGAGAATCAGTGTAGGAATTTTTTATAAAAGTAACAGAAATTGTCAATCAAATGAGGTCCTATGGAGAAGAGATCTCAAAGAAGACTGTTGTGACAAAAGTGTTGAGGAGTTTAACTCCTAAATTTGATCATGTGGTTGTCGCCATTGAGGGGTCCAAAAATCTGTTAACTTATTCCTTTGATGAGTTGATGGGTTCCTTACATTCTAACGAAGCAAGAATCAACAAAACAGAAGAAAACGTTGAAGAAAAGGCATTTCAGGCAAAATGAGAGAGCTCAGTGTCGAAGGAGCATGATAAAGCAGCAGGCCAAAGAAGTGGCAGAGGAGGATTTCAAGGAAAGAATTTCAGCCATGGTAGAGGAAGAGGCAGAGGATCTGAGCAAAGATTCCACAGCAATAAGGGCAACATCCAGTGTTATAATTGCGCAAAAAATTTGGGCGTGTGAAATCTGATTGCTGGTTTAAAGATAAATAAGCAAATTATGCAAAAGAAGTATATGGAGAGAGCAGATTATTTATGGCATACTGTGGCATAAGTGACACACATGGTGAAGTGTAGTTTGTTGACAGTGGGTGTTCAAATCATATGATGGGCAGGAAGGCAATTTTCAAGTAGCTTGATGAGAGTCAAAAAGGAAGGTCAAATTGGGAGATGACCAAGAAATGCTGGTTGAAGGGAAAAGAACAGTGGCCCTTACTACTAGCCAAGGTAAAACAAAACTTTTGCATGATGTTCAATTTGTTCCTAACTTGGCACACAATTTGCTAAGTGTTGGACAGCTGATGACTAGTGGATACTCAATTATTTTTTATGGAGCATGCATTATTAAGGACAAAGTTTCAGGCCAAATGGTTGTAAAAATTTTTATGACCAAAAATAGGATGTTTCCACTTGAAGTCTCTAATTAATGTAGAAGAATTTGCCCTGATTGTTGGAGAACAAAGTGAATCCAAGCTGTGGCATCTACGATATGCACACCTGAATATGAAAGGATTGCAGCTGCTCGAAAGAAAAGGCGTAATAACGACTCTCGGTGTATTATTACTCTCCTCATATTTATATATATGATATTGCATCCATTTTGAGACACATAATTTGAAATTTCTAAAACTTTGCCCTTAAAATCGCTTAAATCAAAAATTTTATCGGTAAGCCGAAAACTTTCTCGAAAAGTACCGAAAATCCCTAAAATCACTAAAAATGGCTAATAAAAGTCAAAACACTTAAGTATAAGTATAAAGAAGTGAATTTGAAACTTTTAAAAAAAAATTCAGATTAAAAATCGCATAGGGTCAAATTTATAATTTTGGAAAGTTCAAGGACTAAAGTATAAATATGAGAACTTGAGGGACTAAGTTGCAAAACCAACCATTGGATGACAATTAGAGATCAACCATTGGCCAATAGCACCCTTAGTAGCCACATAGGACATTCCACTACCAAAGTTTGAAGATTGTTGCTTGTAAAGAACAAAATGATGTATGAAATGTGATTGGAAGGGTTTTTTTTTAGTGGTTTCTAGTGTCTTCTTTCCTCTTGGCCGAATTTGACACTTCCTTTGCATGCATGGTGGTTGCTTGCTGCCATTTCAAGTATATAGAGGAGTCTTGACAAGTGTAGGATGAGATAAAGCATGCAAAATAAATCAAGGGTCAAGATATTTTGATTTGGTTTATATAAAGACCAAAACCAACTATTTTATTCATTTTCTCTTCTATTCAACTCACTTAAACGAAATTTTTAGTAAGAAAAGAGAGGATTTCTTGTGTTCATCCAAGCACTTGAGGTGTTGAAGAGATAAGAAAAATCTTTGGTTAATAAAATTTTAATTATTTAGATAGCATTAGCATGATGTAGAGATTTTTTTTATGTTAATGTATATGTGTTGCAAGATATGGTGATCAAGTACTAAAGAATGGTATTGGTGATGAATATTTGGATGTCAAGATCTTATTAAAGAGGTAATACTTTCTTCTTTAAGTATACATTGGATTAAATTGATCCCATGAAATAGGTTTGTTCAAATAAACAAGTATGTTCAATGAGCTGTAGTGATTCTATTATATCTTATCCTGTGATGATCAAAATTTAGATTGGCTTGGTTCTATTAAAACTAGACTCCCTAAGCTTTAAAATGAGCTATGGGGCAGAATTTTGCAATAAGAAATGAAATTATGGTGATTTTTAGAAGAAAAGGTAAAAATCGATCTTATATTCATTGTCCTGTGCACGACCAGTAAATTGATTTAATTATTAAGATAACTTCTGGACCGAATTAGGGGAAACTCAAAACATAAAACTTTTAGATCTCTGTCTTATCTTTAAAATGAGAAAAAAGTCACTTACCTTGGAGTAGTACGCTGAAAGTTATGATATTTTTACTAGAACTATGCAGAAGTAGTCTTAACATAAAAAATGAGATGAAAATAGAATTTTATAAAATTATACGTTTAAAATCTGAGAATAGAATAAACTAGAAAGTTTTATATCTATGTCTTATCTTCAATTTGAGATAAGAATCAATTAAGTTGGAGAAGTAAATAGGGAGATATAGAAATTCTCCCAAAACTGTGTAGAATTAGTTTTAGGAACTTAGACTGAAAAGTTATAAAATTTCTATAAATTTGAGCAATAGGAATTTGGAGGTGAGTTGAACATGAAACGTAACTTTAATTAGCAATTTGAATCACTCAATTCCGAATTATATCGAGAAAGTTATGACGTTTTTCTTAAAACTGCATAGGAATAGAACTTGAAAAAAAAATGAATTGTAGATGTATAGGCTTAAACAAATTAGGGTAAATTGGAATCAGACTAAATCAAATTTGAATGAAATTATTGAAAGAAATAGGGGGGATTGACATATATATGTTGTTTTCTTAGGAGTAGACGATTAAACTATATTCGAGGGGCGACTCAGTTGAGTAACAAGGTTTTAGGGAAGTGGTGTACCCTTCTCGTACATGTGAGTGGGTCTTATTATTGCCATGTAGTTAATAAGCAAAACCATGTTTTATCGTTTTCAAAACATGATTTGTGAAATGAATTATAAAATACTTGTTAAATGATTTGGTATCGATTTTGTGATAAATGGAGTATCCTAAAAATTTCTTTTAATATGCATCCATGAATTTTGATGAAAAATATTTATGTCATGTTTGAACCATGAAATATACTTTGATGATATTTATATAGAAATACATGAGGTATCGGATTTCGTAATTTTTCCTTAACATATATGATACGATTGTTTGATTGATGATTTTGATACGAGACTAGGTGCTCGGGCATTAGTACCTGAATCCCCTTGATCGTAGATCGGGGATAGTACTTATAGCTATGATATTTTCCTGCGTAGACCCGCCTCGTATGCTATAGCAGACCCGTCTCGTTTTATAGATAGTTGCACGGTTGCGATGTCATTGAGACGCAGACACTCCACATGGTTAGGTGGTGTGTATACGATACTAGATTTTCGGACTAGCCAAGTTGAACCAAAAAAGGAGGGCTGAATGACATTTCAGTTTAGCACTTGGGGAGGTCCGATGCCAACGCCAAGGTTAGGGTTGTTTATCCGTTTAAAAGAAAAACCCTTGGTGGCTTATCATTGGTCGAGGCAAACCTTTGCCAAGAGCTTGTTTTGGCATGACTCTACGGTTTATGACAGAAAATTTGGATGCATATGTTTAAAAGATGATGATATTAGAAAAATGTGTTTGAAATTGTCATACATACTTGAAATTTGGTATAAAGTATATTATATATATATGGTTTTAATACTCTATTTTCACACCACTTATTAACTACATGTTACGACTATTCACTTACTGAGTAAATAATTTTACTCACCGTCACTCCCTTAAATTTTACAGAGATAGTATTTAGAGGGACACGTTAATAGACAATGACGTATGCAAATTTCAGACACTATCGTTAAAGACGTATCACGGTATGGAACTTCTGTGTATCTTTGAGAATATTAGTTGATCATGTTAGAATGACTGTACAAAACAAAGGAACTTTCTTTTGCAGTATATATATGTATACTTGAGGACTTTTGTATTTAAATACTAATAAAATATTTGTAATTGAAATTTATGATTAGTCTTGCGTTACCTTGAGGATACGTGGCAAGGTTGGGCCAATGTCTGAGGTAATGGGCGACTGTTCACAACCTCTGGATCATGGATCGGGTTGTGATAGTTTTCTTGGTGTCAGAGCCCAGGTTCGTTGAGCTTGAGTTTTATGAAAGATTTTTCAAAATTTTCCAAGTATTGTTTCCACAAATGAGTTCATTCCCTTTAGGGGGTTAGATCTGATAGAGGTCCTTTCATTTCAGAATCATGCCTCCTAGGCGCAGCGTGAGGCGGACTCGTAGAGTTACATCTGTTGCACCAGAGGTCGCGTCATCTTCGCATGCACCCCCTTCAGTACCACCTCAGCCAACACAGTCAGTTGGGATCCCGACGCTACCACCAGATGCCTTGAGATAGTGGCACGAGTGGTAGAACACTTATAGGGCACAAATGCCGCCCCCACCACCACCTCCGGTAGTTCTTACTCCTGCGGCACCGACTTCTGCACCGGCTGCCCCTACTACTTCTATGTCTGCCCCGAGCGACAGCATGACTTCGGCACTCCGTCGCATTCATGAGCTGACCCAGTTGGTCAAGGAGGTTCGACAGCTGGGTTGCACCGATTTTGATGGATTCGGCAATGCTACGGCAGCAAAGCGCTTGGTCAACCGGACCTGTCGGGTGTTGACAGACTTGGGTCTAGAGGACGAGTGGAAGTTGAGCATTATAGTACGGTTGCTAGATGGTGATGCTCTCACTTGGTGGGAGACTGTGATAGATAACTCTGTGGAGCCCTTAGGATGGGAGGACTTCTTGAGATAGTTCGACCGTAGGTACTTCTCAGAGTACCAACAATATCAGAAAAGGGCAGAGTTCCTTCATCTCCGCTAAGGGACCAAATCTATTGCAGAGTACGAGGCAGAATTGAGGAGACTATCTGCCTTTGTCCCCGATTTGGCCACACAGAGGCAGCTACGGTTCAAGTTTGAGGATGGACTTAACTTGAACATCCGGAAATACATGGCAGTGACGAAAAATCACTCATTCACAGAGGTCTTGGAGTTAGCCTACCGTGCTAAGGATATCGTACGGGCTGAGACTAGGCAGAGAGAGAGCCGAGACCAGAAGAAGAAGAGGTCTGGATTTCATACCAGTTAGAGTTCAAAGAAGGGCCGGAGTCAGGGCCCTCAGAGAGATCCCACGACTACAGGGTCAGCTGGTTTTCCCTAGGGGCCACGCCCTCAAAGTTCTAGAGCCCCCGCCCCTAGTATCGGATCAGTGAGTCAGTTTGCTGGGCCGAGGAAGCCCCTATGCCATAATTGTGGTAAGACTCATTCGGGATTTTGTAGAGAACCTACGAGATGCTACCATTGTGGGAAACCGGGACATATTCGTAGCACTTGCCCAGATTTGGGATTCGGGGGACAGCTAAGTCAGAGCCGCCCGAGTGGACCACGCGAGAGTCAGCCGAGAGCATCTACCCCATCAGTTCCTACTACTCCATGGACTGTGCCCGGGAGCAACACTGTCCCCGTTCCTCAGCGACAGCAGCCGAGGACTCAGGCTCGCGTCTTTGCAATGACGCATGAGGAAGCCCAGATCAATCCTAAAGTGATTACAGGTAACCCTTCGGTAGACTCTCCTGTATAGGTTTCATCTCCTAACAGTTATTTTGAGGCATGATGTACTATAATAACTCATGTAATTCTCGACATGCTAAGATGCTAGAAGTCTCAACCCTTTTGATATATATATGTATATATATGTTCTCACGTTGACTTCCAGAGTAAATAAAGGTTAATGATCCCCTTTTATTTAAATTCGCCATTAGGTACCATGAAAATCTCCAGAGTTAACGCCCGAGTTTTGATAGACACCAAGTCAAATTTTTCATATGTGAGCACCTAGTTTGCTCAGCACCTTGATAGACAACTCTCTCCATTAATTGAGGAGATATTGGTTATGACGCCATTGGGCGAGCAGTTGGTTTGGGATTCTATTTACCGGGGCTGCGAGATATGGATTGGGGAGGTGATTTTAGAGGCAGATCTAGTACCTCTCGACATATCTGATTTTGATGCCATCTTAGAGATAGACTGGCTGAGTTCTCACCGAGCCGCTGTTGACTGTTTCACAAAGGAAGTAGAGTTTCGAAGGTCAGGATAGCCATCACTGCTATTTGCGGGAGAAAGAAGGGTACTTCCCCAATGTGTTATTTCAGCACTAGAGGCTAGGCGGTTGGTACGCCGAAGATGTACAACCTACCTTGCCCATGTAATAGATATCACAGTAGAAGGCCCAAGGCTTGATAAGGTCCCAGTGGTGCAGGAGTTTGCGGATGTGTTCCCTGAGGAACTACCTGGACTACCTCCAGTCCGGGAGTTTGATTTTAAGATACATATAGCTCCCGGGACAGCACCAATTTCTATTCCACCAAACAAAATGGCACCAGCTGAGTTGAGAGAGCTAAAGGTCCAGCTGCAAGAATTATTGGATAAGGGGTTTATTCGACCAAGCACTTCGTCTTGGGGTGCTCCGGTACTATTTGTAAAGAAGAAAGATGGCTCTTTCAGAATTTGCTTGGATTACCGTCAATTAAACAGAGTGACCATCAAGAATCGATACCCGTTACCACGTATAGATGATCTGTTTGATCAACTTCAGGGAGCTCGAGTCTTCTCGAAGATTGACATGAGATCTGGGTATCATCAGTTACGAATCAGGGGCGAGGATGTACCCAAGACTACTTCCATACAAGATATGGTCATTTTGAGTTTCTGGTCATGCCGTTTGGACTGACGAATGCCTCAGCTGCATTCATGGATTTGATGAACCGGGTATTCCACGACTACCTCGACCGATTTGTCATAGTATTTATTGATGACATACTTGTATACTCACGGAGTGATGAGGAGCACTCCCAACATCTTCGAGTCGTACTACAGACGCTCCGCGAAAAGGAATTATATGCCAAGTACTCCAAGTGTGAGTTCTGACTCAGACAGATTGGTTTCCTGGGGCATATTGTTTCTGCAGAGGGTATTTATGTTGATCCGCAGAAGGTTGAAGCCATCATGAGGTGGGAGCAGCCGCAGACAATTATTGAGGTCAGGAGTTTCCTCGGACTTGCCGGATACAATTAGAGATTTGTGGAGGGATTCTCCAAGATTGCTGCCCCATTATCTAACTTGACACAAAAATGAGTCAAGCTTGTTTAGGATGACCGTTGTGAGGAGAGCTTTTAGGAGCTCAAACAGCGGTTGACTTCAGCACCGATTCTAGCCCTTACCACCAGTAGCTGGGAGTATGTAGTGTTTAGTGATGCCAGCCGGTAGGGTTTGGGTTGTGTACTGATGCAAGATGATCGAGTCATTGCATACACCTCTAGACAGTTGAAGAGGCATGAGCTGAACTATCCGACCCACAATCTCGAATTGACAGCCATAGTCTTTACATTAAAGATATGGCGACATTATCTCTATGGGGTGACATGCCAGGTGTACACAGACCATAAGAGCCTGAAATAATTATTCATGCAGAAAGAGCTCAATCTGAGACAGAAGAGATGGTTAGAGCTTTGTAAGGATTATAACCTTATTATAGACTACCACCCTGGCAAGGCGAATGTAGTTGCTGATGCTCTGAGTCTCAAGTCATCCTCATCCTCATCCTCTTCCTCTTCCTTCGAGAGTGCCTACCTCTTGTATCTTATGGGACTCCACTCGTTGGGAGTTAGTTTGGCTAGTGATGAGCATGGTACACTTCTAGATAGATTTGAGGTGAGGCCGACTCTTCTTGACCGCATTCGAGAGCTCCAGGGTTCAGATGAGGAGCTCCAGGGCATTGTTGATCGGGTCTATAGAGGAAACGGTGGAAATTTTAGAGTCCAAGAGGATGGACTTGTAGTATTCAGAGACCGAGTTTGGGTTCCGAATAATAGCGATCTCAGGAGTGCTATACTAGAGGAGACCCACTCTTCTGCCTATGCGATGTATCCAGGTAGTACTAAGATGTACCGGACTATCAGAGAGAGTTATTGATGGGCCGGAATGAAACAAGAGATTGCTGAATTTGTAACCAGATGCTTGGTATGCCAATAGGTAAAGGTAGAGCATCAACAGCCAGCTAGTCCACTTCAATCACTTCCTGTTCCCGAATGGAGGTGGGAACATATTACGATAGATTTTGTTGTGGGACTTTCGCGGACTTCAGCACAACATGTTGCTATTTAGGTGATTGTTGACAGACTCACCAAGTCCGCACATTTTCTACCCATTCGTAGCAGCTATCCACTAGAGGGTTTGGCTCGCCTATATATAAGTGAAATAGTCAGATTTCATAGGGTTCCTGTGTCGATTGTGTCAGACAGAGATCCTCGTTTTACCTCGAGGTTTTGGCCGAAACTACTGGAGACCATGGGTACCAGGCTACACTTTAGCACTGCTTTCCACCCCCAGATAGATGGTCAGTCAGAGAGAACCATCCAGATATTAGAGGACATGCTGAGAGCATGTGTGATGGATTTCAGAGGTAGTTGGGAGCAGCACCTCCCGTTGGTGGAGTTCGCGTATAACAATAGTTATCAAGCCAGATTGGGATGCCACCATACGAGGCCTTGTACGGGAGAAAGTATAGGACACCATTATGCTGGGATGAGGTCGGAGAGAGACGACTCAGCAGTGTTGAGCTGATTGAGGAGACTCAAGAGAAGGTGAAGATCATCCGTACTCGGATGAAGGGTGCTCAGGATAGACAGAAGAGTTATGTTGATAGGCGGCGGAGACCTCTTGCGTTCGAGGAGGGAGATATGGTCTTTTTACGGGTATCTCCTTGGAAAGGAGTGATACGATTCAAACAGCAAGGGAAACTCAACTCCAGATACATTGGACCATTTCGAATCCTGAAAAGGATCGGAAAAGTAGCTTACAGATTAGATCTGCCAGCTGAACTTGCACGTATTCATGACGTATTCCATGTCTTTGTGCTAAGAAAATATCTACCAGATCCCTCTCATGTGCTAGAACCTCCACCAGTGGAGCTAAGAGACGACCTGAGCTTTATTGTTCAGCCTGTGGCTATACTTGATAGGCAGACCAGGAAGCTGAGAAGCAAAGAGGTGCCCTTGGTTTGAGTTTTGTGGAGGAGTGACTAAGTCGAGGAGCAGATTTGGGAACCGAAGGATGCAATGAGGAGACAGAACCCCAAACTTTTCGATGTATAGTTTCGAGGACGAAACATTATTTTAGAGGGTTAGAAAATGTAACATCGACTCTCGGTGTATTATTACTCTCCTCATATTTATATAAATAATATTACATCCATTTTGAGATACACGATTTGAAATTTCTAAACCTTTGCCCTTAAAATCGCTTAAATCAAAAATTTTATCGATAAGCTAAAAATTTTCTCGAAAAGTGCCGGCAAACCCTAAAATCACTAAAAGTGGCTAACGAAAGTCAAAACACTTAAATATAAGCATAAAGAAGTGAATTTGAAAATTTTTAAAAAAATTCAGATTAAAAATCGCATATGGTCAAATTTATAATTTTGGAAAGTTCAGGGACTAAAGTATAAATATGAGAACTTAAGGGACTAACTTGCAAAACCAGCCATTGAACGACAATTGGAGATCAACCATTGGCCAATAGCACCCTTAGTAGCCACATAGGACATTCCATTACCAAAATTTGAAGAAGATTGCTTGTAAAAAACAAAATGATGCATGAAATGTGATTAGAAGGGTTTTTTTTTAGTGGTTTCTTGTGTCTTCTTTCCTCTTGGCCGAATTTGACACTTCCTTTGCATGCATGGTGGTTGCTTGCTGCCATTTCAAGTATATAGAGGAGTCTTGACAAATGTAGGATGAAATAAAGCATGCAAAATAAATCAAGGGTCAAGATATGTTGATTTAGTTTATATAAAGACCAAAACTAACTATTTTATTTATTTTCTCTTCCATTCACCTCACTTGGAAAAAAATTTTCATAAGAAAAGAGATGATTTCTTGTGTTCATCCAAGCACTTGAGGTGTTGAAAAGGTAAGAAAAATCTTTGGTTAATAAAATTTTAATTATTTAGATAGCATTAGCATGATGTAGAGATTTTTTTTATGTTAATGTATATATGTTGCAAGATGTGGTGATCAAGTGCTAAAGAATGGTGTTGGTGATGAATATTTGGATGTCAAGGTCTTATTAAAGAGGTAATACATTCTTCTTTAAGTATACATTGGATTAAATTGATCCCATGAAGTAGGCTTGTTCAAATAAACTAGCATGGTCAATGAGCTATAGTGATTATATGATATCTTATCCTATGATGATCAAAATTTAGATTGGCTTGGTTCTAGTAAAACTAGACTCCCTAAGCTTTAACATGAGCTATGGTGCAGAATTGTTCATTAAGAAATGAAATTATGGTGATTTTTAGAAGAAAAGGTAAAAATCGATGTTATATTCACTGTCCTGTGCACGACCAGTAAATTGATTTAAATATTAAGATAACTTCTGGATATAATTAGAGAAAACTCAAAACATGAAACTTTTAGATCTCTGTCTTATCTTTAAAATGAGAAACAATTCACTTGCATAGGAGTAGTATACTGAAAGTTATGATATTTTTACTAAAACTATACAGAAGTAGTCTTAAAATCGAAACTGAGATGAAAATAGAATTTTATAAAATTATACGTTTAAAATATGAAAATGGTCTAAACTAGAAATTTTTAAATCTATGTCTTATCTTCAATTTGAGATAAGAATAAATTAAATTGGAGAAGTAAATTGAGAGATATGGAAATTCTCCCAAAACTGTGCAGAATTGGTTTTAGGGACTTAGACTAAAATGTTATAAAATTTCTATTAATTCGTGCAATGGGAATTTTATGATGAGTTGAACATAAAAAATGTAGATATATGTCTTAAGTTTAATTGAAAATTTGAATCACTCAATTCCGAGTTATATTGAGAAAGGTATGATGTTTTTCTAAAACTACGCAAGAGTAGAAGTTAAAAAAAAATGAATTGTAGATGTATGGGTTTAAACAAACTAGGGTAAATTAGAATAGGACTAAATCAAATTTGGATGAAATTATTGAAAGAAATGGGGGGGATTGACATATATATGTTGTTGTCTTAGGAGTAGACGATTAAACTACACTCGAGGGGCGACTCAGCTGAGTAACAAGGTTTTAGGGAAGTGGTGTGTACCCTTCCCGTACATGTGAGTGGGTCTTACTGTTGCCATATAGTTAATAAGTAAAACCATGTTTTATCGTTTTCAAAGCATGATTTGTGAAATGAATTATAAAATGCTTGTTAAATAATTTGGTATCGATTTTGTGATAAATGGAGTATCCCAAAAATTTCTTTTAATATGCATCCATGAATTTTGATGAAAAATATATGTGTCATGTTTGAACCATGAAATGTACTTTGATGATATTTATATAGAAATACATGAGGTATCGGATTTCGTAATTTTTCCTTAACATATATAGCACGATTGTTTGATTGATGATTTTGATATGAGATTAGGTGCTCGGGTATTAGTACCTGAATCCCCTTTAATCCCCTTAATCATAGATCGGGGATAGTACTTATAGCCATAATATTATGATATAATAGGCATTGTCGCACGCAGACTCGCCTCGTATGCTATAGTAAACCCGTCTCGTTTTATAGATAGTTGTACGGTTGCGATGTCATCATGACACAGACGCTCCATATGGTTAGGTGGCGTGTATACGATACTAGATTTTTGGACTAGCCAAGTTGAACCAAAATAGGAGGACTGAATGACGTTTCAGTCTAGCACTTGGGGAGGTCCGATGCCAATGCCAAGGTTAGGGTCGTTTATCCGTTTAAAAGAAAAACCCTTGGTGGCTCATCATTGGTTGAGACAGATCTTTTCCGAGAGCTTGTTTTGGCATGACTCTACGATTTATGACAGAAAATTGGGATACATATGTTTTATAGATGATGATGAATTGTGTTTGAAATTGTCATACATACTTGAAATATGGTATAAAGTATATTTTATATATATATATGATTTTAATACTCCATTTTCACACCACTTATTAATTACATGTTACGACTATTCACTCACTGAGTAAATAATTTTACTCACCCCTCACTCCCTTAAATTTTACAGAGATAGTATTTAGAGGGATACGTTGATAGACATCGATGTACGCAAATTTCAGAGACTATCGTTAGAGACGTATCACGGTAAGGAACTTCTATTGTATCTGTAAGAATATTAGTTGATCATGTTAGAATGACTGTACAAAACAAAGAAACTTTCTTTTGTAGTATATATATATTTGAGGACTTTTGTATTTAAATACTAATAAAATATTTATAATTGAAATTTATGATTAGTCTTGCGTTACCTTGAGGATACGTGGTAGGGTTGGGCCAGTGTCTGAAGTAATGGGCGACTGTTCATGGCTTAGGGATCACGGATCAGGGTGTGACAAAAGGTATGGTTCATGGAATTCCTAAAATTAAAACATTTCATATGTGTGGGGGGATGTATTTATGGCAAGCAGACTAGTAAGTCATTTCCCACTGGGAAGGCATGGAGAGCCATAACATGTTTAGAACTAATTCATGCAGACCTATGTGGTCCCATGAATATAGAATTTTTCAGAGGAAGTCACTATTTTCTATTGTTTACAAATGATTTCAGTAGGATGAGCTGGGTATATTTTCAGAAGTCCAAATCAGAAACATTTGAGAATTTCATAAAATTCAAAGCACTGGTTGAGAAGCAAAGTGGTGCAAGTATAAAACTACTTCACACAGACAGAGGTGGTGAGTTTTTTTCAAAGGAATTTAATCATTTCTGTAAGGAGAATGGAATTCAAAGGGAGATGACAACACCATATACTCCAGAGCAAAATGGAGTAGCAGAGTGTAAAAACAAAACTGTGGTGGAGATGGTAAGAAGTCTGTTGAAAGGGAAAGCACTTCCAAATTCATACTGGGCAGAAGCTGTAGCAACAACAGTGTATCTATTGAATCTCTCCCCAACAAAAGCAGTTCAGAATTACACTCCATTTGAAAGTCTTTGGTTGTATTGCTTATGTTTTAGTAAATTCTTAAAATCGTAAATAAAATTAGATGAAAAATCAGAAAAATATATTTTCATTAGTTATTGTTCTGAGTCCAAAGCATATAAAATGTATAACCCCATGACTAGCAAGATAATTGTTAGCAGAAATGTAGTGTTTAATGAAGAAGGAGGCTGGAATTGGGGAAATAAAAGCAACAACGAGGAAGATCGGTCTCTAATTCCATTGGTCGAGGAAAACTCAAACTCAACTTGTAACACCAGACAAATCCGGATTATGATATGTACTCTAATTACATATTTAAAATTTTTATATTCTGTAAAATGGAGGAAATATAGTTAGTTTAAATTTTCGCTCCTTGAGTTATCCAGGAAACCCCTCTAGATACGTACCCGATAGCCTCTAAATTTTAAAGTTTTTGATTAGTAAAGCAGTCAGTTAATTGAGTGTTCGGTGATCAACATCTGGTGGGATTTGACTCTTGTAAGAGAATTTACATGTTCGGTGAGTTTCTAGTGTGTAGTAAACAAATTCTTCAAATTTTGTTTTTTCTGATCGGTAACCGATAGTGACCATTTCTTAGTGGTTTACTATCTCCTCGGTGTAAAGTGAAGTTACAAATTTGTTGCATATTGTAGAGTTGAGTTGACAGATCATTTCCTATAATTTTTATAATTTTATATATATCCATCGGTACACTCAATTTTCTTATACCGTTCGGTATATTACTATTCACTTACATCTTTGCTAGTAAATGTTTGCACCAATAGGTGTTTTGGAAATCCCATCGATAGTCATTTTAAGATAACCTTTCGCTAATGTATTAATCTACCGATGAACCTTTAATCTTACCTCTCGGTATGTTGCCGTTCACTTGTCTTAGATTATCGGTAAACATCTTGTTAAAATTATTATCACATGTTCTATTGGTACCGAACAATAGTTCCATTTTCTCCCTTTTTCCAATCCCGATCAGTTACCTTAGATAACATTTCTAATTTTCTAGCCAGTGTAGTTGGTTCTACTCCTATTCGGTCACCCTTGAATTTAATAAATTTATTTACTTTTATTTTTATTTTTTATTTTTATTTCTCGTTATTGGTCTCGTCTTAGCGATATTCTTCGGAATTGATTTTGAAATAACTGATCGGTAATAACACTGTGAAACTTCTCCGCTTGGATATTTGAACTTTCCCATCGGTAGACAATTAAACCTTATTGTCGGTAGATGCCTCATCGGTGAGTTTCTTGATTGGTTAACCTTTCAAATTTCTGTTCGGTCTTGATGAATAAATTTGTTACCTTTGGTCAATTCAACCATCGGTCATGTTTCAATTTGTTGCCATCGGTGATCTCTCTATATTTATACTTCAAATTGCCACTTTCGATTCTCTCCCAATGACAAACCCCTTCGGTCATTCCTCAATGGGTTTTGCTGCCTTCGGTCATGATCATCAATTGCCTCCAGTCATGCTCTCCAACAAATGTATGTTGGATTTCCAATTCAATTTAACTTGGCCGCAAGATGTCTTCATAGAGTTTTGAACTTATGACTAACACTTTATCCAAAAAGAAATTTACCACCAAGCCATCTAAATCTCTTAATTATATTACGTTTCATTTATATTATATCCTAAAAAAAAAATTATATATTTATATTTCTAAATAAATTCTACTTTCATTTTCAATTTTTCCCTGCTCATCGGTAGACATATTGTCTCTAGCTGGACCCAACTCTCAATACTTAACTCATAGTGTTAAGTTTTCTAAAATCCAAGAGGACTTGTTGGGGCAATTGTAAAATTGAAGAATGAACAAGAATCACTAGGTAAATATTGAAAATGGGTTTAATGATAAAAAGGGATGGGGACTTCAGAAATTCATGAACCCAGATAGCTCCATTTCTCTTTCTCTCTCTAGATCCTTCTTCCTCTCTTCTTCCAAATTCATTTGATTTACTGGCAAGTCTATAGATTTAATATTCCAAATTACTCATACAATCTTCCAAAGTTAGATTCTAGTCATGATCTTGAAAGAACTTAAGAGTGTAGAGATATCTCAAGAGAGAGCAAAATTCTAGGGTTTGGTGTAACCCGAACGGGAAAAGTATCTTGGAGACAAAAATTAAGGTAATATCATTTTTCTATTCTATCATTTAGTTTACTTATCTAGTACTTTACTTGGATTTGGAGACTAGTAAGTCATGGTAAGTGACGGAGAAATTACGTTTCGACTGATTAAATTTCTGGGGTTAACTTAAAAAATAAATATTGATGATTTTTATTGCTTGATAATGTCCTTAGGAGTTGAACGGACTGATTGTGGCAAGAATATTGCTATTGAGGAATCTTGGAGTGACTACCTTCCGAACACAGTGAGTGAACGGGCTGTTGTGCTTTCAATGAGAAATTGATTTTTGTAAATTCTTTATAAATGATTTTTAAATGATTTGTTACAACGATTTGTGTTTGTGGGATGTCCCAAAATGTGAGTTTAAATACTCATGCATCCACTGCATTTGTAAATAAATATGTGCCATTGTTGTTGTGAATTATATTTATGAATATTATGATATGGTTTGGTAACCATTTGCTGAGATTATGACACATTGGAAAATATTTGGATATTGTGAAATGAAGGTGCTGGTGATGGTAAATAGTTATAATCATTCCCTCTATGGAGCGACCCGACGGGGTGACGTGGTTGAGAGTTAGTTTGGCAAGGGAGGTAGACACGGCCTCGTGCGTTCCCGTCGTACTATCTGGATAGCATCCTTGTGAGGTACGAGTCAACGCCAAGGAAGGGAAAATTAGTGTTTCGAAAAGAAATGAGTTGAAAACCCCTTTGCGGGTTTCTACCTACATTCGGCCAAACGTTGGGCGGAAGTGTTTTCTTTAGGGAGATGCCATGATTTGTGGAAAGTATAAAATTAGTGGATGCATCTATTATTTTATAATGAGATGAATTATATGATACTACTTATGCATTGATGATTTGATTGGAAATTGTGGCTTTGACATTCCTATACTCACCACTCATTTATTGTTACAATATGTCATTGCTCCCTACTCACTGAATATTTCATACTCATCCTTCTACTTTTATCCTTTTTTAGAGGAAGTGTAAACATAGCAGCAACCCTTTCTGTTAGATAGATCCAGCTAAGGAAAAGCTATCAGGACTTTTGTTGGTATCGGCTCTTCCTAGATATGAATTTTTTAGGCTGTAGATGGACCTATCAGAGGTTTTGAAGAAACTCTGATTTTTGGCAACTGCAATTTACAAAACTCATCGGTCGTATATTTGACATACAGATATTTCCTTAAGTTAAACTTTTATTAAAAATGTTGAAAGTTTGATGTGTTGGTTTCATTGGATTGAATGAGAATATTTTTATAACCTTGCGGGGTCTTAGGGTATGTACTTGTGACTGCACGTATTCCTAGATCATGTAACGGTTGTCACGTACTCAAACTTGTGGGTCGGAGCGTGACACAACTTCAGTTGATTCACTAACTTTTACTCCAAATGTAAGCAGTCCAACAACCCCATAGAATACAGCCTCAATAATCAACAATTTAAGTGAGTCTTCGGAGGAGACACAACCAAGAAAATTCAGATCACTGAGGGAGATATATGAATCACAGGAGTTTGCTCTCTTAGTCCCAGATCCTACAACTTATGCAGAGGCAGTTGAAAAGAGAGGAGTGGAGAAGAGCAATAAAGGAGGAACTCATGTCCATTCAAAAGAACTCAACCTGGGAGCTAACAGACCTGCCTAATGGGAAGAATGCAATAGTCTTAAAATGGATGTTCAACACAAAATTTTATGCAAACTAAAGTGTTCAAAAGCATAAGGCTTAGTTGGTCGTGAAAGGCTATTCTCAACAACAAGGAATCGACTACGAGGAGACTTTTTTTCCTGTAGCACGGTTTGAGACAGTAAAAATGCTTTTAGCATTGGCAGCACAACTCAGGTGGAAGATGTACCAATTTGACGTCAAATCAGCTTTTCTGAATGGTGAAATTAAAGAAGAAGTCCATGTCTCACAACCAGAAGGCTTTCAGATTAAAGGGAATGAAAAGAAGATATACAAGCTAAGGAAAGCTCTCTATGGCTTAATGCAAGCTCCAAGGGCATGGTATAGTAAAATTGATGCATATTTTCAACAAAATGGCTTTACAATGAGTGAAAATGAGTTTACTCTTTATTTAAAGAGGCAAGGTATCACTAATTTCATGATAGTTTGCTTATATGTTGATGATATAATCTATATGGGGTCATGTTCAGGACTTGTAGAAGAATTCAAATCCAGCATGATGAGTAGTTTTGAAATGACAAACTTGGGATTGCTGTACTACTTTCTTGGTCTAGAAATATTGCAAGATGAAGCTGGGGTGTTCATTTCTCAAAAGAAGTATGTTGCAGACTTGCAAAAAAAAATCAACATGTCCAACTACAAGATGGTGGCCACTCCAATGAATGTAAATCAAAAATTACAACAGGAAGATGGAGCAGAAGAAGCAAATCAGAAGCAGTTTAGAAGTTTGGTTGGTGGATTAATATATTTAACACACCCAAGACCAGATATTTCATTCTCAGTTGGAGTTGTGTCAAGATTCATGAACAATCCATCAAAGCAGCACTATGGAGCAGCAAAGAGGATTTTAAGGTATATTACAGAGACTTTAAGTTATGGAATTTGGTATACTCATGTAACCAAATTTAGATTGGTTGACTTCACCGATAGTGATTGGGCAAGCTCAATAGATGATAGAAGAAGTACTTCTGGAAATGTGTTTGGGCTAGGATCTGGTGCAATCACATGGAATTCAAAAAAACAAGCAACAACAGCTTTGTCAACAGCAGAGATAGAGTACGTGGCTACCACTATAGCAGCCTATCAATGCATCTGGCTCAGGAGAATGTAAAGTGAGTTGCATCAAAAGCAAGATAAAGGGACTGAACTTTATTGTGACAATAAATCAACAATTGCTATGGCAAAGAATCCAGCATTTCATGGGAGAACAAAGCACATTGAGCTGAGATTTTATTTCGTTCGAGAATTGGTGGCCAAAGGAGAAATAATTATGAAGTTTTGTCGTACTGAAGTTCAAGTTGCACACATCTTCACAAAGGCTCTATCAAGTCAAAGACAAACTTATCTCAGGACATTGCTTGGAGTGTGTGATTTTGGATCAAGGGGGAGTGTTGGAGATATGATCCAAAATTTGTTGCAGAAAAATTCAGAAAAATCTTCTTAGTTGTTAAGTTGTTAGCTATTAATTAGGAGATGTTTTCAAATAATATTTAGTTCCTTATTTTTTTGATTCTAGTTATTTATAAGCCTATTAATAGGCACTTATGTTAGTCTTGTTATGCAGAGGAGAAATAACAGCAACCTGTTCTTCCTTTTAAAATTTCCTGTTTTCTCCTATTGTTAGCATCATAAATTCTCCTCTTAAACCAACAAATCTCTCATGAAGAATAGAAGGAACAGCAGAATCCACACTGTCTTTATATATGGCAAATTTCCAGGCACAAAGGAATATTGGTTTCCAAAACTCGTGCGTGAGAGGGGAATTAAGTGAAAATATAAAACCTACAGAATCTGTAGCTCAGTCAATGACACAATATCTGAGGGAAGCTGCCCGATCAAACCCATGCTGGACAATGATCTGGATGCCAAAATGTCCGAATTAGTACCGAGAGCAGAAAGAAATAGAATCTGCCTCAAACTACCTATATTTGAGAAGGAAATAAGTGAAGACTTACATGGAGGTCACTCGTTGATTAGTACATTCAATTCCGGTCCAGTTATCCCTGCAAGGATCTGCACCAACCCAATTGGGTGGTACATTCTTCCATTCTGATGAAAGGATCTTCAAAATAGTGTCTGCATCGAGAAATTGGATTAAAATCGGTTGAATACAATAGAAAGATGACAAGACAGAATCCAATCTGGGAATCGAAGAAATGGGGGAGTTTGTTGCTTGTCAACATTTTGTCGTGAACGGAGACTCAAGAGACAGGATTACAACATGTATGCAATTCGATTAAATTAAAGCACATATTAGCTCTTAAAATTTCTCTAAGATCATCATGTCATGTCAACACAGTAAAATTCTCTGACAACCCAACAACAAACAATCTGAAAAGAAACTCAACTAGTTCGTAGCAGAGGTATTATCCATGGTCTCAGAAAAGAGTTGACCTTTGCAAAATACAAATGAGAAGACAAAATGGATCAAAAACTCACAGTCCTGAACGCTTGTGGTTGCTGCTGTATCCAAAAGTTTGAAGGAGAAAACCAGCAGGAAGATCTGAATCCACAGAGCCATCAATTTGGCCGTACAAAATAATGATGCTGCTAACTCCAAGAGAGAGGTTGGTTATAAAGAAAAAGACAAATGCCTCAGAATTCTTGATATGATGTTCCAACAGCTAACATTTGTGTGAGGTACAAATACTAAATTCCGTAGAAGGGCACTCCTAGTTTTTCATGGTGATGTGAGTGAAACATAATCTGGGTTGCCGTCATTTATGTCCATTGTTGATTCTTTTGGTGTGAGAAGAAACTTGTTTACTCTTACAAGTTGGTTTGTATAAAGAATATTGACAATTCTTAAATTAAAGAGATTTTAAAAAAATTTTGGGAATTAATATTACAAGTATTGGAAATAAATTTTGGAGATTTCCAAATTAAAGAAGTCTTAGAATATTGACTTTCTAAAATTTTAATATTGTATTTATTTAGTTTATTCTTTACAATCTTGTAAATATTCTATGTATTCTTTCTTTTTATATTTCTAGGGTTTAGCCTATGGAATCACCCTATTTATAGGGCTATTGTACAATCTATTGTATATACAATATACACAAGTCATTTTCTCTTAATCTGCTTTTCTTTATTTTCTCAGTTTTTCTGCTTTATTCTGCTTTTTCTAACATGGTATCAGAGCACTAGGTGTTCGATCTGATTTTATTCGATCAATTAAACACTTTCTTTTTTGTCGAGTTATGGAGAATTAGATATTTCTGAACCTATATCAGTTATGCTTGATGGATACAACTATCAGGCATGGTTTCAAGGGATGAGAAGTTTTCTTAAGGGAAGGAGGCTATGGCGTTATGTTACAAAAGATATCAAATTGCCTATAAAATCTGATGACAAATCAGATGATGATTTTGGTAACCGTCTTGAAGATTGGGATAGCAAAAATCACCAAATTCTTACTTGGTTTCGTAACACATCTGCACCTTCTATTCATCTGCAATTTAGTCGTTTTGAGACGGCTAAAGAAGTTTGGGACCTTCTTGCAAGTCGCTATACTACATCAGATCTGGCTCATCAGTATCAATTGCTCACAGAACTTCACTCTTTGCGACAAGAACGAGGTCAGTCAATCAATGATTTTCTTGCCCGTATACAGTCAATATGGGATCAACTTGCTCTCTCTGAACCCCATTGGCAATGCACAACTGACGCAAGTAAATATGCAATATATCGAGACCAAGGACGTCTGGTCCAATTTCTTATGGCTCTAACATCAGATTTTGAGCCTGTTAGAGCTTCTCTGCTTCATCGACATCCTCTCCCTACTATTGAAACTGCAATTTCTGAGTTGATATCAGAAGAGACTCGTCTGGGATTACTCAAACCTCAACATAGTGACGTTGTATTGGCCACCACTACTCGAGGACCAAAATTTCTAAATTTCTGTCGTAACTGTCAGAAGTCAGGTCATATCCTTCCTAATTGTCCTACTGTTGAATATAGATTTTGCAAGAAACGAGGACATATTTCTAGTCGATGCCTTGCTAATCCTATGATTGAATGTAGATATTGCAAAGAGAAAGGTCATCTTATTGAAAATTGCCCAAAGAAGGTCATTCAATCCCAAAATCGTTCTGCTACAGGTTCTCGACATATCTCACAATCTGCTGCTGTTGCTGCCGCTGAGGATTCTGCTACTACCACCTCTTCTTCTCAGCCAATAATATCTCTTGGTGATCTTCAAACCCTTTTACAACAAGTTCTTTCTTCTGATAATCACAAACATACTGCACTTTCTATCGTATCAGGTACTTCTTATTGGTTTTTTGACTCTGCTTGCTCTAACCATATGACCCATAATTCTCATTCTTTTACTTCTTTATCCGCTCCTAGTACACCATCTATGATTCATACAGCTGATGGCTCTACCATGCCAGCCACTCATATTGGTCATCTTTCTAACTCTTTTTTAGATTTACCGGATACATTTTTTGTCCCTACACTTACCTTAAATCTTATCTCTGTTGGTCAATTATGTGAACTTGGATTTGACATAATATTCACTTCTATTGGATGTCGTGTGCAGGATCCTCAGACGGGAAAGATCTTTGGGACAGGCCGTAAGGTTGGACGTCTATACGAGCTTACTTCTCTTCACATTCCTATTAGTCGTTCCTCACTCTACTGTGCTGCCACTGTTCCTTCATCCTTTCACTTATGGCATTTTCGTCTGGGTCATCTATCTCTTAATAAACTTCGTTCTTTAATTTCTTCGGGTTCACTAAGTTCTGTTACTAATGAATCTCTTCAATGTATTTCATGTCAAACTGCAAAACAACCGGCTTTATCCTTTAATACAAATGATTCTATTTCTAATGCTCCCTTTGATCTTATTCACTCTGATATTTGGGGACTATCTCCTACACCAACTATGGGTGGGTCAAAATATTTTGTTGTGTTTATTGATGACTACTCCCGTTTTACATGGATTTATTTGATGAAAAACCGCTCAGAATTATCTCAAATATACAAAAACTTTGCATCAATGGTTCAAACTCAATTTTCTCAAACCATCAAGATCTTACGCACTGATAATGCATCTGAATATCTTGGGTCTACTCTTACTATATTTCTTAAACAGCATGGAACCATTGTCTAACATTCTTGTCCAGGTACTTCCCAACAAAATGGCAGAGCAGAACGAAAACATCGACACATTCTTGATATAACTCGATCTTTACTTTTCTCTGCATCTTGTCTATCACAATTTTGGGGTGAGGCAGCTCTTACAGCTATATATGTCATCAATAGAATACCTTCTTTTACAATCTCTAATATCTCTCATTATGAACAGTTATATGGTTCTCCACCAGTATATAATTCTCTCAAAGTCTTTGGTTGTGCTTGCTTTGTGTTACTTCAACCTCATGAGCATAATAAGTTACAACCTCGAGCACGATTATGTTGTTTCCTAGGGTATGGCATTAAACACAAAGGATATAGATGTTGGGATCCTGTCTCCAATCGTCTTCGAGTTTCTCGACATGTCATCTTCTGGGAAAATATCATGTTTTCTTCCTTATCTCCTTTTCGTACCACATCTCCATAACTTATTAATCTATCTTCTGATTTATTTCCTTCTAGTTCTGATACATTGACAGATACTTCAACTCTTACGGCTTCTCCTTCAGATTCTCTCCCAAATGATGGACCTGCACCCTCTTCCACTGAAACTGAGTTGCCTCATGAATCCACTCCTCGACCAACAAGAGTAAGAGCACCCCCTGTTCGTCTTCTTGATTATCATTGTTATTCTATAATCTCCACTCTACATGAGCCTCAATCTTACCGAGAGGCTAGTACTAATCTCTTTGGCAGCAAGCTATGCAAGAAGAACTTTAAGCCTTGGAGAACACACATACTTGGGATTTAGTTGATCTTCCTAGAGACAAAACTCTTATCGGATGTAAGTGGGTTTATAAAATCAAAACTCACTCAGATGGGACTATTGAACGATACAAGGCTCGGCTGGTCGCAAAGGGATTTACACAGAAATATGGCATTGACTATGAAGAAACATTTGCTCCTGTTGCTCGTCTTACCTCTGTGCGTAGCTTGCTTGCTGTTGCTGCAGCTAAACAATGGCCCTTGTATCAGATGGATGTTAAAAATGTTTTTCTCAATGGAGTTCTAAAGGAAGAAGTTTATATGAAACCACCTCCGGGTTATTCACATCCTGCCAACAAAGTCTGTCGTCTTCGTCGTGCTTTATATGGCCTAAAACAGGCTCCCCGTGCCTGGTTTTCTACTTTCAAGCGATCTTGTCGGTGATTTTGGTTTCTCTCCTAGTGCTTATGATTCTGCACTCTTCATTCAGAAAACTGATCATGGTATTGTTTTACTTCTTCTTTATGTTGATGATATGATTATCACCGGAAGCGATACTGCTGCAATCTCCGAATTCAAACATTTTCTTTGTGGCAAATTTGAAATGAAGGATCTCGGCCATCTTAGTTATTTCTTAGGACTGGAAGTTACTCCTACATCTTCTGGTTATTATTTGTCTCAGGCAAAATATGCCTCTGACCTTCTTTCCCGTTCAGGCATTTCAGATAATAAAATTGCTTCCACCCCTCTTGAGCATAATGTTAAACTTTCTCCTACAGATGGCAACCTTCTTTCTGATCTTACCTTATATCGGCAATTAGTAGGCAGTCTTATTTATCTTACTGCCACTCGTCCTGATATCTCTTATGCTGTTCACATTGTCAGTCAGTTTATGGCTGCACCACGATCTCCTCATTTTGCTGCCGTTTTACGGATTCTTCGTTATGTTAAAGGCACCTTATTTCATGGACTTCATTTTTCTGTCTCATCCTCGTTACAGCTACGTGCCTATTCTGATGCTGATTGGGCTGGTGATCCTACTGATCGACGGTCTACTACTGGCTATTGTATTTTTCTTGGTGATTCTTTAATCTCTTGGCGTAGTAAGAAACAAACTTTTATAGCTCGTTCTAGTATAGAGGCAGAATATCGTGCACTTGCTGACACTACTGCAGAGTTATTATGGATTCAGAGACTTCTTTGTGACCTTGGTATACCTACTTCTTCTCCAAGTCCTCTATATTGTGATAATCAGAGTGCTATTCAGATTGCTCATAATGATGTCTTTCATGAACGAACTAAACACATTAAGATTGATTGTCACTTTATTCGTCAACATATAACTAATGGTGATCTTCAAATATTCTTTCTTCGTTCTGTCGATCAACATGCTAATTTTTTTACCAAGACTCATCTTCCTGGACGTCATGATGATCTATTATACAAACTTAAGATGACTTCTCTACACCCATCCTGAGTTTGAGGGGGGGTGTAAAGAATATTGGCAATTCCTAAATTGAAGAGATTTTAGAAAAATCTTGGGAATTAATATTGCAAGTATTGGAAATAAATTTTGGAGACTTCCAAATTAAAGAAGTCTTAGAATATTGACTTTCTAAAATTCCAATATTGTATTTATTTAGTTTATTCTTTACAATCTTGTAAATATTCTATGTATTCTTTCTTTTTATATTTCTAGGGTTTAGCCTATGGAATCACCCTATTTATAGGGCTATTGTACAATCTATTGTATATACAATATACACAAGTCATTTTCTCTTAGTCTGTTTTTCTTTATTTTCTCAGTTTTTCTGCTTTATTCTGCTTTTTCTAACAGTTTGAATGCTTCAAATATCAACAGACAACACGATATTTGAAAACAAGCATCTTTCTTTTTTTAACTAAGTAATTAAAGTCGCCAACCACCTCCACCTCTGGTAGGGATGTTTGAGAGTGAAGGGTATATATATATATATAATAGCAACATGAATTGCAATTTCTGTGGCACGCAAATTAAATAAATAAGAAGCTAAAGTTGATGGATGTAAGAAACAATGATAAAAAATGGGGTGAAGATAGAAAACCAAAGATGGGGGTTGAAAGTATGAAGGGATAGTGAGAGTTGGTAGAAGATGCAGTCTAACTGGGTTAAGAATCAGTCTCTTTCTGCTATAGAATCTTTCACAACAAGACAAGTTGGCCTCCATCCACAAGTATAATTATATTGACGCATCAACTTGCTAGAGGACTTGAATATGCATGAGTCTAGAGAGAGATGATGTCATCTTACCTATCTAGATATTTAATTAGAACAACACAAGAAACGACTGGGGGGGGGGGATGGCGGCTTTTGCTTGGTCTTGTGTAGATTGGCTCTTGGTTCTGTCTCTGTCAGTCACTCAGTGCCGTTTCACTTGGTGTTCCTTCATTTTCATGCCCATTTTTGTTCAATCTTAACCTTCTTAGTTCTTGAACTGGTGGTTCAAAAGTGGGGGTTGAAAGCATGCGTTCCCTTGTAAATGCATCTTGCGCGGATTGTTGTCAATTTTATTTTCAAGCTTTTGTTTCCATAGTTTATGCTATTGTTGTAGATGCTGATTCTGCTATTTTTTATTGTTAATGATGATAGTCGTTGTCATTATTAGGTGAATGCTTGTGGATGGTTAGGAGCATTACATTTTTCTTTTCACTTTGTCCTATTGTCAGGGGAAAACATATTGCGAACATGTTAGCGTTTAGCCCTGGGTGCGATGCTAAATGGGGTGTACTGTGGCTGCTTAGTTGCTCAAAGAGCTTAGGGAAGTAGAGAATTTATGTCCATTTTGAGAGATAGTAAAAGGACTCTTGTTATGCACTCTTGATGCAACTACAGGACACTATCCTGGCAATCCCCATCAACTAACTGGATGAGTTGAACAATGGTGCCATCATTGAGCCAGCAACTGACACGACATAATGAAGTTTATCGTGAAAGGACTTGGAGATTGTACCTAAAACAAGAAAGGGAAGAATTAACTTAACGAAAAAATCATACTTTCAATTTAAGGTTCCAAGCCAATTTTGATATTTTCTCAAATTTGGGATCCCATTCCCGTTTGGTTGCTGATGTTGCCACATTTCTTTGTTTTGGAACATCACCTATCCCCTAGGCTAAGACAGAGTGCTAATCATTGGCTTGTATAATGCCTGTGAGCTCTGAACAGGATACGAATCCCTTTTTAAAATTTCGGATTTGCTGATGTCCAAGCGGTTATGAGCTTTGATGGAGCAGCTACTTCCATAATAATGTTCAATGAAGCAGTGAATTGTAGCTGCGGTAGCTGCAAGAAGAATTCCCCTTAATCTGATCCCAGTTTGTAATGGATGCTGGTTCATCATTTCCCTTATCTCCAAGTTGATAATTTTAATTGAAATCGAAAAATAAGCATCCACTTCTCAAGTGGATATGGAATCACCACTATAGAGTTGGAATTTGAATCCATTCGGCTTGTCCATGGTGCTGCCACTGGATGAACCCTATGGTCTCAGGTTGTGGATTTCTCTGAAGTAGCTTGGACAAAGTGCACTAGACAACTCCAGATTATCTCGTTTTATCATCTTAGGTGAGCTGTTGTAAAAAAAAATGTTGGACCCTCTTGGAATTTGAGGCCGACTACTCCTGAGGAGAAATTGGTCCCTTTCAAGTGAGAATGCCGCCTTATTCCTCACGAACATAGATTTATTTTATTAGGTTGTTTTGAACATAGATTTATTTCCGTAAAGGCTTTAAATTTTAAGCTTATCCCTCACAAACAATATGGTTCATTGGAAGTAGTCTTTTGGATGAGGCTTTTAAATTATATGGCAATTAAAATATTTTAGTTTTCTTTCGGGAAAAAAAAAACCTTGAAATTTAGTTCTTATCTTAAAATCTTTATTTGTTTTTTTCTTTTTTTTTTTCTTTTTCTATGACAATAATTTGTTATTTTCCTTTTCTTTTTCAGATTGATTTGAATCCTATGGTTGTCATCGGAGATGACTTTCCAACTGAAGAGTTAATCAAAAAAGAGTTAATAAATGAAGGACGACTATGTTTGCACACAATGGAGGAAAATGAAGTTTCTTATCATTAATCTATTAAAATGGCGTTACCAATGTTGAAACTCTCATATTGTGGATTTTTAAGAATGAAATATTTAGGCATCATTCCCCTTGTTTTTTTTTTTTTTTTTTGTAAGGAGGCTGATTCGAATTTGGACCTTCAGGACACAATGGAGAGATTCCACAGCCCTGCCCTTCTCTTATGGTTAATCTATTGATGATCTTAATTTCAAACCATGTGTGGGAATGCATAGGTTTGACATTTGTATACGTAGTATTAAAACAGGTAGTCGAAGTACAAAATTAAGAGCAGTCAGTTCTATTTGGTTATGCTTTGCTACAAGATGAGTCTGATCCGAATTTTATTTGGCTATTTGAAACTTGAGTTCATGCAACGTATGGAAAGCAGCCACTTTGAGGGATGAATACTACTCAAAGAAGTGAGAGCATGAACTCATTTTTTTATTCTTTTGTAGATTCTTCAGCCACTTTGAGGGAGTTTGTAGTGAGGTTTGGAAAAGCTGTGGATGCCCAAAAAAAGAAGATTTTGATTCAAAAGACATAAATCATGTTTATTGAAAATTGGGTCAAAAATAGAGAAGCAAGCACCAGCTATCTACAAAAGAAAAATTTTTGGAATAATTAGTTAAAAGCAAACATTTTACAAAAGAAAAGATCGAAAAAGTTGGGCTGCATCTAAATACAAGTTGACGAGTTGTTTTGACTCTCATGGTTCATTTATTGTTATCGAGACCCAAATGTTAGTAAGTGTGAATGTCAAAATTTTGAATTTATAGGTCTTCTGTGTAAACATATATTCATAGTTTTATCAAATTCTTGAGATTCCAAGTGAATATAACTTGCCCCTTGGACCAAAGAAGCTCAAACAGCTGCTCGAGTTGTTGACGACAATCTAAGATGTTAACATAAGCATCAAAATTCGGGTACTTTACAAAATATTCATGCTTGTCAACGTATAGGTCAATTATCATATCTTGCTAAATATTAATAAATTATAATTCAACTGACATCATATCTCGAATTCAACTTTTCTTATATACAAAAAAAAGAAAAAAAATCGTATCTTACTATACAATCAGAACAAATTTATAAAGTTATTCTTTTTGATTTAGAGAATACTCTTCAAAAAACTTATATCATGGAGAGTTAAATGTTTCTCAATCAAGAGAAGAAACAAATAAAATTCAACCATCAAATTTCAAGTGAAGAGCTACAAAAAGAACTAATACCACAAAAAAAAGAAAAAAATCTTCCATGGCATTTGTTGGAGGTGGGTTGTAGATTCACAGATACCGGCTCTTTGTCGACCTGAGCGGTTGTCGTTAGATGGATGAAGTACCTACAAAAATCACCGGAGAGTGCTCTAACGAGGAGACTCCGACGCTCAAGTTAGAAAAGAGCGGCTTTCGTATGAAATAGAAAAACAGACTGAGAGTTTAAGGAGAATGGTTCCCTGTGGTCATAGTACCCCAAAGTGTTAGGCCAAGAGAGTATACCTGATTTTGAGACCATAGAGATAACTTATACCCCCGAGAGATGTGCACCCTTGGGGGACTTCAACCCTACCTTCCTTATCGAATCGATCTGAGAATCCCAAAAGTTAATATTCCGAGTTGATTACGATCCTCATTTATCGAGAAAAACTTCTATCTTTGGGAGGATGCTTTTCTTATCTGAAAGATCCTGAATTTGCCGTTATAAAATAGAAAATTGAAGTTAAGCAATCTTGACCTTCCTTTAGAATCGTTACGGGTATTGCATATCGTTCGGTCGCTCGACCGATAAAGGGTGTTCGTGACTCGTCCTATTGAAGTTTTGAAATTTGCTTGCCCGATTAGAGCGATCACCTTTTCTTAGCATATAACGTTCGGTCAACAGGGCAGCTAAGACCCTATCGTTCGGTAGACCAGAGCGACTAAGGCCCCTCGGTCGATTGATCTGGGTGGCTATAGCTCTTCGATAGATTGTCGTGGTGATCATCAGGCTTTAGGCCAGGTCTCATCATTTGCCTCCGACTCATGGTCTTCTTGGAAAAAGAAGTGTCATGAGTGATAATCTTAGAAAAAGGAGCGCCCCTTTTCAATTTGACTTTTGCGGCTTCAATTTTCGTGATTCGTCTTTTGTACGCTTCATATAGGTTCGTGCTTATCGGAGAGTTGGGTCCCCCTATCAGCTTCATCGTTCTCCTGACTCTTCTCCGAGGAACTTCCTCTCGTAGAGAAAAAATATCAAAAGATTCCTCCTCGTCACGAGCTGTAGATAATATCCAGAGTACCATGACCGAAGAGAACTTAAGAGAAGTTCAAAAGAAAATGTCACTCGGAAATGACTTCAAGTTTGTATTGCCAGGTAAGAGGGGCAGGGTGAGTCATGCTCCTGAAGGTTGTGTCCCAATGTATAAGCAATGTGTGAAGTATGGCTTAAAGATTCCGTATACGGGCCCACTAGCAGAGGTTCTGAGGTACTGGAATGTCCATCCCTTGTTGCTTATCCCGAGCGTTTGGCGTTTTACAATTGCCCTAATTTCCCTGTTAGGGTTCTTCCGTGTCCATTTTGACTCGGAGAGTTTGGGTGCCATTTTCTCTCTAGGGCGATGTAGTTCCAAGGGTTCTACTCATGGCTAGTATAAACTCCAAACTCGTAGGGAGTCTCACTAGAGGTTCTTCTACAGTAAATCGAAAGACAAGCACTAGATGCAGAAATTTTTCTATGTAAGGTTCCTAAACAAGGATCTCCTTCCGGTGCTTCCAAACGCTAATCAAGCTCCTTTCTTAAACATGAGGACTCATGATATCCTTCATAATTCTCGCTTTTTGAGAGCTATTAACACCATTGCGAAGAGCATCACCAGAGTCTATGGGTGGATTCTTTGGTAAAGGATGAAATGCTGCTATTGTCTGGTTTGTTGGTGGATGAGACAAGGGAGATTACCAGACCTCTTTTGCTGGAGTAACAAGGAAAGGAGTTGGTTGATACCATGTCGGTCATCGATGCCCATCTTTTCAATGAGATTTCTATTGAGCAGAAAGTACGGTTTCATATAAAGAGGAAGGCGGTTGATACTTCTCCTAAGTCCCGACAGAAAAAGTCCAGGGTTAGGGCATCAAGCCCATCTGCTGGAGAAGAAGAGCAAATCGAATCTAGAGAACATAAGCCTTCTCAAGAGCATTCTGAAATAGGAAGGGGCCATCCAGTTGGCTATTCATAAGCCTTTGACGTGCCTACCGAGCTTAAAGAGGGAGGTGGCTCCGAGAAGGGACCCCTCGAAGTGACTGGGTGCATTCTGGATCGAGATCCGCAAAAGCGGGAGGAGCCTCCAGTGACACAAACTTCTGTTCCCATTCTGGGAGAAACATCGGAACAGTCTCCTTTGGGATCTCAGTGTTTCTTGGTATGCCTATTCTGGTTGGAGAGGGACATAGTTCTGAAGAAGGATCGGCAACAATCTTTATGGAGGGCTACAACTTCAATCTTATTGATCCGTAGGAAGGGCTACAGTTGGTTGAGTGATTTCAATTTCCTCTGAAGTTCACCCTCTGAAAGATGGCTCTTGAGTGCATCGATAGGACCATTCATTCCCTTTGCCTTACAGTAAGTATTCTCTTTGTGTGGGTTAAATTTTGATCTTGCCATCTCGTGATTTTGACTACCGTGTCTTTTTCCAGACCTCTGCCCTGACTGAACTTCAAAGGTTAAGGAGGCAAAAGCGTGAGGATCAATTTTCCCTCCTAGGCAAACAAGTGGCAGTGCTTCAGGACACTCTGGAGAACTAGGAGTAGAGAATTGGAGAGGAAAAAAATAGATAAATCAAGTGCCTTCAAGAAGACCTTGCTTCTGCTCGAGCTCGTTACGAAGAATTGGAAACGGAGGCATGCTTTCGAGGGGCGCGGTTAACAACTGCTGAGACATTAGCTTGTGTTCGGGAAGAATCCCTTCGATGGGGCGAACAAGAGATAGTTGATCTCAAGGCTTCCACTGCCAAAGATACTATTGACCTCTAACTTTCTCAACATAAGTTGCTTGTATGTCTGAAATGCACTAAAGAGATTCTTCGAGAATTCGAATGGTACGAGGCTTTGCCCCCTCTTGAGGGATCAGCGGATTCGAATTCCACCCCTATTGTTTCCCATGCCCCCTCTATTCCTTTATAATCTTGTGGGAAGAAATTTTTTACCCCATAACTCATTGGAATGTAATGATTCTCAAGAAACTTCTGAATGTTTTTTACCTCGCTAGTCAGGTGGGATCGGGGGATCGGCTCCCTTGATAATGTGCTCATTCGATTGAGCCGGTTTGTCCAATTTCTGGTGTTTGATTGAGAGCTCCCAAAGTTAGGGTTGTTTTTACCCGTTCAAGGAGATTGATCAGAGCATATTCGTTCAAAAGGTCTGGGCGACTGAGACCCTTCGATCAGTTAGAAACCTTAGGAGTTAGGGCTGTGTCCGCCCGTTCGGGGAGTTTCATCTCAACTTAATGACACATCCACTCGGAAGATCTGGGCAACTGAGGCCCTTCAATCGGTTAGAAACCTTAGGAGTTAGGGCCGTGTCTACCCATTCAGGGAATTTTATCCATATTTAATGACACATTCGTTCGGAAGACCTAGGCGACTGAGGCCCTTCAATCGGTTAGAAACCTTAGGAGTTAGGGCCATGTCCGCCCATTTGGAGAGTTTCATCCCAACTTAATGAATCATTCGTTCAGAAGACCTAAGCGACTGAGACCCTTTAATCGGTTAGAAACATTAGGAGTTAAGGCCGTGTTTACCCGTTCGGGGAATTTTATCCTAACTTAATGACACATTCGTTCGGAAGACCTGGGCGACTAAAGCCATTCAATAGGTTAGAAACCTTAGGAGTTAGGACCATGTCCGCCCGTTCAGAGAGTTTCATCCCAACTTAATAACACATTCGTTTAGAAAATCTGGGTAACTGAGCCCCTTCAATCGGTTAGAAACCTTAGGAGTTAGGACTGTGTCCGTCCGCTCGGTGAGTTTCATCCTAACTTAATGACACATTCGTTCGAAAGATCTGGACGACTGAGGCTCTTCAATCGGTTAGAAACCTTAGGAGTTAGGGTCGTATCCCCCCGTCCGAGGAGTTTCATCCCAACTTAATAACACATTCGTTCGGAAGACCTAGGGATTAAGGATCTTCAGGGAGTGCTTTTTTCATGGGTCATTAGAAGTCCCGGGCCGTGTCTAGTCGACAAGTAGTAGAAAACATTGAAATCTTCATCAAAAGAAAAGTACTGGGAAGTCCGGGTCATAGGTCGGACAAATGCTAGTGGGAATGTATGGCTCGTGCCAATTGTCTTCACTGTGGATTTTGAGGATCACCCCTCCTGGTTCCTCGCATGACGGTCTGGGATCTGGCCTATGGAGCTGCTCATTCTACCGTGGTGCATTGCGCCTGTCAGGGGAAGGCAGACTTCTTCCTCCATACTAATGAACTTCTGCAGTTTTCCATCACGGACCAAGAATTCCAGTTTATCCTTGAGTCTTTTTTATTCAACGACCGTATGGCCATAGTCTCGATAGAAATGATAATATTTAGACTTATCTTTTTCAGAATCTTCTTTCGCCGGACGAGGGGGCCATCTAACATATGACTTATTCTTTATTTGATATAAAACCTGACTTGGGGTTTTGTTCAGCGGAGTGTAGATGTTGAACCTTTGTAAATGCGGAACTCCTGGCTTGCCTCTCTTCGGAGAGGGCCGATAAAGTGATCGGCTGCATTCCTTTCTACTAGGGCGGTTTCCTTGTCGATCGAACACCTCTGCTTCTTCTGTCGCAATATATTTCTCCACTCAGGAGTAAAATTCTTGGATGGTTGCTTGGGGCTTCTTCGTGATAGAGACTTTCATATCGGAAGAACACAGGCCCGTTAGAAGGGCGGCCAATGCGATATTGTGGTTCAAGGAGGGTACCTTCAGCATTTCTGTCTTAAATCTTTCCATGAAATCCCTAAGAGAATCCTCCCTCCGCTGTCGCAACAATGGGAGGGAGGTAGATTTTCACCTGGCTCCCCGACTGATAACAAAATGGGCCTCAAATTGTTATCGGAGCTGTGCGAAACTCTTGATACTGAACGGTGAGAGAGAATTAAACCAGACCAGAGCATTACCCTTAAGGGTGGTGGGGAAGTGTTTGCACATCGAGGCATTCGAGAGGTCTTTGGAGACCATAACTATTATGAAGTGGGCGGCATGGTCATGGGAGTCATTTGTTCCATCATACCGCTCCATGAGAGATAGAAGGACATCCATTGGCATTGGTTCTAACAAGATCTTTGCATCAAATGGCGATTCGCCTAGAGAGTGTAGGGGATCCTCCCTATCCTGCACGCCCACTTTTTTAAGTTCGACGGCCACAAGTTGTTCAATCTATTTTCGCAGATCTTGGAGGTCATATTGGGAGACTGCTGATGGCTCGAGGAACTCTCGTCTAGGTGGTTGCTCATATTCGAACTCTACAGTAGATGAGTGGTTGTTTGGCCCAAGGGCTCGACTGAGTCCCTCTAATTGCTTACTCATTCTTTGGAGTTCAGATACCAATCTCTCCATTTGAGACTAGTCCGCCTGTTCTGGTATTGGGGCCATGACCTGTTGTTCCTAACTCGCATGTTGCGGAATTAACTCTGGACGGGACGGTCGGGGAGAAAACACAGGATTGTGAATAGAAGGATTAGGTACCGGGGGAGCAACAGGTTCGGTAGGTGTACGGTTGCCCTCCTACAACAAGGGTGGCTCTCGAGGACGCCCTAATCCTTGGAGGCAAAATTGTCGAAATAACAGAAATTTCTCTAGTTTGTTTTCACAGACAGCGCCAATCTGTTGGAGGTGGGTTGTGACTCCACAGATACCGGCTCTTTGTCGACCCGAGCGATTGCCATCAGTAGGATGAAGTACCTGCAAAAGCCGTCGAAGGATGCTCCGACGGGGAAATTTCGACGCTCAAGTCAGAAAAGAGTGGTTTTCGTATGAAATGGAAAAACAATCTGAGAGTTTAGGGAGAATGGTTCCCTGTGATCAAAGTGCTCAAAGTATTAGGGCAAGAGAGTGTATCTAGTTCTGAGACCATCGAGATGACTTATACCCCTGAGAGACGTGCATCCTTAGGAGATTTCAACTCTACCTTCCTTATCGAACCGATTCGGGAATCTCATAGGTTAATATTCCGAGTTGATTATGATTCTCATTTATCGGGAAAAATTTTCATTTTCGGAAGGGATGTTTTCCGTATTTGAAAAATCCTGAATTTGTCGTTATGAAATAGGAAATTGAAGTTAAGGAATCCTGACCTTCCTTTAGAATCGTTAGGGGTGTTGCATATCGCTCGCTCGCTCGACTGATAAAGGTTCTTCGTGACTTGTCCTGTTGAAGGGTTGACATTTGCTTGCCCGATCGGGCTGATCACCTTTACTTGGCATATAATGTTCGGTCAGCGAGGTGGTTAAGGTCCTATCGTTCGGTAGATTTAGACGACTGAGACCCCTCGGTAGATTGATTTGGACGGCTATAACCCTTCGGTAGATTGTCGTGGTGATCGTCAGGCTCTGGGCCACGTCCCATCGGCATTGATTATTGGGGATCCTCACGTATTACAAATCAAAGGTGGAAAGAGAGATGGTGAAAAACGTAGTCAAAATGGAAGACTAAAGAGCAGTCTCGAAATTACTTGTGCTCATGCACCAGTGAAAAGGCGATCTTGTCAGCTATGTGGGCAACACGGATATAATATGTGAAGCTGCAAACAAAAGATGGTTTCTGGGTAATGCATTTTTTGCTGGCCAGTAATTGTAATTTTATGTATTTTTTGCTGACTACTGGGGGCCTACTTAATATATATTTATATATATATATAAAAAAAAAAAAGAGCACAACGGTATTTTTTTTTCCTTCCTTTTGTTATGTAAGAGAAAAAGGCTCATTGATCTTGAATGAAACATTTTTTACATTAAGGCATCAGTTTGTTTTTAGCGATTTAGACTATAATTTACATTTATTTCATGTTTGTTGAAAAACATTTATACTTGTGTTATTTAACACAACAACAATAAATTAAGTCTTAATCTTAAACTTGGAGTTCGACTATTTGAGATACTAATATAGTGGAAAGAAAAAAAAAGAAATATAAAATTAAAGTTAGAAAATAAAAATAGAGAAAATAAAAACAAAAAATAAAAACAAAAAATAAATAAAAGTAAACTATATCCATATAATAATAATAATAATAATAATAATAATTCAAATAGATCGTATTTTCTTTCATCACTCATTTTTATTTACAATCATTTTCTCAACTAAATATTTGATACTCATATCTTTATAAAAACTTTTTACTAAATCTTCTATATTTAACATATCGCTCTTATTAATCTGTGCATCTCTGATTAATACTAAATCTCCTACATGTGTTATTGTGTTATTCATTCTCTCTAATTAATCCTACATGTGGACCAATCGTCCAATGACCTCATTATCTGGGATTTGTCCTATAGTAGTAGAAAGTTCTTTTCAACCATACTGCAAAACATTCGATTGACCTCTTTATCTCATTATCTTTTAAGACAGAAAGTTCAATATGTTAACCACCACTCAATTCCCTCCTATATTGGTGGACTAGGAGGACTAATTTTTGCTAATGTAGTTCAAGTTATGAATTTCCGAAATGGTATATTTGGCCACAATGTTACAAGTGTGATGTTCTCAATATATATATATATATATATATATATATATATATGTATGTATTTAACGAATAAGATAGTTATAATTTACAAATGTTAAAGAATTTGTAAGCAATTGGTTTGAGAAGGTGTATGGAATTTCTATAATATCAGTAATTGGTGTTCTAAACGGCTACTAAGTGGAGTTTTTGCATGTGAATGAAGATGAATAAACAAAATTTAAGACGAGTAATTAAAATTAAAATTTCTATTATCAACTAGTAATTAAAATTTCAATACTCAATGGATGATTATCATGTCAAATAAAAATGCAGACGTGTTCCAAATAGGTTAAAAAAATTTCTCAAAAATGAGGTTAGAGTGATTAATTCAAGAGTAAGCGGTCACAAAACTTTTTCAAGGTCATTTTTTATCAACAGCAATCTGAAAATAAAGGATTACAATGCTAAATAACCATATAGTCTCTACGGTCTCAAATCAAAGGCATTGTCACACCTCGACCCACGAGTAGGGTATGTGACAATTGTCACATTATCCTATAATATGGATAAATCTAACCCGTATATCAATTTACCACAAGACATTCATCGATATCTCTCCATTTTCCAAACATATTTCAACAATTTCAAATAAACCAATATGCTTTCCATACAATCAAAAGACCAACCAAATTCGTTCCTGTTCAAACACATATATAAGGTTAACCTGATGATCAATAGTCCAATCATATCCATAAGGCCAACCTATCCATCAATATCCAATCACATGCACAAGACCAACCCGATCGTCAATATCCAATCACATGCATTAAAAATAAAATAAGTCCCTACGCAAGAGATTCCAAATCAAATCTAACAAAAACAATTCTCAAATAAAGTTTTTAAAAGAGTAAAAAGTAAGGTTCTCAATATAAATATACATATTCCAATAGAATTTAATTATCAAAATAATCAAAATATAATCTCGAATATAGTTTCGAAACCAGTAACCAATATTCACCTCCACCTGGACCTGCTAATACCTCAAAAATAATCAAAAGAAGCCGATGTCTAAGGAGATTCTCAAAATATCTTCAATTCAGCTCAAAATAGGAGCTAAACAATACTCAGTGAGTGAAATCCCATATTAAGCAATAAATAAGGGGTTGGCGTGGATATTTCAAATAATATTCTAAAAAAAATCATTTTCATCATATTCAATTTCATAAATATTCTAATAAACATCAAAATTGGTTGTCCAAATTCAGATGTCACAATAAAACAAATTTTATGTATTCAAATCATAACAACATTTTTAACAAACAAAAGAGAATGCCAAAAATTTTTTGTTTGACAATATTCTACCACGACTAAAGGCGAATCTGTCAAGGGGTTTTCATACATTTCACATTTATCAAATACCCTTGACCGTGGCATTTGCTCGGTACCTCCCTTGTGATGCAACTAAGTTAACCCAATGAGACAAAAGAGGCATCTCTTGGGCTCGACTAACCTCCCTGTCTAATAAAACTCTAACTATGTCGCCTCATCAAACCACACCATGGTTGGGAATAACTATAGCCATTACTAGAGGTTCAAACTTACACCCTAAGCCAATAAATGCATCATTCAATTTCAAATCATTTCATATGCTAATATATCCATACAAATTTCAATTCAAGTCATTAATCGCAAAACTTGTAATATAACAAATATAAACGTGGCACATAATTTATTTTCAACAATTTGTATGCATATTTACATCAAATTTACGTACGACATTCCACACACACAAAACATTTCAAAACTCATTTTAAAATCATTAAAAAAATCAAATAAAATATTTTACTTATTTAAGGCATAATATATAATCTATTCATCTCTTGAAAGAGTTGACACTCCCAATCCACAATTCAAAGCTAAATCTCTCTAAACTATCAATTGTCACAACCTAAAATAACAAATATAATATCTACCATTAATTATAAATCACATTTGGGGTTAAATAATTTTCTTCTAAATTTTCCTAACCCTAGATTTCCAATATCACCAAATCTATATTCAAAAAATTCTAATAAATATCATAGATTTAAGAAAATAATTTTCTATTCAATATTTCTCTCAATTTCATCATTATACAAACCCTAGTTTAAACCCCTAAATTTAATCCTTCTTATCTCAATATAATAATTAAAAAAATATAAAACTACTTAAATCTAATTAAGATGAGAAGATTACCATAAATGGAGACACCAATTTCATTCTCAAGTTAAATTACACCAAAACCTTAAATTCTCCTCTCTACAAAATCCCAAATTTCAACAATAAATTACGATTTCATACAAGAATATAAATATAAGTCAAGAGAGAAAATTTACTTCTATGGGAACCCCCAATTTTATCCCCTAATTAAACCACTCCAAACCCTAGTTTTTTCTCTCTAGAAAAACTTGAATCTTTCTCAAAATTCAATATTCTAGGGGTTTATGGGAGGGTTTGTAATTTAAATTTATGGGTATTTGGAGAGATTTGATCAAATTTTGATAGAAAGAAAAGAGGGAGAGAGATAGCCAAGAGGGAGAGAGAGAGATGAGAGGCACTGAGTGTTTTTAAGTGAGAAGCAGGGGATGACGAAAGAAAAAGGGAAATGAAAAAAAAATGAAATAAATGAGTGGTGGTGGTGGGGCCTGGCACTTGTGTTGGGTCTTTTTCTCTTTTTTTTTTTTTTCCTTCTTTCTTTTTTTTTTTTGGTGCTTACATGTATTATATTTGTAATTTATGTGCTCAACTTGGAAAGAGGAAGCATATAATATCTGTCAAATATTCAAAAAGAAAAAACAGTTGTAGTTTTTTTACTTTTAGCAACTGACGAGACATAATCCAAAGACCAACCCGTACTGCATTTGGGCACCTGATAACCAACAAGGCATTCATGGTCCTAGAGGGTCTAGTCTTTTTGAGCACACATCGACTTGGATTGTGCAACTGATGAGCGGCTACATTCGATAAGATTGAATGCTTATCCTTTGTATCCGACCGATGACTAATGAATACTAAAGGAATCAATACTTCTGTTCCCAATTAGTAGTACACAAACGGAATCTTGCTCTAATTGAACTTTCTATTTCAACACGAAAGGATCTTCTGAATAAAAAAGGAAACCCCAAGGATTTAATCGATAAGAGAAAAAATCTCTCCATAAATTCAACTTTCTAAGTGATAACAATATCAAATCTTAAATGATCTGGAATCCCCGGATCACTCTATAAGGAAACTAGGATTACAATGCCCAACGACAGTACAGCTCTAAAGGGGACGCTATATAAAAACTTTTGAGACATTAAACTAGATAAGTTCAGTCACGCCACAACCCATAAGTGAAGCACGCGAACAGACCGTCGCGATTCCTCAACGCATGAGTATGCCCTACTTGCACATCGATGTGACGCAAGGCTAATATTATGACCCTACTCGATATCACTAAATCAAAATCATAAAACAAAAGATTTAAATAAAATAGTTTTAAATAAAAAAAATTATTTAAAAAATATTTGCCTCCAATTTACATAAAACATTTATATGCATGGTCCAATACTAAACAAGGGTGAGTATGAACACATACCCGATAGTGTTTATTGGTAAAGCTCGTGATACAGTATCTCAACGTAAGACAAAACAATATAAACTGAAAATATAATTATGAGGGGTGAGTATAATCTACATACTCAGTGAGTGAGGTATAACAACTATATAATGACAATAAATGAATTTGTTAGAGTAGCAAGTCAAAATATCATTTTCAAATTTATATTTCATTCATTTGCAAATATATCATGTAATTCAAAATAATATGCATCTTTATCATCAAATCATGCATCAATGGGGTATCAAAAACGCATTCTACCCATAGTTTGATCTAACTAAGGTAAAATCCACCAAGGGGCCACCAAAATGTCATAAAAATAAAATACATATATTTTCCCCCATTCCCTTGGTGTTGACACAGTTCTCACGTAGTGCTCATCTATTGGATCCGTTGGACAGAGACAAGAGACTCAAACCCCTGCTCCCGTGTTACCCTAACATGTTACCCTGTCGGGTAAACGCTCAATACTGTGGTAGAGAGTGCGCTATAGCCACTATACACTATCTCATAAATATACACATGTGTCATATGCCATCATTCATAAATCTTTACTTGTAAAAGAAAAACATGGCACTATCAAGTAATCATAATATCAGGATCCAATTGTCACAGAACAACATTTCAGGATATGCCACAAATACTAAAACATTTATAAATCACATTTCAAAATTCATTTATAAAATCATGATCAAAACTATTTTTCATTTAAAGTCAAAAATAGTTCATCTCAGTCACCTCGAATGGGAGGGTACGCCACTCCCTCTAACTTCCTCGTTTCTCAAACGAGTCACCCCTCGAACCCTAAGTCTAAGTTAAACAATATGTATCATTTATCAATTCAATATTATATCGTCGGATTACAAGATGCATATAGAAATGTTCTCTTTCATAAGATTAAATCTCAAATTTCATACTTAGAGAAAAATTTCTACAAAACCTATCACGCGTAGGTTTAGTAAAATCATGATATCTTCTAAAATATTGATCGAATTCAAATGATTTAGATTTTCTCTTAAAGCTCAGACATATATCTCCAATTTTTATGCTTAGACCAACTTCAAATTCTGAACATACGAATTTAGAAAAATTTTATCACTTTTTCAGTCTAAGTTCCTAAAACCAATTCTGCATAGTTTTGGGAGAATTTCCATATCTCCCTATGTACTTCTCCAATTTAAGTGATTCTTATCTCAAGTTGAAGAAAGACATAAATCTAAAACTCTCTAATTTAGACCATTCTCATATTTTAAACGTATAATTTTACAAAATTCCATTTTCATCTTAGTTTCATTTTTAAAACTACTTATGCACAATTTTAATAAAAACACCATAACTTTCTGCCTACAACTCCGATTCAAGTGACTTCTATCTCAAAATAAAGATAAGAGAGAGTCCTAAAATTTCATGTTTAAAGTTTCTCTAAATTCTATAAAGAAGATATCTCAAAAATCTAAGCAAAGTACTGGTCATAAACCGAACATGAAATAGAATTGGTGAAACATGTTAAATTTTCAAAAATCACCAAAAATTGATTCCTTCATGAAATATTTCACATGATATACCATTTTAAAGCTTATGAAGTCTATTTTATAGAGAAATAAATGTTTTAGATTTTTGATTTCTACAGAATAAGATATCATGAGAATACTATACAAGACTCAACTACAAATCACTATCTAGCATGCTAGTAAGGATACCAAAGTAACTACTCATCAAGAAATCAAATCTTAGTACAAGTTTAGATATGTTACCTCCTTTATAAGATCTCTTGTTAATAATAAATATCAGTACTCCCTTTGAATCATTGTATTTTTATCACCTTAGAAAAATCAAATCACAATGAACATAAATTCATATACGATACCTCTATACTTCCAATTGAAAATCAAGAATTCCCAAAAATGTTCTTATCTCTTTGGCTCCATGGTTAAACTCAAAATGGATATGGAGTCTACAAAATTTCGTCTAAGGGGAGTTTGAATGAAGAAAATGAGTCAAACTCTTCTTAAACAAGTTATTTTATAAATCTAGCAAAATATCTTTGACCATTGGAACATTCCATGCATTATCTCAACCTTCCACTTGTCCTAACACTTAAACCATGCAATTGTTGAGTCAAGCAACCTCCATGTACTCTATGAGGTGTCTTGTGGATGTCCATGTTAAGAGGAGATGCGTCACAAACTAGAACAAGCTATTTTAACTAGATTTCATGCAAAAATTTTCATCCAATGAACTTTCATGCATAAATTTATATCCAATGAGATTTCTTGAATATGGAACAAACCTAGGTAGCCACTAACCAACCTTGTTGCCCTCTTGACCAATCATTTAACTCCAATTGTCAATCCTTGAGTGGTTTGCAATTTAGTCCCTCAACATTCCTTAACTGCATTTAAACCCCTAACTTTTAAAGATTTGCATTTTTGGTCCCTATGAAATTTTGTTCAAAATTTCTTAAAAATGTAAAATTTCATTTAAATATCTTTATTTAAGTGTGTAGGATTTTTCTTAACCATAATTAACTTCTTTAGGCCTTGCCGGTACTTGCTGAGAAGGTTTTCGGCTTACCGATAAAATTTTCAAGTTTCACGATTTTGAAGCGAAATTTCAAAATAAATAAATAGATAATTAAAATTTTATTTTAGATATCCCAAAAAGATGTTAATATATATATAATTATGAGGAGTAGTACATGTTACACAGTCCCTAAAAATCGGTGTTACAAGTTCTCTTATTAAACATAGAACACACAAAGATCACTGGGAGATCTATCCTCCCTCTTTCTCAGTTTGTTTATTCTTTTGAAAATAGTTCTTTCTGATTTGAGTATCAGAGCCTCTCCTGTTAGAGCACTCTCTGGGGGTCTTTTGTAAGTTTTAAACCTTTTCATTGAGCTTCGTTCGAGTCACAAGGAGCTGGATCTGTGGAGTAATAACTCACCTCCAACAAATTGACACCGTCCGTGGGAAAGTTAGGCTAGTTGTTAGTTTTTCTTGCCAACTTCCTATCACTAAACAAAATGGGCTATAGCTAAAAGAAAATGGCCCGCCATCAAGTTTGACAACGATGATTTGATCAGGGTTGACCCCAGCCACAATGATCTCATTGTTGTTACTATCAAAATAGAGCCACATACGATAAAAAGAGTTCTCATCGATAAAGACGCAGATTGTGATATCTTTACTTGGGACTCTCTTTATCAAATGGACCTTAGCTCTTTACACCTTCAATCCCTAACTGAATCCCTCAAGAGATTGTCTAATACATCTATCCAAGGGGTATCATTCCACTCACTGTAACTTTAGGAACTTATCTTAACCATGCAACTGTCAAGACCACCTTTCACATGGTAAAACTATTCTCACCATATAACGCCATCCTCAGTTGATTGAGTCTGGATAAACTAGAAGCCTTACCTAGCCCTCGGCACATGAAGATGAAGTTCAAAATGTTGGAGGGGATTGTAACTATCTATAGCGATCCCGATACCTATACCTTCTTTACTAACCGAGATAGGTGAGAGAGCTTTTCTATCAATACCCTAAAACTCAGGGTGACATCGAACCGATGAGCAAACCAGAATCAGGAGAAGAGATGATCGAAATTCCTCTGGCAAATGACCCCAACCGAACCGTTTGGATTGGGGCAACTCTATCTATACCCCTACGAGATGCTATTGTTAGTTGCCTATAATAGCACTCCAAGGTTTTCACTTGGTCCTCTAAGGATATGTCTGATGTCAATCCTTCTATCATTACTCACAAATTAACAGTAAACCCCGGCTACAAGTCGATTAAACAAAAAAAGAGGGTATTCACCCTTGAACGCCAACAAGCCATTCAAGAAGTGGTTCAAAAGTTGCTAGCTACCAAGTTCATTTGTAAAGTTAAATATCCCGAATGGCTAGCCAACATAGTCTTGGTGAAAAACAATCAATGGTAAATGGAGAATATGCATGGACTTCATGGATCTCAACAAATTATACCCAAAGGACAGTTACCCTCTCCTGAATATCAATAAGTTAGTGGACAACTCCTTAGGCCACTAACTCTTGAGTTTTATGGATACCTATTCGGGATACAATCAAATATGCATAATACCTAAGGACGAAGAGAAAACAAACTTCGTTACTGAGTTCGGTACATACTGCTATTGAGTCATGCCCTTCAGTCTAAAGAATACGGAGGCGAACTTCCAACGACTAGTTAACGAAGTCTTTAAAGATCAACTTGGTCACAATGTAGAAGCGTATCTAGATGACATGCTTGTAAAAATCATTGGCGCCAAGAATCACACTATCGACCTTGAGGAACCATTCAGACCCTCGAGCACTATAACATGTGACTAAACCCCGCCAAGTACACGTTTGGAATCTTGTTAGGCAAATTTTTAGGTTTTATGATCACCAACTGTAAGATTGAGGCAAATACCGAAAAGATACAATCTCTTATAGATGTGTTACTACCTCGAACACTAAAGGAGATGCAGCTTCTCAGCAGTTGGATAGTGGCTCTAAGCCGATTCATATCAAAAGTTGGAGAGAAATACAAACCCATTTTTTACGCTCTGAAGAGATCTCAACAATTCGCTTGGACACTTGAGTGCCAAACGGCCTTTGAATGGCTCGAAGAGTGCCTTATGACCCATCCGTTGCTTTCTCGACCAATTCCTGATGAAAAACTCTACCTTTGTCTCTCTATTTTCAATCAGCAGCTTTGCTCTATCCTTGTAAGATAGGATTCAAATGTTCAGAAACCTATCTATTACATCGGTCGGATACATAAGGAAGCTGAGATTAATTATCGACTAATCAAAATGATAGCATATGCATCGGTCATTTCAGCTAGATAACTTCAACCGTACTTCCAAGCCCACACCATTGTGGTACTCATCGATCGGCCATTGAAGCAAATCATTCAGAAGAGAGAGATGTATGGTCGTCTAATTAAGTGGAATGTTGAATTGGGCGAATTTGACATCCAATACCAACCTTGACCAGCAATCAAAGGTTAGGCCTTGGCTGATTTCATCCTTGAGTGTACTCTTCCGGTCATGATTACATCTAAGCCCACTGAAGATCCTAACAAATGGTCACTATCAGACTGGACTATACATGTTGACGGGTCCTCTCATTCTTCGAGCAGTGACACCAGGCTCATACTAATAGGTCGGATAATTTCAAAGCAGAATATGCTCTCCGTTTTGACTTTAGGGCCACTAATAACCAGGCGGAATACGAAACCTTGTCGATAGGACTTCGGATTGCAGTAGACATGGGAGCCCAAAGTGCTCAAGTATTCACTGATAGTCAGTTAATAGTTAAGTAGATCGAGGGTGTCTATGAGACAAAAGATCCAACTATAACCAAATACCTAAGTAAATTGCGTGAGATGATGGCAAGGCTAAAAATGGTTGACATCCAATAATTCCCTCATTCAGAAAACACGAGAGCCGATACACTCTCCAAGTTGGCCAGCTCAGATTCGGTCGCTTCTAACTGAATAGTCTATATCGAAAGTTTATTGTACCCCAGCATGATGAACTGAAAGGGTCCTGGCAACTGACCAAACTCCTAGTTAGAAAAACCCAATCGTACCATACTTAAAAGACAACCAATTGTCTAACACTCCACTAAAAGTAGCTAAACTAAAGCGAAAGACCACTCACTACGCGATCATCAATGGAAAGCTATACCGAAAGTTTTTTACTCATCTCTATTTGAGATATCTAACCCCAAAAGAAAAGTACTACATTCTACAGGAGATCCATGAAGGGATATGCGGTAGTCACTTGGAGGCTTGCAATCTGGCACACAAAGTTTTACGACAAAGGTACTACTAACCAACCATGAAGAACGATTCGAATGATTATATCAAAAAATACGATAAGTGCTAACAATTCTCCTCGACTTCCAGAACACCTTTTACCGAGCTTAGCCCCCTTAGAGGACCATGGTCCTTCGATCAGCGGGGAATGGATATTCTCGGGCTGTTCCCGGCAACTATCGAGTAGAGAAATTTCCTCATAGTGGCCATCGACCGCTTTACTAAGCAAGTAAAGGCCAAGCCTCTAGTCCAGATAACAGTAACTAAAGCCCAACAGTTTATATGGTCACATATCATCACTCGGTTTGACATACCTCACGTCCTTATCATGAACAATGAAAAAACAATTTGATAATGCTAATTTCTAAGAGTTCTGTGCAAAACTAGAGATCGATTATCGGTTCTCATCAGTTGCCCATCCACAAACCAACAGACTCACAGAAACAACCAACAGGACGATCATTCAAGAACTAAAGACAATGTTAGATAAAGCCAAAGAACGATAGATAGACGAACTCTATAGCATCCTTTAGTCGTATCGCACCATACCTAGAAGAGCAACCGGAGAGACTTCATTCAGTCTGACATACAAAAATGAAGCTGTTATATTAGTGGAGATCGGGATCCCCGCTCTTCAAGTAACCCAGTATGATTCTAAAACAAACGAATCAACCTTGTGTGAACATCTAGACTTGCTCCCCGATCTATGGGAATCCGCATTCGCCCGAATGGCTGCATATCAATAACAGATGGCATGATATTATGATCGACGATCAGAAGCCAAACATTCAAACCAGGTGACTTAGTACTAAAAAAAGTGGAAGTTACCAGCCAACTTCAACCGGGGGGAAATTAGTCCCCAATTGGGAAGACCCTTATCAGATACGCTTTGTGGTTCGCCTAAGGGCTTTTCGCCTAAACAATCTAGACGAATCGGCCACACCCAGAACTTGGAATGCAGAGAATCTATGAATCTACTATCAGTGAGCCACATCGTTTCTCTTTTAACAGAGGTACCTCATATCGAGTAAGTCCCTTATGATTCTCGTTTCGATAGTTCTATCCATTTGATTCCTAACACTTTCATTTTAGTCAATGATTACTTATCGAAGGGATCTATCTTTCCGAAGGGCCTCAATCATCCTATTCTATCGAAGGGATTTATCACCCGGAAGGGTCTTAGTTGTCTCGTCTTATAATACCGATTTTTTGTGACTGTGTAACATGTACCACTCCTCATAATTATATATATTAACATCTTTTTGAAACATCTAAAATGAAATTTTAATTATCTATTTATTTATTTTGAGATTTCATCTCAAAAACCGTGAAAAACTAAAATTTTATTAGTAAGCCGAAAACATTCTCGACTAGTGCCGACAAGGGCTAAAGAAGTCAATATGGCTAAGAAAAGACCTACACACTTAAATAAAAATATTTAAATAAAATTTCATATTTTAAAGGAATTTCGAACAAAATTTCATATGGACCAAAAATGCAAATTGTTAAAAGTTAGGGGTCTAAATGTAATTAAGGAAAATTGAGGGACTAAGTTGCAAGCCACTCAAAAATGGACAATTGGAGCCAAATGAATGGTCAAGAGGGCAATAAGGTTGGTTAGTGACCACATAGGATTGTTCCACATTCAAAAATTCTCATTGGATGGAAATTTATGCATGAAAGGTCATTTGATGAAAATTTACGCATGAAATCTAATTATTATAATTTGTTCAAGCTTGTGACACCTCTCTCCTTGACATGGACATCCAACAAGACACCTAATGGAGTGCATCGAGTTTGCTTAAATCAACAATTGCATGGTTTAAGTGTTAGGATAAGTGGAAGGTTGAGATGATACATAGAATGATCCAATGGTCAAGGATATATTGCTAGGTTTATAAAAGAACTTGTTTAAGAAAAATTTTAACTCATTTTCTTCATTTTCTTCCCTGTGGATGAAATATATAGGATTTATAGCCAATTTACGTGCAACCATGAAGCCAAAGAGGTAATAATATTTTTGGAAATTTTTGAATTTTAAGTTGAAAATATAGAAGTGTTGTATAAGAATTCATGTTTATTTTGATTTGATTTTCTAAGGTGATAAAAACATTCAAGGATTCAAAGAGAGTGCTGGTGATTTGATTTTGCTACATTAAGAAGGAAATCAAAGTAGGTAATAGAGAAAATACCAAGATGGAATGCGGGAGATACAATAGGTTTTAGAGTTAAAAGAATTGCCTTTGCAACCAACAACCTCATCTTTGTCCTTGTGCTTGCACTGATGCCATAACTTCCTAACTCTTTGCTTTTCCGTAAACCCATTAGAAGCAATTTAATCCTTACCCAAAAACAATTGCATTTGAACTCACACAAGGTGTCATTACCCATAAAATCTACTTATCATCTATTTCTATTTCTACACCTTACCGAGTTGGACAATTTTTTATAGAGCTCAAAATAATTGTTTTATTTAAATACCAATCAGGTTGCACACTCTGCTCACTCCCTTGTATTATTAGATAATATAACTTACTTAGCAAATTTAAAAAGTATTTTTTTAAAATATTATTTTAATCTAAACTTTCTTAATTATATCCTAACACAGAATAAAAAAAAATTAATTCAACTTTTTAAATAAAATTTTTATAATGTTTTTCATCAAAGGGCAGCATTGTTTATAGTAACTTAGAGGTAATGATGAGCAATATTCGATTAAAACTGAAGAGTATTGTTCTCTAATTGGCTAGTTTTACACTTGAAATTTAATTTGATTTATTTAAACGAATATCAATTTTAATAATTTTTATTTTGCTCAAATTGAATTAATTGAATTATATAAAAATATATATACTATTCAGATAAATTTTATTCATATAAATATTAATATAATATTATAAATAAAAGTCAAAAAGAAAAATGTTTTAGAACCTAGAAGGATAATGTAATGTCAGTTACATTTTGTTCATAAATTATAAGTAGAATGGTAAACTTAGTTCAGAAATTTTATATTTTATTAATTTATTTGAAATTTTAATTTTTAAATTTTTAAATTTATATTTGATGAATTAAAATTATAAGTGAAATTTGAACTTTAAAATTATTACTTATAGTCACATATTGATACGAATAGTATACGTTACATTTACATATGTAAGAATATATGGTAACATTACTTAAAAGACGCTTACAGAGATTTACATAATTCAATAAATTTGAATAATCAAACTGAATTAAGTGACTAATTCTCAAACTGAGTTATTGATTTTTGGTTTATTAAGTTAGTTTATGATTATAAAAATTATATAATCAAATTAAATCGGCTATTTCTATTTTGATTAATTTGATTTTAATTTGACCGAATACTCACACCTAATTAGATGTAATTTAGAGTATGTTAGTATATCAAAATTCCATTTTTCTCTTTTAGAACTCTATTATATTTCTACTTTCTAAAAGTTTTGTACATTTTTACGGTTTGGAGACAAAGAACTCAAGCATGCCATTGCATTACTAGTTCCTTGGTGACTCTGCTTTACGCTAATTAATATACAAAGCTTGGTTTTTCTAATGCAGTGAGTAAATAGATAAGAGTTTTAGGTTTTTTTTTTTTTTTTTAAAAAAAAAAAAGAGTTGTGAAGCTAGAGATTTTTGCTTTATAAATTTTGTAATCGACTAATTTTTAATTTTATTGAAAATTTATTGTGAAAAATTTAATGAGATTTAGTGTCACGCCCCGATCCGTGATCCAGAGACCGTGAACAGTCGTCTGTTACCTCAGACAATGACCCAACCCCGTCACGTATCCTCAAGGTAACACAAGGCTAATCATAAATTTCAGTTACAAATATTTTATCAGTATTTAAATACAAAAGTCCTCAAATATATATATATATATATACTACAAATGAAAGTTTCTTTATTTTGTACAGTCATTTTAACATGATCAACTAATATTATCAAAAATACAATAAAAGTTCCATACCGTGATACGTCTCTAATGATAATCTCTAAAATTTGCGTACATCGATGTCTATCAACGTGTCCCTCTAAATACTATCTCTGTAAAATTTAAAGGAGTGAATGGTGAGTAAAATTATTTACTCAGTGAGTGAATAATCGTAACATGCAGTTAATAAGTGGTGTGAAGATGGAGTATTAAAACCATATATATATATATATATAAATATACTTTATACCATATTTCAAGTATGTATGATAATTTCAAACACACTTCTCTAACATCATCATCCATGAAACATATGCATCTAATTCATGTCATAAATCATAGAGTCATGCCAAAACAAACTCTCGGCAAGGGTCTGCCTCAACCAATGACGAGCCACCAAGGGTTTTTCTTTTAAACGGACACACGACTCTAACCTTGGCATTGGCGTCGGGCCTCCCCAAATGGTAGACTAAAATATTATTCAGTCCTCCCCTTTCGATTCAACTTGGCTAGTCCGAAAATCTAATATCGTATATATGCTACCTAACCATGTGGAGTGTCTGTATCTCGATCACATCGCAATCGTGTGACTATCTACATAACAAGACGGGTTTGCTATAGCATACGAGGCGAGTTTACATGGGACAACGCCTATTGTATTATAATATCATGGCTATAAGTACTATCCCCGATCTACGATCAAGGGCATTCAGGTACTAAAGTCCGAGCACCTAGTCTCGCATCAAAATCATCAATCAAATAATCGTGCCATATATGTTAAGGAAAAATTATGAAATCCAGTACCTCATGTATTTCCGTATAAATATCATCAAAGTGCATTTCATGGTTCAAACATTGTACATATATTTTACATCAAAATTTATGGATGCATATTAAAAGAAATTTTTTGGGATACTCCATTTATCACAAAATCAATACCAAACCATTTAACAAGTCATTTCATAATTCATTTCACAAATCATGCTTTGAAACGATAAAACATGATTTTACTTATTAACTACATGACAACAGTAAGACCCACTCACATATAGGGGAAGAGTACACTATTTCCCTAACAACCTCGTTACTCAGCTGAGTCGTCCCTTGAGTGTAGTTTAGTCATCTACTCCTAAGACGGCAATATATATATGTCAATCTCTCTATTTCTTTCAATAATTTCATCATAATTTGATTAGTCCAATTCCAATTCACCCTAATTTGTTTAAACCTATACATCTATAATTCAGATTTTTCAAGTTCTACTCTTATGCAGTTTTAGGAAAAATATCATAACGTTCTTTATATAACTCGGAATTGAGTTATTCAAATTGCTAATTAAAGCTAAAACATATATCTACATTTTTCATATTCAACTTATCTCCAAATTCCCGTTACACGAATTTATAAAAATCTATCTTCAACACAATTCGTACTTATATAAATAAATTTGTGCAATTTTGGTAGAAAAGTCAAATTTCAGTATATACAACTCCGATTTACATGATTCCAAGTTCTATTGAAAGATAAGAATATTACAAATTTCATGTTCAGTATTTCCTTTAATTATAAGTGTAAAATTTTATAAAATTTCATTTCTATCTCAATTTTAGTTCTAAATTATGCTCTGTATAGTTTTAGTCGAAACACTATACTTCCAGCATAGTACTCTGATTTAAGTGAATTTTGTCTCATTTTAAAGATAAGACAAAGATCTAAAAGTTTTATGTTTTGAGTTTTTCCTAATTTTGTCCAGAATTTATCTTAATATTTAACTCAATTTACTGGTCATACATAGGATAGTGAATATAACATCGATTTTTAGTGTTTCTTCTAAAAATCACCATAATTTCATTTCTTAATGAAAATTTTTGTACCATAGCTCATTTTAAAGTTTAGGGAGTCTAGTTTCACCATAAATAAACCAATCTAAATTTAAATCATCACAAAATAAGATATCACGGCAAGACTACACATAGCTCAAATTAAAATATTCATTTCTAGCATGCTAGTACATGTATTTAATTTCACTACTTGTAAAGACTTCAAGTTTGAGTATTTTACTTTCCTTTGTATGATCCTTTGTTAACTAATAACCATCACCTTGATCTTGATTTTCTTGAAACCTTGATCACCTTAGAACCATAGTAACATAATTCATCAAACATCAATCTTTATACAATTCTTATACTATCTCAAAAACTAGAGATATGGGGTCAAGAATGTTCTTACCTCTTTTACTTGTATTTCTTCTCCAATGCTCCAAGAATTCCACTTGAACATCAACAATCCCTCTTTTCTTACTAAGAATTTCGTCCAAGTGAGGTGAATAGAAGAGAAAATGGTTGGTTTTGGTCTTTTTATAAACCAAATCAAGCTATCTTGACTCTTGATTCATTTCCATGCAAGATCTTTACCCTAAACTTATCCTAAGTCTTTCTTTTGTGGTATTTGATTGATCTTTGATAGGAGTAAGGAGGGAGGAAGAGAAAGATATTATATATGCAGAAAGAGAAAGGAGTGAAAGAAGATGCGAAATTTTTGTTTCGTGGGTTCTGGAGTCCCACATTTACCTTTTTATCTATAGCTCATTTCTCTCATTTACTTAATTGTCTTCATTCTCTTCTAACTTACCCCAGCATCCAGTATGTTCTTTTGGTAATTTGAAACTCAAGCCAATGTGTTTAAGTATTTATTAGGAATGGGTTGATTGGTAATGGGTAGAGAAGGTGGGTGTGAAAGTTGAAGGTTATTGGTTTAATCCTCATTGGTTTCCGAACAAGAGAAAACATTTGTTTCAGTACAATATGAAAAGAAATGTTCTCCACCGAAGAGTCACATTCATGAATGGAGACTCATTAGGGGAGATGACAAAATAGGGAATAAAATAAAATGATAGGTAATATGATTAAAGTCTTTGGATGGTTTGGTGGATAAACTCTTTTTGGGACAAAGCCATGGTTGGGGGTTCAAGTCTTTTCATGTGCAAGTGACGTGAAATGGTTTGGAAGAATTTGTTAAAATGATATGGCTGTGTAAGCCATTCGGTACATATGCCAAAGAGAAATTTGGGTGTTATTCAGTACATATTGTAAGAATTGAAGGCCATTCGGTAGTGTATAAAATGGAGATGATACTGTTCGGTCAAATCCAAACCCGTGTGTTCGGTCAAGTCTCATGGAATGGGTGTTCTGTCAAATGTAAGGAAATCGAATGGATTTGCAAATACTTATAGAAAAATGTAATGAACTGTTCGGTGAACACTAAAGGGAGGAATATTGGAGAGAGTTTGTGACCGAATGGGTATGTGATAATCAAAGAGGGCACCGAACAGGAAATAAAAAATATATTATACCAAACAGTCAAAAATATTTTCGATAGATGATTAAAATGAAATTCAGTAGTCTCATGTTATCGATGGTACATATTACTAACGGGTGACAAAATAATCGATCAGTTTAAATGAAAATTTAGTGTACCAAAGAAAAATGTTAAAAATTGATAAATTAAACATCATGTGCCGAATGCATATACCGACAGAAGGAATGAAGAAAAATACCAACAGGGGTTCTCAATTGGTAAAATAACCAACGGTTACTGATAGATGGAAACTACTGATAACCAGTTAAAAGTCAAAAATTAAAAAGTTAATCTATCAAATGCATAGCTTTACTAGGGAAGCAATTTCCCACCAAAATCTCAATTTCTATCAAACACAGAATACAATTTACACAGAATACAATTTAATTCTACTGATTGTCGACTCTCTATTAACCGATCATTTAAAATTTAAAATATCTACCATCAATACTCATTCGATTTTTTGAACAACCTTAAGAGCAGAATTCCACATTTAACTATTTGTTACACACTTTCATAAAAAAAATAAAATATTAAAATTTTTAGATTCTCCATTTCAGAAGAAAATTAAACATCGGACTTGTTTGGTGTTACATACATGCATAATAAATTTTTCACGATTCCACTACTTAATTTATAACTCATTGAATTTTCATAACTATCCGAGTGAATTGTGTTCAAATGTGTAATATAATAGCATATTAGACATCTATTTAATTTATAACTCATTGAATTTTCATAACCATCCGACTGAATTGTGTTCAAATGTGTAATATAATAGCATATTAGACATCTATCAACCATTTTCAACGGGCAAGAGTATAATTTGTTCAAGAGTATGAAAGTAGTACAAATTAGCCAAGGATAAAATAATAAATTTATATATTATTTTAATATATTTCCTCTCTTTCACTCATCTAACAAAACGTAATTTTTAATTTTATTTTTCTTTTTCTTCCTTTCTCATCACATTTATTATTACCAAACATAATTTTTAATTTTATCTCTATTTTTCTCCTTATTCCATCCATTTTCTTTTTTTTTCTTTGCCTCCGTTTCCTATCATATTGCCAAAAACACTGTTAAGTGAATTAAGAGAATGATTTTGAGTATTTAAACTTCTCAAAACGCAATAGTCGAGCCATGTAGGACGTTAGACGTGACGTCGGACATGGCAGGTGAACTGCTTAAATATTTAAACTTTTCAAAAATGTTGGAAGTTGACGTCGGACATTGAAGAATGGTTACTATCCAAATTGCTGATGTGGCAGGTTCACGTCAGCAACTACAGCATCCACCCATGCCACATAAATAAATTGCTTATGTGGCAGTGAATTGAAGTCCAAACTGCCTTGTACTTCGCCCAGAAATCACCGTTGCCTTCTTCAATTCAACAAACGTTCACCGCCATTCTTCGATTTCACGCATTTTGATAGACTCTATTCGTGGAATTTTGATAGAATCTGGTGCATCAGTCTAATGCACTATTTCAAAAAATTGATTTTTCACCATTACTTAGAGCATAAGAGCTTTGTCACCTCAATGCTCCGGTGTAAAAATGTTAGTATGGGCAATTAGAGTGCAGTAGATCTAAGCGATCTGTTCCCATTTGCTGTAGTAGACAAGGTGGTCGAAGAATATTGTTCACAAGGTCATCACTGCAGATGCAGTAGTAGAGCCATGCGATTTGCTCCCAGCATGCAGGAAAATACCTTCGCAAGGTCATCAACTACACGCACCTCAAAACCATGTTAGCAGATGCAGTAGTAGACAAGGTGGTCGGAGAATATCGTTCACAAGATTTGATATACATGTATAAAGATTTAATCAACTATCAGATCTTTCAACAAGCCTATCTTTAGTAAAGCAATTATTTCCAAGAGAATGACTTAATTCGCAGGGCATGTAGGGTTCATGAGGACACGGCACTACTCTGTTGCACTCTTCATTTCTCTCATAATTAGTCTCATTCCATCACTGCAGCAACGAAAGACTTCAAAATTAGAATTGAATATTTCAAAATTTCTTATAAAATAAAACTTGTGATGATGTGGTAAACAGAAGACTTCAACAGAAATTAAATTTCCACTTCTTAAGCGTCATGCTATTGCAACATATATAAAGGCTTCCACATAAACAAGGACTAAATGCCAGCAAAAGTTTGGATCATAATCCAAAATAAAACAGAGTCGAGGCCTGAACAGCGAACAAAAATGCAGCAGAAACAGTAGCAATCAATCAAGCAAATGGATCCTGTCCATGATCCTAGTCAACACAAGCTCAGACTCCTTGAGCAACTTAATACTCTTGTTCAACCTTTTCCTCTTCTCCGTCACAGATGGCGACTCCTCCAGCATATGCTCAATCTCTCCGCCAGTTGGCCCCATCATCTCCCTCTCAATCTCCATTTCCATATATCTATTCACCAACTTATCCAGACTGAAAAGAAGATGCAAGGCTAAGCCATCCACAAGCCTCCTCAGCACAATCTTCCAATATGCAGTCATCCTCATCTTCAGATCAAATGCCTCCCTCACAACACTCCCATGCTTCCTCAAGATACCAATCTCAACTTCACCAAATGCTTCAAGCTTCACTTTGTTTCCCTTGTAATCATCTCCGACAACTTCCATAAAGATATCTAGCTGGCTCATAAGCTTGTTCCAACACGACATGTAATTAGGATTGCAAGTATAATCAGTCATCTTCTCCATCTCCACCATCTCTGTTACATGACCAACAGAATTTTCCATCACCTTCGAAATAAGACCGTTTGCTGCTCTTCTCATAGATGACTGAAGCTGAGGATAGTTCTCCGAGTGAAACATCAAAACACGGATCACAACATCTGCAACATAAGTCCATACTTTTCTTACAAAAGAAATGGGAGCTCCAGAAATAGTCTTCACATGTCTCTGCAAGATCGCCAAGAAGGCAGTTCGAGGGAGGAAATTTGGAAGCCCAATAGACTTAGTTTCCTCCAAAATTCCGATCTCTTCCATGAGAAAATCTCCTGCATGATGAAATTCATTTCGAGAAGACTGAAGATCATCATAGAACTGATTGAGCATTTCAGCTAATCTCGCTGCACAATGCATGTGTTCCTCATCTGGGTACTCATCATATTCTCCCCTAATAAGAACTTTCCTTAGAGACTCCTTAACCAAGCGAATAATCCTCATGAAAGCAGTCATGGCCTCAGCAATAGATGACAAATTCTGAGGCATTTTGTTGAGCTCTGACACATCATTACTTAGCTTCAGATTGATCGTCTTCACAATGTCAGGCAAAGACCTTGAAATGCTCATTGCCTGGATTTGCACAAGCTTTTGAGCTAAAATAGGGATACTGTAATACCAGACAAGTTTGGATTTGTAAAAATGTATTTTAAATGGCATTATTTGAAAATTCCTATATTTTGGTAAAATTTTAGAAGAATAATTAAGCTTAAAAATAAGTGTAAACTTTTGTTCATTGGATTGTTCAGGAGATCCTCTAGATATTAGGTGGACAGACTTTAAATTTTTAAATTTACCGATCATTAGAGTCCGGATCATCAGATCCATCGGTTACTTGAGTATTGGGTGATCGGTGTACTGTTTAAGTAATGGCCTGTCGGTATTAAGTTTCCAAATTCCTATGATCATCTACTGGTGTTGAAACTTCTGTCAGTATTGTGAACCCATCAGCATATTGTTGGGCTCAATTTCATATATCGCTCGGTCATTTTGTCTTCCTGTACATATTGCCTTAAGAATTCAATTTTTTTTGTAATTACTATCTTCTCTTTGGTATTGACCGAACAGTATCCATTATATTTCCCTTTGGTATTTGCAAACCCATACCGAACAGTGTACTTCCTGAAAATTTGACAATTTTCTCGATTAACCGAACGACCTTCAACTTTCGTAACATGACCGAACAGCACCGAACAACACTTATCCCTATTCAACATTTCCCTTCGGTACAAATATTTATTTTAATTTATTTTGGTCTCATCGACAGAATTTTAAATTTATTTTGATTTTTTCATTTCCGTCCGTAGCCTTGATCGGCTCTGAACAGTTGACCTTCAGTTTGAAAATTTTCATTTATTTTATTTCCTTGCCAATATTGGTTATTAAACTTTGACTTCCTCCGGTTGGCTATGACATTTCTCATCGGCACTCCACTATCTGACAAAATTTCCATCCGTAAAAGCTCTTTGTACCTTCACCCGTTCGGTAAAAGCTCTTTGATCCCTTCACCCATTTGGCTATAGTAAGCATTTGCATTGAATATTACCGAACGGCCATGCACTCATGAGAATTTGTCTCCACTTACCGAACAACTATTAGAATACCAACACCAACATTTGCATTTTTCCCTTCTTTATTTGACCGAACAGCTTAGTGGGAATTCAACAATTCTTCAAAATCCTTGTCAGTCACTTGCTTTTGACAAGATTTGATCACATAACATTGAGTTAGTCTTAAACATATTTATCCACTATGCCATGCAACAACTTTAATTATATATCATCTAAATTATATTATATCCCATGATTGTGGATATTCTAAAATTCTCAAAATTTTTGTTTGTTTCCTGTACATTTGCAATACTCAATTCAACACTCCCGAATAGCACTCTCATTTGGTTGACCGAGTAACACTCTTGAATAGTATTTTCTCTCTCTAGCTGATGTATTTTGTATTGAACTTTTTCCTTGCCTATTATGAAGTTACGTTCGGTAACCGATGAGAATTGATCCAAACCCTTCACCGATCACTATTTCTTAATAAATAAAATTTTAAATATTCAAACTCATTGGGGTGAGCTTCCATATTACAAAAAAAAATGGCATCTTGGGTATTTGTCTAAGTTAAAAGACAATGAGGACAATTAAGTAAATTGAAAAAATGAGTTGTAAATAAAAAGAAGAGTTAGGACTCTAAAACTTACGAATGTCACATTTCAACTTTTCTTTTACTCTTCTCTCTCTCTCTACTCATACATTATATCTTTCTCTCTTCTTGTATTCTGTCCAAGATCAATCAAAACACCACAAAACCCACACCCTAAAGATTCCTAAATTCATAATTCAGTCTCTAAAAGTTAGATCATATGAGAGATCTGAGATTTTTTAGTGAGAGAAAATCTAGGGTTTGATCGTAACTCGGCTTGAAGCGAAATCGGAGACTAAAATCTAGGTAATATTTTTATTATCTACTTGGGTTTATTTTTCTTTTCCATGACTTTGGAGTTTACGTTGAAATATGATAAAATAAATTTGGTGGGTTTTGAGTCACCGTAAGTGAGAGAAAGATTGGGTATTGAATATTTGAGTTTTTGGATTTACTTGAAAGGATTGAAATTGATGATGGTGGGTATTTGATTATGTCCTTTAGGAGTTGTCGAGAACTGAACAGAGCAAGACGTTCGCTGCTGAGACGTTCGGCAGTGACTATCGTCCCTAGTACAGTGAGTGGTTGCATGCTTGCACTTAAATAAGATAAATGTTTTCAATGGATTTTCTAAATGATTGTAATGAATTTTCTAAATGATTTTGAAACTTGATTTAAAATGTTTTAGTGTGAGTGGAATAACCCTAAAATTGTGTTTGAAATTCCTATGCATCCTGATGTTTTGATTGAATAAATGTGTCATGTTGATTTATTGATATTGAGCATATTATGATACTGGTTATTGATTTAATTAATGTCACATGGAATGGATTGTTAAATTTTTATGAAATGGTGCATGGTGTGGTTATTGGGGGAAGAGCTTAAACCCCGAAAAATGGCTAGTCATTTCCCGCCACGGTGCGACTCGATGGGGTGACGTAGTCGGGTTAATCTTGATAGACATGGTATGTGGCCGGTCGCGACGGCACATTTATGGTTGAATAACGCACCGCTTGAAGGGCGTGGGACAGTTAGTTGCACCGCCAATGAAATATTATGGCCAATGCCAAGGAGTGAGGTATTTATAAATTGAAAATTTGTAAAACCCTTGGCGGTTCCACCCTAGGTCGTGGTAGACCTTTGTTGGAAATGATGATTTTGGTTGTCCTATGTTTGGCAACGTAAAATGAATGGATGCATATGAGATTGATTTATGATGATTGGAAAATTGATTTATTGTTAAATGATCTTGCGACTGATATGATGGTTTGAAATATATACATTTGATATGTCCACCACACAAAATCTTATTTCTGATCAACGTGTATATCACTCACTGGGTATTCTCATACTCACCCCTCTCTCTCCATTTTTACAGATGAAGGTTAGTTATTTCGCGAAGTCGTTTAGAGGCAGAATTTTTGGGAAGACCTTTGTTAGAGATTTTTTTGGTATAGATCTCACCATTTTCTTTGAGGTATCAATAGATTGACTCATGGAGGGTATTTTGTATAAGACTCTATTTAAATATTTTTGAAACTTTGTATTTCGATTTTGAATGGATTTGGTTATGTATAAACTTTTATTAGAAACCCTTTATTTCCTATTTATGAAATTTTCTTAGAAATTATTGTTGATTTTGTTTTCTATCCCTAAAGAGGGAATTGTGTTCAGATTGTTTGATGATATTTGGTGACCAGGATGGCTTATGGCTTTATTTGGTATTCTGAATGCCTTGCGATGTCTTGGAGCACGGGGTGAGGTTCATACGTGTTCAAGGTAGCGCGACGGTTGCTTGGACCTGCAGGTCGGGGCGTGACAGATACCCACTATAGATTTGTCAATTTTAGATAAAAGTGGATGAGATTCAAACAACTTAGCTTCTTCGCCTCTTGCTTCTTCATATGTTTCATCACCAACTCTATTCCTAACACAAACATAGCCAAGCCCAATGTTCACATCATCTGCAGTGACCTTTTCAATTAAACCTTCAGGAGCTTTATCAGCTTTAGTCACAACAGCTAAAGTCCTCTCCCCAGTTCTGTCAACACACTGAGACATCCGAATAGATTCGCATGTCGAGAAATCCACAGTTACTGACAGTACATTGAGAATTATGCTTTCTTTGGGCTATATGTACTGAAATATGATGTTTGAAATCTGCTCATAGATATCTTCTGGTTGTCCTTTTACAGGAACTCTAGTAATTCCAAGAAGATCAACCATTGTCAAGTCAAGAACTCCTTGCTTTTTCACCAAAAGCGTCAATGGGGCGTGAGAAATTCCCTTTCCATTGCCGGTTATCTCATCAGTAGCTGCAACTATGTCTTCAATGATCCGAGTTTCGTCGGTCTCGAGACTTTTACCATTGAATTCCAATGAAAGCTCTATTTCTGAAACAGTGTGGTTTTGGAGTCTCATTATGAGAGGAACTCTCGTGCAAATGCCTTAGCCTCTTGGAAGAGTTATGCCGGTGAGTGATTCAAGAACGCTAGATTTTTTGAAGGATTGATCGCCAACAACGACAATTGTTGGAAGTTGAGTTCCTTCTTCCATAACGTTAAGGTAGCGGAGTTTGTCCACTACATCAAGTAGTGGTCTGATTGTGTCATTGTAGGAGGACAAAATTGGTGTAACAGCCGTTTGGGGTTGGAGAGAGAGAGAGACTGGGAGAGAGGGTCATGGAGGAACTGATGAACAATGATAGAAAAAGGGAGGTGTTGGAGTCGATTTTCGCTCTACAGATACCTGCTCTTCCGACTTGAATAGGGAGCCGATGATAGTGGTGCTCGTCGATTCTTCACGGATGAGAAACCTGCAAAAACCCCACCGGGGTTGGCCCAGTAGGAGGACTTCGATACTCAAGTCATTATGAGTGATGATAGGACTGATAGTAGTCGTAGATATCATATCTTTGGCGGTGTATGTAAATAGGTATGAAACCCCCCTCCGAATGATATATAAGATTGGGTATAGAACCCCCCTCTGAATGATGTATAGAACTGGGTATGGAACCCCCTCTGAATGACATATAAGATTGGGTATAGAACCCCCCTCTTAATGACATATAAGATTGGATATAGAACCCTCCTTTGAATGACATATAGAATCGGGTGTAGAACCCTCCCTCTGAACGATGTATAGAACCGGGTATAGAACCCCCCTCTGAATGACATATAAGATTGGGTATAGAACCCCCCTCTGAATGACATATAGAATCGGGTGTAGAACCCTCCCTCTGAACGATGTATAGAACCGGGTATAGAACCCCCCTCTGAATGACATATAAAATCGGGTATAGAACCCTCCCTCTGAACGATGTATAGAACCAGGTATAGAACTCCCCTCTGAATGACATATAGAATCGCCTCTCTTTCGTGTGTAAAAACTGAGACCCTCTAAGGGTTGCCTATGCTCTGTATTTATAGCCCTCCCAATGGTGTAAAAAATCCTAATTTTCTTTTGTTTGAAGTCTTTTAAAATGGTGAGACTTCTGAAAGGTTTAGACTTCCTAAAGAAATATGGATAGATTCGACCTTGATAGTGATTGTCTTCCTTATCGGATAACCATGCATGATTTTGGAGACCTATTAAATAGGGTACCATTATTTGCCCCCACTCCTAATTACATTTTGAAGAAATGGTATTAGGAGTAGAGTGGATTGTAAGAGATTTTTCGGAATACCGAAAAGTCTAGAGATGAGCAGGCCAGTAGATTGAGAGATCAAATGATCAAGATATCTAGTCATCGAGAGACCGAGTTATCAGGAGATCGAGAGATTGGCAGATCGACAGGTTGAATGATCGTCAGATCCAGAGGTCGAATGATTGAGCGGCACACCAGACAGACAGGTCGAACGATCGAAAGAATACCAGATCAACAGGTCAAACGATCGAGAAAACACCATACCGACAGGTTGTACCATCGAGAGAACATAAGACCAACAGGTCGAACAGTAGATCAGGGCGTCATAGGCCCATTTGGGAAATTAGATCCCTATCGGTAGATTGGAGCGACATGGGTCTGCTCAGGGAGCTCCGTCCCTTATTGATGACACGCTCAAACGATAAGATCTGAGCGACTTAGACCTGTCGAACGATAGAAATTGGGGGACCAAGGCGCTTCGAATGACAAGAGTTAGGCGATGAAGGCCCTCCGAATGAAAGGAGTTGGGCGATGAAGACCCTCCGAACGAAGGGAGCTGGGTGACCAAGGCCCTTCGAATGACGGGAGCTGAGCGACGAAGGCCCTCTGAATGAGGGGAGCTGGGTGACTAAGGCCCTTCGAGCAATAGGAGTTGGACGATTAAGGCCCTCTGAGTGACAGGAGCTGGGGGACTGAGGCCCTCCAAACAAGGAGAGCTAGGCGACTGAGGCCCCTTTCTGAACGATCGAGAGAATACCAGACCGACGGGTCGGACGATCGAGAGAATACCAGATCGACAGGTTGAACGATCGAGAATACGAAACCAACAGGTCGAACGATCGAAATAATACCAGACCAATAGGTCAAACAGTTGAGAGAATACCCGACCGACAGGTCGAATGATCTAGAGAATACTAGACCTATAGGTTGAACGATCGAAAGAATACCAGACCGATAGGTCGAACAGTCGATTAGGGCGACATGGCCCGTTCGAGGAGTTCTATCCCTTATTGACAGTGTGTACGAATGGAAGAAACTGGGCGACTGAGGCCCTTCGTGCAATAGGAAATCTTTAGATTGTTGGGCCGCGTCCACCCATTCGAGGAGTTACATCCCTTATTGACGACGCGTACGAACGGTAAGAGCTAGGCGACTGAGACCCTCCGAGTAATAAGAAATCTTTAGATTGTTGGGCTGCGTCCACCCGTTCGGGGAGTTACATCCCTTATTGACGATGCATACGAATGGTAGGAGTTGGGCGACTGAGCCCCTCTAAGCGAACAGTAGGAGCTGAGCGACTGAGGCCCTCCGAACAAAAAATAGGAGCTGGGCGACTGAGGTCCCTCGAACGATAGGAGCTGGGGACTGAGGCCCTCCAAACGAATGATAAGAGCTGGGCGACTGAGGCCCTCCGAACGATTAGAGCTGGGCGTCCGAGGCCCTCCGAACGATAGGAGTTGGGTGACTGAGGCCCTCTAAACAAACAATAAGAGCTGGGCGACTGAGACCCCCTGAACGATAGGAGCTGGGCGACTGACGCCCTCCGAATGATAGGAGCTGAGCGAATGAGGCCCTCCGAATCGAACGATAGGAGCTGGGTGACTGAGGTTCTCCGAATGATAGAAGTTGGGTGACTAAGGCCCTCTAAACGATAGGAGTTGGGCAACTGAGGCCCTTCGAAGGATAGGAATTGGGCGACTAAGGCCCTCCAAACGATAGGAGTTGGGTGACTTGGGCCCTCCGAACGAAGGATAGGAGCTGGGTGACTAAGGCCCTCCGAACAATAGGAGCTGGGCGACTTGCGCCCTCCGAACGAAGGATAGGAGCTGGGCGACTGAGGCCCTCCGAACGATAGGAACTGGTCGACTGAGGCCCTCCGAACGATAGGAGCTGATCGACTGAGACCCTCCGAATGATAGGAAACTTTAGATAAATGGGCCAACAGGCCAAACGATGGTTGGAGGCCGATAGGCCAAACGATGGAGTGACCGACAGGTCGAATAATCAAATGATCTGGGAGTCAGGAAACTGATAAGAGATTGAGAGGCCCACATGCCGAATGATAGAGAGACCGACAGGTCGAATAATCAAACGATCTGGGAGTCAGGAAATTGACAAGAGATTGAGAGGCCGACAGGCTGAAAGATAGAGAGACCGACAAGTCGGATAATCGAGGGCGGCATAAACCCATTCGGGAAGATAAATCCCATCGGTAAATCGGGGCGACATAGCCCGTTCGGGGAGATAGATCCCGTTAGTAGATCAGGGCGACATGAGCCTATTCGTTAGATAATGAACCTTTGTCCTGATTGTCGCATAGTCAAATGATTTCAGACCATCAAGAAGAAGTGAAGCCAGATTTGAGATTTCTACGACTGGTCAGTCAGTCGTTTCCCATAGACGGTGCCAATCTGTTAGAGTCGATTTTCGCCCCACAGATACCTACTCTTCCGACTTGAATAGGGAGCTGATGACAGTGGTGTTCATCGATTCTTCACGGATGAGAAACCTACAAAAACCCCACCGAGGTTGGCCCGGCGGGGGCACTCCGACGCTCAAATCAGTATGAGTGATGATAGGACTGATAGTAGTCGTAGATATCATACCTTTGGCGGTGTATGTAAATGGGCATGAAACTCCCATCCGAATGATATATAGGATTGGGTATAGAACCTCCCTCTGAATGATGTATAGAACTGAATATGGAACCTCCTCTGAATGATGTATAAGATTGGGTATAGAACCCCCTCTTAATGACATATAAGATTGAGTATAGAACCCCCCTCTGAATGACATATAAAATCGGGTATAGAACCATCCCTCTGAACGATGTATAGAACCAGGTATAGAACTCTCCTCTGAATGACATATAAGATTGGGTATAGTTACCTCCTCTGAATGACATATAAGATTAGTTATAGAACCCCCCTCTGAATGATATATAGAATCGGGTGTAGAACCCTCCCTCTGAACGATGTATAGAACCAGGTGTAGAACTCCCCTTTGAATGACATATAGAATCGGGTGTAGAACCCTCCCTCTGAACGATGTATAGAACCGAGTATAGAACCCCCCTCTGAATGATATATAGAATCGTCTTTCTTTCATGTGTAAAAACTGAGCCCCTCTAAGGGTTGCTTATGCTCTGTATTTTTAGGCTTCCCAAGGGTGTAGAAAATCCTAGTTTACTTTTGTTTGAAGTCTTTTAAAATGGTGAGACTTCTGAAATGTTTAGCTTTCTCAAGAAATATGGAAAGATTTGAAATTGATAGTAATTGTCTTTCTTATCGGATAACCATGCATGATTTTAAAGACCTATTAAATATGGTACCATCAGGAGGTGAAAGTATATTGGGGTTACAAGGTTTCAGAGTAATTAATAATGAAGAATTGAAAACGACAAAAGGTCTCAGTTTCTTTCTTGCACTACTTAAAATCATCATCACTCTCTCTGCTCTCTACATGTCAAAGAAAGATGAGATTGAGAAGTGCGTTGTCTTATTAAAATCTCAGCTTTTCAAGGTGAAGTGGTCGAGAAAGCCGGGGAAGAAAAAAGGACCATCCCATTCTCATTTCATTCTTGCCTTTTCGGAGGTAAATTACTTGTCAATTTCTTAAATTTTATTCTCAATTCATAAATTAATTCCTAATTTTAAAACATAAAGAATTTAAATTTTAAAATTCATAATTTATTAATTCCTCCATTATTAATAGAGATAGACTATCTATTAAGCGTTAACTTGAAATGACATAACATATTAATTGAACGTATGGATACTGATGTGGTAATTATAGGTCAACACCCCAAAATATCTCACACTGCCACATCAACAAGTCAAGGGTATTCTGATCTCTCAAACTCCTCTCTCTCTATTCTTCTCTCTCTAGACTCAAAAATAGGTATCCTCTGACCCAAAATCAAAACACCTCTCTCTCTCTCTCTCTCAATTCAAACCCAAAAAACCATGGCAACAACAATTGTGATTTATGGGTGAGTTTAGGGAATGATTTATCGGTTGCTGGAGTTGTGGATTCATTTGTAGAAAACGGGAACTCCATGAAGTCTCAATAGAGTGGAATTTGTATGAGAATTCTAGAGTGTTTTTTTTTTTTTCTCCTTGTGAGAGAGAGAGAGGAGAGTAGAGAGAAAGGGGGAGTGGAGGAGAGAGAGAGAGATGAGTGTTTTTTTTCCAAGAGAGAGAGGAAAGAAGAGAGAGAAAGGGGAGGGGAGGAGCGAGAGATGAGTGTTTTTTTTTTTCGGGTGAGAGTGAGGGGAGAAGAGAGAGAAAGGGGGAGGGGAGGAGAGAGAAGAGTGTTTTTTTTTTCCTCATTTTTCTGGTGAAAGAGAGGGGAGAGAAAGAAAGGGGGTGGAGAGAGAAAGAAGAGTTAAGTCAGAATTTGTGTTGTCACATCATATTTCTCGTGATTCTAAATCAGCATTTAAGGCCGTGAGAACACTATTACTAATAGAGGGAGCAATATGTTACCATTTGTGAAACTTAAAGGTAGTTTGGTTGGGATAAAAAGTGAAAGGGAAAGGGGAGAGGAAGTAAAAGTGGAAGAAAATAAGAGATTTTACTTGTTTGGTAAGGAAGTAAAAGTTGAGGGGAAATAAAAGTGAAATGTAATTCCTTATCCTTCATCTTAAAAAATCATTTTCATCCTAAAGTGGATGAAAATGAAAGGAAATAAAACTTTTAGACGATTTTGCTCTTGTTCTTTTTTAATATTTACAAAATTTTCTATTATTTTTTACTATGACAATTTTATTTAATATAAAGTAATAAAATTTAATTTCTTTCATCAATTTTATTGGATAAATTATTTTTTCTAATTTTACTTCTTTTTACTCTTTTTATTTTTTAATATTAATATTTTAATTTTATTTAATATAAAATAACAATAAAAGTAATTTATAAAAATAAGAAAAATATATTAAATAACTATTTTTAAAAAATTATATTTTTAGAAAAATATTTTAAATTAAAAAATATAAATATATAAATATTAAAAGTATTATTTTATAAAGGTAAAATAATAAATTAGATATTATTTCCTTTAGCTTTTCACTCTAACCAAATATAAAAAGTATTATTCATTTCTTTCTTTTCTATCCCTACCAAACAAAAACGAAAGAAATGTATTTATTTCCATGTAAATCTCTCATTTTCCCTCTCCCTCCCCCTTCCATTTCGCGAACCAAACTTACCCTTAGATTCTTAACCGTTATATTTTGAAATTTAGAGACTAATTTATGAAATGAGGATAAAGTTGAAAGATTAGGTATATAATTTACTCCATGAAGTTTTATTCCTTGGATAAGAAGTATTCAACATCAACACAAGAAAGTTTTATTCCTTGGAAAACAAGTAATCCTTGGAAGACACTGCTTCGGAAAGGGAAACTTTTTTCAGAAGAGGAATCAGACGGCATCCATCAAAAGACAATTTTCAAAGAGAAGGAAAAAGACAACACAGCACATGCCGGACAAAGCATGTGTCAAAAAGCAAGAATATTTATTTTAAAGGACAATCGGGATTTCAAAAACAAAGAAAAACAGCACTCCACTACACTCAAAGATTCTCCACCGCGCCAATGCACCGTTTCCTTCTCCCCGAAGGTTTTGAATTCGAGCATTCTCATGAACAAAGAAAAAGAAAAAGAAAAATATATAAATAAATAAATTCTCCACCGCACTCAGGGATATTTCTCTACAATAATAATTCATGCCTACTTGAAAGAAAGATTCGGACTTCCATTTCCATTTTGACGTAATATATGTATTCAATCAAAGAAAGAGACACGACCTAGAAGTTTCGTGGTCCCTTCTCTCTGACAAAACCCTTATTCTCAAACCTTGTAACCCCTTTTTCCTTTTTTTTTTCCTTTGAGATTCGAACTAAAATTTATTATAGAAAAAAGAAAAGATGCCACTTCTCACTCTACTCTTTGTAATAAAATTTTCCAAATTTCTAGTTCAATAAATTTCCAAGTATTTTTCAAGAGAAGTGTTCAGTTCTTTCATCTTATATATATATATATATATATATATATATATATATATATATATGGATATTATATATTTCAACTATATAAAATTTTTACTTCAAATTTTCAAGTATTTATCATATAGGATCACCTCTTTCTACACCTTTTGAATTTAACCAATCAAATTAGGGTTTGGCTCGCTTTCAAACGTTTATTTGAATTTTATTTTAAATTGTTTGAATTGTTAATTGTATAATATTTAAATAAATAAAAAATAAATTGGGTAAAGCGGAACAAGATGTAATTTTCAAGAATAGTTGAGGTCAAAATGCCTAAGCGAATATCCACCAAAACCTGTTGATTAGAAAGGAGGCATAGAAATAAACCACTCTGCTCAATTGGAGTATTTGTGTGTGAGAGAAGTAATAGCTACCAAAAAAAAAGTGTGAATCTTTATAAATAATTAAATATAAAAGAAAATTCTCCAATAAAATACAAATCAAATTCAGTTACTTACCATATAAAAGAGTATTTTATAAAAAATAAAAATTAAATAATTTATTGATAATAAGAAGATTATTTTTTGTTGTACCATAAATAAAGAAATATTCAAAATATTTTTTAAATTTATTTATATGATATTTCTAATTAATTAGAAAAGATGTATAAAGAGAAGAGTTATTAAAAAAAGAATATTTGTTTATGCTATAACAGGGTAACATAAAAAAGTTTAGAATGATCACCACAAAAAAAGATCTTTGAAGTACAACAGTGTGAAAAATACTTGAGCTGTTTACAAAAAAAAAAAAAAAAAAAAAAAAAAAAAGAAGTGATAAAATTTCTACACATGAAGTCCTTTTTTCAAGCATAGTTTCCTGTTTTTTGAAAAATTATTTATTGCACTTGCATTGGTTTTGTGTTGAGTTGTAAGTGTGTTTTGTGAGTGAGTTTTTGTTGGTGTTGAGTCTTTCATTATTAGATGAAATTATCTTCTTGGCGTGAAGATCAAAAGTCGACAAGTAGATTGTAATTTGTAATCGAGCTACATAGTCAAAATTAGTAGGTTGCTAGATCCTGGCTTGCTAGTTGAAAGAGTGAATGTAGGCACAAGACCGAACCACTATAAAAAGGATTTGTCTCTTTATCCCTAATTTTATTTTCTACTGTACATACATAAATTGACCATAAGATTAAACTAGATCTAAGTAAAGTTAGATAAATTTTTGAAAAATTGAATTTTTGACAACTAATTCAACCTCCCTTCTTGGTTATCATCGAGACCAACAAGTGGTATCAGAGCCTAGTTTTGTACTCCACTAAAGAGACCTCTTTAAAGTGATAGATCCATGGCTTTTCCTTATAATTATGGTCAGGTCGTGAACAGGACACCATCCTTTGATAATGCAAACTTCTCCCACTGGAAGTGTAGAATGGAGACTTTCATTCAAACCATTGATTATGAGATTTGGGAAGTGATTACTTCTAGAAATGTAGAAGTAAAATTGCTAATAATCACTGAGGATGACAAAAACAAAATATCGATTAATTCACGTGCTAAACATTTACTCTTATGCGCAATCTCACCAACTGAATTAAACTTAGTTTCTTGATGTGCTACAGCAAAAGACATCGGGGATAGATTGTGCATTACATATGAAGGGACCAACACTGTCAAAGAAACTAGAATCAACCTGTTGTTGCAGGAATATGAGCCTTTTCGTTTTCAACAAGGAGAAAATGTAAAAGATATGTTTAATAGATTTTTAATAATTACTAATGAACTTGATTCATTTGGAAAAAAGATTTCAGATTCTGATTAAGTGAGAAAGGTTCTCCGAAGAAGACTGCTATTGAGGAAGCTCAAGACTTGAATAAGCTATCCCCCAATAAATTAAGAGGGAAGTTGATGTCCTACAAAGCGAAGATATTTCATACTGCTGAATTTGAAAACAAGAGAAAGACTATAGCATTTGCGGCTAAAGATGATGAAAATTCTGCAGAAGATGACAGTAGTGATCAAGACATCAACTTGCTGGCCAAAATGCTCACTGCCATTAAGAAAAATGGTAAAAAAGGTTTTAAATCTAAGAACTTTCAAAATTCACAAAAATTTAAGTTCAATACAAGAAAAGACAGCCAAGAAAAGGAGCAAAAAGAAGAGAAAATCTACTATGAATACAAGAAGAAAGGACACTTAAAGCATGAGTATCTAGTGCTACTGAAAAATATTGAAACTTTCAAGAAGAAAGGCAAAACAAAGATGGCCACTTGGAGTGATTAAAAACATAAAGAATCAAATGATGAAAGTACTAACATATTAGAGGAATTTAATCTTTGTCTTATGGCAAAGAGTGAGGTAAACTCTAAAAACTCATTTGAAGTTGCTAAATCTGATAGTTTATTAGATATAATTTCATATTTAAAAGTTAAGGTTGCCACATTAGAAAATGAAAACGATTTGTTTAGGCAAACTAAGCATTTATTGAATTCTAAAATTGAAACCATTAGAGTAGAAAATGAAATATTAAAATTAGAGAATTGTGGGTTGAAAAATGAAATATATATTCTGAAAAATAGAATAATTGAATTATCAAAATCAATAGAAAACACTTTCTAAAAATTTCATGAGAATGATGAAAAATTAACAAGATTACTTTCAATATAAAGAATAGACTTTTCCAAAAAGGGTTTAGGTTATGTTAATGACCATAAAATGCATTCAAGCTTTAACAATAGTGGTTTTGTTAAAGTTGCAGAAACAGAAGAAATAAGCACATTTCAACATGTAGAAAGCTCTCACAGAAATATTCAAAAATCTGCAGAAACAGTTCAAAGTATTGCACCACAAACTGCACAGAGTCTGCATAAAAAATACTCATAGTCTGCACAATATATGAACAGAAACTATTCACAAACAACAAAAAATATCATAGAATATCTCACAAAAATTCTCATAGAAGTAGCTATAGAAGTGCCCATAGAACCGCCTATAGAAGTTTTGGCGAAAAACAGAACTTTATAAAAAATTTAATTCTGGATTTTGGTATAATAAAATTGGTAATATGCAAAATTATTTTGGTTATAGACCTAATTGTCCAAGAAATAAAAATAATAATGTTTCATGCTACATATGCCATAAAATGGGCCATTTTGCTAAACGTTGTTTTTGGAATAAGCTTAGTACATATCAAGACAAATTTGATTCATATACAAGTTTGTTTTTAAAAGGACCCAAATTTGTTTGAGTTTCCAAGAACAGATAATGGTTTCTTTATGTGTAGGAACAAGAAGCAAAAATCAAAAAAAAAAAATGTTGATAGCGGATGATTGAGACATATGATGAGTGACGTCTCAATGTTCAAGAAGCTCGAAAGAAAAAATTATGGAGTAATAACCTTTGAAGACAATCAAAAAGAAAAAATAATTAGAAAATGCACTGTAAGTATAAATTATATCTCTATAAAGAATGTACTTTTTGTTAATAAATTAATACATAACTTGTTAAATGTAAGCCAATTGTGTGATTTAAGATATAATATGCTATTTAAAAAGGACAAATGTATAGTGTTTGACAGTGAGTCTCATGAACAAATATTTGAGGGAATGAGATTAGGTAATATTTATATAATAGACTCTACAATTTTAAATAATTTAAAAGAAAATTGTTTGATATCTTTTAATGATGATATTTTTACATGGCATAAGAAACTAGGTCACATAAACTTCAAGCAATTAGAAATATTGTTCAAAGAAAATCTAGTTAGAGAAATTTATGAAATTTTGTTGAAAAAACCTATAACTTGTAGTACATGCTCATTAAACAAACAAGTAAAAATATATTTTAAAAGTAAAGATCAAATTTCCACATCTAAATCACTAAAAATGTTGCATATGGATTTGTTTAGATCTGTTAGAAATCTAAGTTTTGGAGGAAATAAATATGAACTGGTCATAGTAGATAATTTTTCTAAATTCATTTGGATTTTATTTTTAAACACACAAAAGTGAAACCTTTGAAATCCTTAAAATTTTTGCAAAGAAAATTCAAAATGAAAAGATCTAAAAAATAGTTAGTTTAAGAACCGACTATGACAAAGAATTTGATAATTTAGAATTTGTAAAGTATTGTAATGAAAATAGAATAAATTAAAAATTTTCAACATCTTACACACCACAACAAAATGTGCTACTTGAATGTAAAAATAGAACTATTCAAAAAATAGCTAGAACTATGTTAAATGATAGTAGTGTAAAAAAATATTTTTGGGTCGAAACCGTATCTATAATATGTTATATAATAAATAGAGTTTATACTAGACCTATGATAAATAAAACCCCTATGAAATTTTTAAATGAAGAAAACCAATATTTCATATTTTCATACATTTGGATATACATGTTTTATTCTGAAAAATAATATGAACATTAGAGATAAATTTGATGAACAAATCATTAAAGGAATATTTTTAGATTATTCTCTAAATAGCAAAACTTATAGAGTTTTTAATAAAGAGTCTAAAATTATAAAAGAGACAATAAATGTTAAGTTTCATAAAAATGAATTTCAAAAAGTAGAAATAGAAGATGATCATATTATACAATATGAAATCCCCATTGAAAAACAAAATGCAAAAGAAGATGATCAAAATGAACAAAGAGAGAAAATTGTTAGAAGTTGATAATTCTTATCAAGTAATCCACCAAATGATGTAATGAGAGATGTAAGTGAAGAAATAAGAACTAGATCAAACTATAGAAATATTGAAAATCAATTTTCATTGATATCTAGTATAGAACCAAAAAATATAAAAGAAGTCATAGAAGATGAAAGCTGGATAGGCTATGCAAGAACAATTAAATCAATTTAAAAGAAATAATATTTGGACTTTAGAGCCCAAACCTAAATATAAATGTATAATTAGAACTAAATGGGTTTTTCGAAACAAATTGGATAAGAATGAAAATATTGTAAGAAATACACAACTAGAAAACACGGGTTCAGTGACGGATAATTATCCGTCGGTAATTAATAACAAAATTATGACGGAACAGCGACAGAAAAATTAGCAACGGAAAATTCCGTCGGAAAAAATTTCGTCGCTAATCCGTCGCTGAAACAAAAAAAAAATTCAGACCTATTAGCGACGGAAAAATTCTATCGGAAAAAATTCCGTCGGTAATCCATCGCTGAAAAAAAATTCGGGCCTATTAGAAACGGATTAGTGACGGAAAAAATCCGTTTCTAATAGGTCTGAATTTTTTTTATTGAATATAATTTTTGATTTTTATTAAATATAATTTTGTATTTTTATTAAATATAATTTTGTATTTTTATTAAATATAATTTTATTTTTTATTAAATATAATTTCTATTTTTATTAAATATAATTTTATATTTTTATTAAATATAATTTTATTTTTTATTAAATATAACTTTTTATTTTTATTAAATATAATTTTGTATTTTTATTAAATATAATTTTTTGTTGTAATTAAATATAATTTTGAATTTTTATTAAATATAATTTTTGTTTTTATTAAATATAATTTTTATTTTTATTAAATATAATTTTATTTTTTTATTAAATATAATTTTGTATTTTTATTAAATATAATTTTATTTTTTTATTAAATATAATTTTTTGTTTTTATTAAATATAATTTTGTATTTTTTTTAATATAATTATGTATTTTTATTAAATATAATTTTTATTTTTATTAAATATAATTTTGTATTTTTATTAGATATAATTTTTTGTTTTTTAAATATAATTTTATATTTTTATTTGATAAAATTTTATATTTTTATTAAATAAGAGTATTGTATTTTTAATATTGAGAGTTACAAATAAAATATAGAAATAGAAAACAAATAAACCAATAACACAAATGTAATGGTACTATGGTGGTTAAGGCTTTCAAGTTTTCTCTCTCGTACCCGGGTTTGAACTTAGGAAGAGCATATTTTCAGAACATTTTCAGCACATTTACGCGCAGGCAGGTAGGCGGGCAGGCCGGGTTCCGAATGGTGGTGGAAGCGGGTCGGACGGGTGGGTGGGTCGGACGTCCAGCTTTCGGCATTTGGATTTGGTCTTACTAACTTCACCGACGTATTAGCGACGGAAATTTTTCGTCACTAATCCGTCGGTAATTTAAAAATTCTAAAATAAAATTAGCGACGGATTTAGCGATGAAATTTTCCGTCGTTCAAAAATCCGTAGGTAATTAGCGATGAAAAAATTCCGTCGCTGATCCTTCGCTAAAATTAGCGAGGTGACTTTCAGCGACGGAAAAATCTGTCGCTAAAACTGTGTTTTCTGATAGTGATAAAACTAAATTAGTTATCAAAGAATATTCACAAGAGGAAGGAATTGATTATGATGAAATTTTTACACTCGTTGTTAGATTAGAGGTTATTAGACTATGTTTTGACTTTTGTATGTTAAAAGTATATTTTAAATGGTTACATAAAAGAAGAAATATATATTAGTCAATTACGCGGTTTTGAAGAAAATAATAAGAAATATTATGTTTATAAATTGTAAAAGGTATTGTATGGTCTACAATAAACATTAAGGGCATGGTATGATAGATTAAGTGAATATCTCGTAAAAAATTAACTTTAAAAGGAGAAATATAGATATTACTTTATTTAGCAAATATGTTGATAATCATATTTTTATTATTCAAATATATATCGGTGATATTGTATTTAGAATAACAAATGAATATTGTGTAATGATTTTAACAATATTATGAAAAGTAAATTTAAAATATCGATAACGGATGAATTAAATTCCTTTCCCAAATTACAAATTAAACAATCTCTCGACGTATCATGTCCATGAGAATGCTCGAATTCCAAACCTTCGGGGAGAAGGAAACGGAGCATTGGCGAGGTAGAGAATCTTTGAGTGCTTGTCCTTCTTTTGTACTGGAGTGCTGGTTTTCTTTGTTTTTGAAATCCTGTCCGTCCTTCAAAAAAAATATTCTTTCTTTTTGAAACGTGCTTTGTCCGCTTGTGCTGTGTTGTTTTCTTTTTCTTCTTTTTGAAAATTGTCTTTTGATGGATGCCGTCTGAGTCTTCTTTAGAAAAAGCTTCCCCTTTTGAAACAGTGTCTTCCAAGGATCACTTCTTACCCAAGATATAAAACTCCCTGTATTGATTTTGAATACTTCTTATCCAAGGAATAAAACTTCCACTAGAAATTTATGTCTAATATTTAAACTTTATCATTATTTTATAAATTAGTTTTTAAATTTTAAAATATAATAATTAAAAATTTAAATTTTATAAATAGAAATAAATTAAGTAACGTTGTTCTTATGAGCAACGTTGTTCTTATGAGCATTAAATACTGATTTAAAACCACGTGAAATATGATACGGTGACATAAATTCTAACTTAACTTTTCTCTCTCTCCACCCTTTTCTCTCTCTCCCCTCTCTCTCTCTCTCTCTCACAGGAAAAATGAAAAAAAAAACACTCTTCTCTCTCCTCCCCTCTCCCTTTCTCTCTTCTCTCCTCTTTGTCATGAATAAAAAAAGACACTCATCTCTCTCTCCTCTTCTCTCCTCTCTCTTTCTCTCTTCTTTCCTCTCTCTCTCTCTCTCTCACTGAAAAAAAAAAAAAAAACTCTATAACCCTCACATGAATTCCACTCAATTGAGACTCCGTGGAGTTCACCATTTTTTGCAAATAAATCCACAACTCCAGCAATCCATAAATCACCATCGTTGTTGCCATGGTTTCTAAGGTTTGAATTGAGAGAAAGTGAGAGAGAGAAAAAGAAAGGGGTGTTTTGGCTTTGGTTCTAAGGATATCTATTTTTGAGTGTAGAGAGAGAAGAATAAAGAGACAGAGGAGTTCGGACCTGAATGCTTTTAATTTGCTGACGTGAGGGTGTGAGATATTTTGAGCTATTGATTTGGAATTGTCACGTAAACATTCATACATTCGGTTAATACGTTATATCAATATTTAATAAATAATGACACTGTCAATAACACATGAATTAATAAATTTTAAATTTTAAATTTTAAATTAATATATTTTAAAATTTAAAAATTAATTTATGAAATAAAAATAAAGTTGAAAAATTGTACATGTAATTTCCTAAAACTTCCTCGAGAAGACAAGAAAGAAAAGGAAATTGGACGATGCTTTTTTCTTCCCCGGCTTTCTCGCCTACTTCACCTTGAAAAGCCGAGATTTTGATAAGACAACACACCTCTCAATATCTTTGTTTGACTTCCAGAGAAAAGAGAGATTGATGATGATTTTAAGTAGTACGAGAAAGAAACTGAGGCTTTTGTCGTTTTCTATTCTTCATTATTAATTACTCCGAAACCTTGTAACCCCAATACACATTCACCTCCCTTTTTCTATCCTTGTTCATCAGTTCCTCCACGACCTTCTCTCCCTCTCTCTCTCCCTCTCTCCAACCCCAAATGGCTGTTGCACCAATTGTATCCTCCTACAATGACAAAATCAGACCACTACTTGACGCAGTGGACAAACTCCGCTACCTCAAAGTTATGGAAGAAGGAATTCAGCTTCCAACAATCGTCGTCGTTGGCGATCAATCCTCCGGAAAATCTAGCGTTCTTGAATCACTCGCCGGCATAAGTCTTCCAAGAGGCCAAGGCATTTGCACTAGAGTTCCTCTCATAATGAGACTCCAAAACCACTCTGTTTCAGAAACGGAGCTTTCATTGGAATTCAATGGCAAAACTCTCCAGACCGACGAAACCCGGATCATTGAAGACATAGTTGCAGCTACTGATGAGATTGCCGGCAATGGAAAGGGAATTTCTCACGCCCCATTAACGCTTTTGGTGAAAAAGCAAGGAGTTCCTGACTTGACAATGGTTGATCTTCCTGGAATTACTAGAGTTCCTGTTAAAGGACAACCAGAAGACATCTATGAGCAGATTTCAAACATCATATTTCAGTACATACAGCCCAAAGAAAGCATAATTCTTAATGTACTGTCAGCCACTGTGGACTTCTCGACATGCGAATCTATTCGGATGTCTCAGCGTGTTGACAGAACTGGGGAGAGGACTTTAGCTGTTGTGACTAAAGCCGATAAAGCTCCTGAAGGCTTGCTTGAAAAGGTCACTGCAGATGATGTGAACATTGGGCTTGGCTATGTTTGTGTCAGGAACAGAGTTGGTGATGAAACATATGAAGAAGCAAGAGTCGAAGAAGCTAAGTTGTTTGAATCTCATCCGCTTTTATCTAAAATTGACAAATCTATAGTGGGTATCCCTGTTTTAGCTCAAAAGCTTGTGCAAATCCAAGCAATGAGCATTTCAAGGTCTTTGCCTGACATTGTGAAGACGATCAATCTGAAGCTAAGTAATAATGTGTCAGAGCTCAACAAAATGCCTCAGAATTTGTCATCGATTGCTGAGGCCATGACTGCTTTCATGAGGATTATTGGCTTGGTTAAGGAGTCTCTAAGGAAAGTTCTTATTAGGGGAGAATATGATGAGTACCCAGATGAGGAAAACATGCATTGTGCTGCGAGATTAGCTGAAATGCTCAATCAGTTCTATGATGATCTTCATTCTTCTCGAAATGAATTTCATCATGCAGGAGATTTTCTCATGGAAGAGATCAGAATTTTGGAGGAAACTAAGTCTATTGGGCTTCCAAATTTCCTCCCTCGAACTGCCTTCTTGGCGATCTTGCAGAGACATATGAAGACTATTTCTGGAGCTCCCATTACTTTTGTAAGAGCAGTTTGGACTTTTGTTGGAGATGTTGTGATCCGTGTTTTGATGTTTCACTCGGAGAACTATCCTCAGCTTCAGTCATCTATGAGAAGAGCAGCAAACGGTCTTATTTCGAAGGTGATGGAAAATTCTGTTGATCATGTAATAGAGATAGTGGAGATGGAGAAGATGACTGATTATACTTGCAATCCTAATTACATGACGTGTTGGAACAAGCTTATGTGCCAGCTAGATATGTTTTTGGAAGTTGTCGGAGATGTTTACAAGGGAAACAAGGTGAAGCTTGAAGTATTTGGTGAAGTTGAGATTGGTCACTTGAGGAAGCATGGGAGTGTTGTGAGGGAGGCATTTGATCTGAAGATGAGGATGACTGCATATTGGAAGATTGTGCTGAGGAGGCTTGTGGATGGCTTAGCCTTGCATCTGCTTTTCAGTCTGGATAAGTTGGTGAATAGAGATATGGAAATGGAGATTGTGAGTGAGATGATGGGGCCAACTGGTGGAGGGATCGAGCATATGCTGGAGGAGTCGCCATCTGTGGTGGAGAAGAGGAAAAGGTTGAACAAGAGTATTAAGTTGCTTAAGGATTCTGAGCTTGTCTTGACTAGGATCATGGACAGGATCCATTTACTTGATTGATGTTCAGGCCTCTACTTTGTTTTGTTTTGGATTATGATCCAAACTTATGCTGGCATTGAGTCCTTGTTTATGTGGAATCCTTTATGTAAGTTGCAATAGCCTGAAGCTTAAGAAGTGGAAATTCAATTAGTGTTGAAGTCTTCTGTTTCCTTTACCATCGCAAGTTTATTATAAGAAATTTTGAAATGTAAGTCTTTCGTTGCCACAGTGATGGTATGAGACGAATTATGAGAGTTTTCTATGGAGAGTGCAACAAAGTAGTGCCGTCTCCTCATGAACCCTACATGCCCTGCGAATTAAGTCTATTCTCTTTGAAATAATTGCTTTACTAAAGATAGGCTTGTTGTAAGATCTTATAGTTGATTAAATCTTCATACATATATATCAAATCTTGTGAACAATATTCGACGACCCCCTTGTCTATTACTGTTAGAAATCTATAATTCAAATGCGCAATAGAACAAATTATATCTATGCAAGCATACCTCAAGAAATTTCAACAACCAGGTCAGTTCAATCACGAACCGCACTTGCATCCGGTCTCTAAGATATCCATACGAAACAATTCTTGGGATTCTCAAAAGATTTGATTAATGTGAAGTGAAAAATGCTAGATACTTGATAGAACTATGTTTTGCTTTTCTTCTTCAATTAAAATAGACATATGAAAACTACCTCTCATATGATTTTTAAAAGAAAACCGTTTCCCCCTTTTTTGGTGTTTTCAGGGTAGTCACACATCCTTGCATATTATCTCTCTCCCAAATTTCCCATTATAGCCTAATTATAAAAAAGCAATTTTACGATTACCATTTACTGAGTTCTTGTCCAACAAAAACTTTGTTGATAGATTAAAATTGCTATTTTGTTATTAGATATTTAGAATTAATTAAATCACCATAATTATCATATAATTGATAATCATGTCAATCATTTTAACCTAAGGAATTGCTCCCTTTGTGTGTGGCCCTTCCTAATTACTTGATAATAAATATAAATTATAATCTTAAAATTGAATTGATTTTTACAAAAACCAGCAACTACAGCATCTGCTAACATTGTTGTGAGGTGTGGGTAGTTGATGACCTTGTGAAGATATTTTCCTGCATGTTGGGAACAGATCGCATGGCTCTTCTACTGCATCTGCAGTGATGACCTTGTGAATGATATTCTACGACCACCTTGTCTACTACAGCAAATGGTAACAGATCGCATAGATCTACTGCACTCTAATTGCCCATACTAACATTTTTACACCGGTGCATTGAGGTGTCAAAGCTCTTATGCTCTAAGTAGTGGTGAAAAATCAATTTTTTGAAATAGTGCATTGGACTTATACACCAGATCCTAATCAAAATTCCTCGAATAGAGTCTATTAAAATGGGTGACGTCCTGTCCTTGTATTGCATTCTTTATTTCAAGTAAATTTTAATTTCAAGACATAAATTTCAATCAAAAAAATAAAGGGCACTTTTGAGAAATTCTTTAGTTTTATGAATTACAATAAAAAAATAAATAAATGGTCGGAACTTTTCAATTATTCAATTATATAATAAATCCATTTAATTTCGTTTAATTAAATTTTAAAACTTTTCAAATCCGACCAGAATATGTATATCAAGGGGGAGAGAGAAAAGGCAAAGAAGGTGGTCAAGTGGTTCAATAATCCAAACATGCCTGTTGGAGATAGATTTAATCTCTATAGATCCAGCTCTTTTTAGAGTTGATTGGATAGTTGGTTGTGAGACTTGAGATCTGCAAAAGACCGTCGAAGGATGTTTCGACGGGGGAGATTTCGACGCTCAAGTCAGAAAGAGTGGTTTTCGAGAAAGAACCGATCTTTCTCTGTACTCTGAGTGTCTTGTGTAGGGTTAGAAAACTTACCTGGACTAATGCCCCAATTGATATTATATAATGCTTTTCTTAGTCCGTGCTGCTACGGACTCTATGAAACCCTAGTTTTCTTAAGAATTTGTCTAGAGATTCGGATCTATGATCATGAAAAATTCGATATTGTAGCTACTTAGGAAACTGAATTATACGATAAGATTTTTTCCCTTATCGATTAGGTCTATTAGGTTTCCTTCCATATATGGAAAACATATTCTATGCCAAAGTGGGGAACTCAATTAAGCAATATCGATTGGGTCTTAATGATCGAGGGAGATAGGTGCGTTCAGTCTTTTTGATAGCTATCGGTTGAGGGTATTCAGTTCCACCGAACCCCTAATAAATTGAGTCGAACAATAGATCTCTTTGATTAAACGGGGCGACTGAGACCCTTCGGGGAGGCAGATCCCTTCGAGTGATTGGGACGACTAAGACTCATTCATGAGGTTGAATCTCTTTAGTGAGTCGGGACGATATAGGTCCATTCTCGCTTGAATGTATTGATACTAGGAAAAGGGAGGCCCACTTTACACAGTAAGGGTTTTTAAAAGAGGGTCCATCATTTGTCCTCAACTCATGGTGTCGTTTTGTGAGAAAAGCGTCATGAGTAGTGGTTATTTAGAATAGATGCTAATCTTTTAAGGTGAAGAGTGTCTCTTCGGCATCCGTGAACCGTCTTTTAACTATCCTTATAAAAGCTTACATGAGACGAAGTCTATCATTTTCATTGCTCTATGCTTATTCTTTCTTTCAAAATTCCTCCATACGTTGAAAAGTTTCTACAAAAGTTATGACGAAAAGTCCTGTTACTCAGGGCATTAACGACAATAGGAGTACCATGTCGGTATCGGAGCTTCAAGAGGTCCAAAATGTCATGCTAATAGGCTATGACTATGTCCAAATCTCTGCTACTGATGAAGATAAGGCGAATAAGACCCACGAGGGCTATGTCCCGATATATAAGCAAATGGTGAAGTTTGGTTTGAAGGTGCCATATACTGGCCCATTTACTAAAGTATTGCAACAGTGGAATATATTCCCAACCTTGTTGACTCCCGGCTCCTAGCGTCTCATTATCACCACAGTTTCTTTGTTAGGGTTCTATCGCTTCCATTTTGATTTCGACATTCCTGCGGCACTTTTCTCTCTAGTGACATGAAGAATCTACAGTAAAAAGACCTAGGACAAGAAGACCACAGAAGCCTTTGAAACTCATCAAGTCACCCTCAAACAATGGAATTGAAGAAGGTAAGACTACCAACCCTTTTCAACAGAAACAGGAAAAGACTTTGAGAAGGGAGGAGATGGCCAAAAGAGACTGTGAGAATACATTAGGTTTCAAACTCTCGATCATGCTCAGTCTCTCACTACCTCCAGACTCCTCTTATCACCCTACTCAAGAAAATATCAAGGAAAATACTCCGACCGTCTATTGCACTTTACGTCGGACGATAATTCTCACCTTGAAAAGAGAGCTTCCATCGAGGAATACCTCATCCTCCTCAAGGTCAAGAATTCTGATGAGAGTTCTGATAGATCCCATCATGATGCTTGAACGTCGAACGACATGATAAAATCGTGCATCAACAATCCTATCCCTGACAGAGTCTCATATTAGCATAAACTTTCTAAACTACAGGATATTGTAGCTCAAAACCCATCATCTAGAGATCTCTTAGAAGAATAGATTCTCAACAAAAGAACTTTGCAGAACCAAAAGTACACAGAATCTCTTTGGGGCAATGTTGGATCATACGACCCCTATTTGTAGCCAAGAGGACGTGATCTTCATAGTCTTGGGCAATGAAATAGTTCAATGAGAAACGTGCATAATGAGTGAGGAGCTTTAATCTCTCTAACTTCCAATGAAACATTTATTCTAGGATCATTCACTTGAGAGTTGAATGCATTTACACTCTCATGCCCCCTTCTAAGTGCCAACTACTTGACTTACTCCTTACACCTCTCATTCGAAGTGACATAAAAAGTATGAGCAAATAATGATACATAGTCCAAATCGTATAGGGGCCTAGAAGTCAGTCATGCTTGTAGCCCATCAACAAACCCTTGCCCCGATGAGCACATCTCTTAATGGTCACCCACTCGATACCTCGGTTGGTCGATCCCTAAACCTCCTCAGCACTCGGTGGTAGCCCTTTGGTCTTTCACCGTGATATTCACTCTTCCAAAAAAAGCAAAGAAAATCTTACGTAAAGGAAAAGGAAATCTATAGCATAACCGATTAAGAAAAAGAATCTTAGCAACGATTTGGAATTTCCAAACCGATAAGATCTGCAATCTTTGAGAATTCTATGACATGATTTACCGAAGATCTCGAGACATTCGCATAAGAAAATTAAGGCTTTATCATCCGCTAACGCACAACTCTCGTGCCCGAAAGCTATATAAGCTTCAATACGTCTAAGGCTCTTTGAACCTACACAGAGTACACAACTTCTACAAAGCTCTCTGGCTATCCTTCTCTCGACATCAGTCTATTTTTCTTTATTTCAAAAACTATTCTTTAATTTGAGTATTGAAACTTTTTCTATCGAAGCATCCTCCATTAAGTTTTTTGTAAATTTTAGAGATTGTGATCATTAAGCAGTCAAATCCATCACATTCAAATTAACAAAATCATTATCTATAAAATTTAATCCATCTCCAATAAAAACATATTTATAATAATATTAATATTGCATCAAAATGCTTTCCTTTATTGTAGTGGTGAATCCTTGGGTGCTTGTCCTTTTGTAGTTGAGTACTGCTTTGTTTTTTGAAATCCCGTCTGTCCTTTAAATGTTCTTGCTTTTTGAAAGAATCGATAAACCGAGATGTGATACAAAAGCATAGTCTTTTGGGCATACATGAAAATTTTCAATAAAATTTGTGTATATTTCAAGCATTAAATTGCAAAAGAAAGAGGGGTTTTGGCACTTTATTACCGAAATATATAAAAGAAGGCAATGATTAAATTGCTTAAATCCATTTATTTGTTGATGATGGCATCATATTACACTTTTGAACACTAAGCATCCATTTAATTTTGTTTAGTTCTAAGTCTCAGCTTCAGCTTCTTCAAATGAATGAAGCCTCAGCTCATCGTGATGTCTTTGACAAATCGCGGGCTATGTTGAATTGCAAATCAGTGACATCACCACTTGCCTTGCAGAACCCATACATGATCTGTGATCGTGAGAGCTACTTCTCAGTATTCAACTTTATTTGCTTATTTAATCGTTGACCCCATCCATTTTCTTTACCCTTTGCCCAAGGAAGGTTCCTCGCTTCATTTTCTCCGGCATGTGCTGTCTTGTCTTCTTTTTGAGTGCGCTGTCACATCTTCTTTTTGAAAATTGCGTTCTGACGGATGCCGTCTGATTATTCTTTTGAAAAAGTTTCCACCCTTTTAGCAGCCTTTCGAGGAATACTTGTTATCCAAGGAATAAAACTTCCTTGTATCGATGTTGAATACTTCTTATCCAAGGGACCAAGGAATTGAATTGGAACAATTTGAACGGTCTTCAACTTGTCCATCTGAAACATACATTGTCTCGCGTACATTGTCTCGAGCAGGTCCATCTTTTGATCTTGCTCTAGTTTTTACTCATTTTTTTATTTATTTAAATATTGTATAATTAACAATTCAAAATAAAATATAAATATTTGTTTAAAACGGAGCTAATAATTTTGTAATTTTGCGTTCAAAAAATATTTTACAACTTTAATCAAATATGTATTATCAATAAATGGTTAAATCTATGATATATTTCCTGCCCTCGGATTGAACAATAGTGACATACACTAATCATATATGCCCTTTTGGTGACATACTCTTAACTTACCCTTTTAGTGAAAATTTTAGGGTCTGTATTAACAAATTTGTTAGATTAGCTTATTAAAATAATACACTAATCATATATACACCCAAAAAAAAAAAAGAAAATCAAAACATTGTGCGAATTTGTGAGAGAAGTTTGAAATCCAATAATTTCAATGGATAATAAAATATTTCACTACATATGAGTATCTATTTATTTTTATTTATTTTTGGATCTATGAGTTTGGGACTAAATGATAGAGAGTAACTATCTCTACACAATCCCAAAATAAACCAACTTGAAATTCCTAAAAGTCAACCTAATTCTAATTCAATCTATTTTTCTTTTAATGTATTTAACCAAGAAACGATATAATGCTGAATTAAACAAAAGAAAAAAGAAAAAAAAAAAAAACAATTTTGTTTTTGAAAAGCATTTCGTTCATCTACACTAGAGTGCAATATATTTACTGTTTTCTCATGTCCTATCCAAAAACATTAATTGTTCTTGAATTATTAATGGGTTTTACACAGATGGAAAATGAAGCTTGAAGCATCGAATATTGGGGAAAGCTTAATTGGTCTTTGGGTCACGCCGGCAAACCTGAAAAAGTTATAATGCCCGACAGCCCTCGATGTTGAAGCCTCGTGGATATTTTGTCCCTAAACGCAAGTTGTTGGATTGTTAACCAAACACTGGGTTTTTGTATATTAAAATAATTATATATTAATTAAATAAAAAGATATATAAATAAATTTATATATAGATTTTAATAGATATTTATTATTTATAATGAATCAAATAAAAAATATTTAAGAGTGATTTAAGTATAGCTATCATAAAATAAACAGACAGATTTAGAAGATAAAATTCACCTTATTACTATGAATAAGGTTATGATTTCCGAATCAATATATCACTCTTTTTCCTAATTCTCCCATTATATAGAGAGAATTTGTAAGGATATATTTAACTTGAAAGGTCGTACCCAGGATTCTGGTCCGATAAAGACCGAACTCAAAACTTTGTTCGGAATAAAATTTCACTTTATTCGGTTTTTGACTATAGAATCAAATAAGTTTTCGACTATAGAATCAAATAAATTTTCAATCTGATTTAAGTTTTCAATTTCATTTTATTACTTTTTTTAATTCGAATGATTTAACACGATATTTGACATGATTTTATATCAAATTATTTTTCCCAACAAATGGTATTAGAGCCGCTCATAATTGAATCATTGGAATTTTTTCTGTATATTTTAAGATTTTATATGATTTGGTACTATGTGATTTTTTTTTCAATATGCATAAAAAATTTTTGTGGATATTTTAGTTTTGGAAAAAAAATATTCACAATTTTTTTTGTATGGATTTCAATAAAAAAAAAATTGGAAAAATTTTTTATTAAGTTGATCTTCAGTTTTTATCAAACTTAACATTCAGTGTTTAAAAGAATATTAAAAATTTTTTATCGAAGTCGAGATTTGGCATTTCAAAAAAAAATATTTGGACAAAAAAGAAGAAGATGGAAAGTCTTCAAAAGATTTAAAACTCTTGATACATTGGAATATTTTTTTGCCTTTTCTTTTGGGTATTTTTTTTTTCTAAGAAAGTTATTTTTTTTTGTGATCTTTTGAATTTAAAAAAAAAAAGGAAAGGAAGTTAACATTTTGGGCATATATATACATATATATATATATATATATATATATTTTTATGAAAGTTGACATTTTTTTTCTTTTTTTGGGAAAGGAATCTTAGGACTTCCAAAAAGTAAGAAATGTGTAAGCTTTATATATATATATATATATATATATATAGCAAGTAATAAAATTGATTTCTTTTCATTTGAAAAGAATATTTTGAATTTCATGGCACATTTTTTTTTGGGGGGAAATTCCATTTTTAAGAAATCTTTTAGAATTTAGTTTCTTTTAAGAAATTTCTGAATTCAAGTATATTTTGAAAAACTTCCGCTTTTAAAGAATATTTTGAATTTTAGAATTTTTTAAGAAATTTTCAGAATTTGGAAATTAAAAAAAGGAAACTTTTACATTTCAACTTTTTTTTTTTTAAGGTTTGACTTTCTAATTTTAGAATAAAGTTTTTCAAACAAATAAAAAATTATGGAAATTTTTCATTTTGGAAATAAAAAAGAAAATTTTCAGATTTTAATTTTCATTTTTTTTTAAGTATAACTTCCTAATTTCATAAAAGGAATTACGATTAAGAAATTTTTTTTTTCAAAAATAAAAAAAGGGAACTTTTAGTTTTTGAATTCTTTTTTTTTTTAAAAGATTTGATTTCCCAATTTCAGAAGAAAATTTTTCAGATTTTAATAAAATAAAATTTTTCTTTTATTGCAAATTCACATCACAAAGGGATCAGTTTTTTTTTTCAAAAAAAAAGAGAATTTATTGGTCATTTTGGATCCAAACAGACCCATCCCTAAATGTAAAGGTATTGTAATGCATTGGACTCAATTAAATGCATTTTTCATCCTTATCATTTTACAATATCTCTTTGATATTCAAGATGGACAATTCTTTTAATATGTGATGACATGACATGTTTAGAAAAGTTTTGTCTATAAGACGGGGATAAAACTATGGTTGGCTGGTTCTTAAGCGATTCTAAATGAATTCACCACCTATTTGGAAACTTTCCTGGTGCCATCTACTATAGAATGAGAATTGGTTAAGTTTTAGATCAATTGTTAGTAAAAGAGAGAAAGTTTGATTTTATGTTGACAACGAAAATATAAGATGGAAAAGAAAGATGAAGGAGACATTTAGTAAATTGGGCTTTTATAGTCCCAAATTTAAGATTGATAAGATTATGTTTTAAATAGCCCAATTTTTAAGAAATTGAGTCTATGAGGATAAAATTGAAAAATTTTCAATTACGGATATAATTCAAATATGAGTAGAGTTTTGTATATATCTCGAGACAAATTAATTGAAACAACATGTTGCCAAAGTGACCTCTATTGTGAAAATTAATTTATTTTAGAATATAAAATGTTCTATATCCAATTCATGTAAGTACAGATCAGTCCAAAGGAAGGTCTGTACTTGACAAAATTGTATGTACATGCTGTAGTAATAATTGCATGACAATTATTTGATTTTACGTGTGACTAATTTATTGGCCCCAAAAAAAGATAATTGGTTGACATGTTTCTTTTATTGTTAACGTTTGATTACTACGCCTATGGTATATATCTCGAGATGAATTAATTGAAATAACATATTATCAAAGTGGACTTTGTCGTGAAAATTAATTTATCTTGAATATAAAAATGTGTGTATACAATTCATGTGAGTACTGATTAACCTAAAGGAATGTCCATATTTAAAGAAATTGTATGTACGCATTGTGACGTAAATGTGTGATAATTATTCAGTTTTACATGTGATCAATTTATTGGCTCAAAGTAAGATAATTGGTTGACACTTTCTTATTATCAATATTTGATTACTACGCCAAGATACCACTTACAAATTAATTATTTTGTTCAAAGATAAAATCTTAATAGAGTGATCAGTATTCTGTGATAGAGATTACTCATATTTGAATTTATTTGGTTTTAAACTTCTATGTAAGCATATATGGATTACTATTCTCTTTTTGACGGTTAATATTATTTTCACCAACATTAATACCCAACTCAGGTTGCTTTTTAAATTGAAGGTTCAAATTTCAAGTTTGGATTTAAATCTTGCATTAAAGACGATTCTCCTCACTACTTACAGATAAGAGCACCTTTGAAAAGAGGGAGAAAGAAAAGTGAGAGATGTTGAATCGCATGTGTCTAATGATGATAAAGTGGATCATCTGAGAAACATTCAAATACACTATATGTAAGTCAGCTATAATGACTAAATCTTTTCTTACAGATTTTGAGAAATGATCTATCAAGAATGAAATGATTAGTGGTACACTCTTGACAAATTCTATTTTTATATGGTATAATAGTTAAGAACTCTTGATTACTAAGGACAAAAGGAAAGAAAAGAAAGGAATGCAGGATAAAAATACTGCAGGTACAACATCACAAAAAGAACAACAAAAGACACTGATTGAATCATGATAGAAGGGTTTCTTCTTTTGTGATATTGAAGGGTACAGGAAAAGGGAACATACCAATTACCACACTTGACATGATAAAAAATATATATTCCTTAATTTGGTTTGTTTTAAAGTTAATTTAATTTCGATATCAGGGCACACTTGATAGTTAGATTTTGTTGTAACTATTCACATCAGTGTATCTATACAGGGTTTCCTGAATTGCCAATTGCCAATTGATGGTGAAAGATATATCTATGTGAGCGATGACAATAAAATTTCAGTTGTAGTAATAGGAAAGTTTAGATTATCATTGAAAATTGGTTTTCTATTTGGATTTTAATGAAACTTTTGTTGTTCCAACTTTTAGATTTAATTTGATTTTTATTTTTGTGTTTGACAGATCAGGTTTTACCTATTTTTTTTAGAAATAGAAAAGTTAGTTGACTTCTTGAGTTCAGATAGGTTGGTTCCGGTTATCTATTAGAATTTGATAATCTATATTATTTTGATACTGTTATTTCATTTAATGAATCTGTGAATATAGTACTTGAAATATATAGTTTAAGTTAACTAGTAAGAATTTATTTTCATTATGGCATAAGAGATTCGGTAATATCTCTAAACAGAGAATGGAGAGACTTGTATCAGAACAAATTCTTGATACCCTTAATTTCATAAATTTTAGTATTTGTGTAAATTGTATAAACGAAAAACAAACCAAAAAAAGGAGATTGAAGATAATAGGATTTCAGACGTCTTAAAATTGATATATACAGATTTCTATGGGCCATTCCGTTTGGTTCTTGATATGGTCAAATATATTTTATCACTTTTATAGATAATTATTCATGATATGGCTCAATCAAGATTACAGTATACATCCTACACATGGTTTTCAACTAAGACAACTACCAAAATCCAATAAGAATTTAGTCTAAAGTATTTGCATGTTTAGAGTTGTCCAACTAAGCTTAGATCTATTAAACCTAATAAAAGAAATTGAACGTCAGGACAGTTATTTGATTAGTAGGGTACTTTGAAAAGTTTAAGGGGTATTAATTTTATGTTTCTACAAATAAGATCTTTTTTGAGTCGCAAAGTGTCCGATTCTTTGGGGATATTGAGTTTGCGGGGAGAAATATTGTTAGAGACTTTATCTTCTAAGAAGAATATATTGGTATTTCTACAGGTGTTATTAGACAATGTTGGAAAACCCTCCATTTCCAAAGAATAAAGTCAACCACCTTCAAAACCAATGCCATAAAGGAAGAGATAAAATTCATATAGTCATCCCTACAGTGATATTTCAAATTTCATCAAGTTTTTATCTTATTGGGTTTTGAAATGAAATTTGGTTGATAATTGTGGATATCACAAGTTATGTGGGAGCATGTACTTAGGAGATACCCCTATGGTTAAGAGAGACAAATTTAATATCTACCAGTGGCTCAAAAATGACCTTAAATATAGGAAAATGTAGAAGATTCCTTATGCATCAATAGTATGGAGTCTGATATTTGTTTAGATCTATGCGCGTTTGGATATTGTATACATTACAAAAATGTTGGATAAACATTTAAGCAGATCGGGAATAGATGAGTTTTGTAATACTTACAGAGAGCAAAAAGACATATATTTACATATTAGAAGTCAGAGCAATTTGAGATCATTTGGTATACTGACTTTGATTTTATGAGATGTCAACTTAGTATGAAGGTTAAAACATGCTATATGCTAGCACGAGGAGCTATTTTTGGAAGAGTATTAATAGTCTCTTATAATCTCGTCCATCATGGCGGCGGATTTCATAACTGTTATGAGATATCCAATTATGCAATATGACTATGAAACTTTGTCATAGAGCCACGGATATAGATGGCACTGATAGGCCACTTAGATTATTATGTGACAATGATTTGACAGTCTTATATTACATTTAAGGAAATGATTCAGAGTTGATAATTGTCTATAGAGTACATTTGTACAAACTCTAAAATTATGAATCCATTTATTAAGAGATTACCACAAAAAATGTTCTTGTACACACTAGTCATATAGGTGTCATATCATTTCAAGATATTTAGTTTTAGTGGAACTTTGAGATTTTAGATGCTGATCTAATATAAACTTTTTCAGTTATTTCAGTTTAAGGTATTTGAGATTATTTTTTTTATAAAAATAAAGATTCTGTTTTGAATCATACTCTGATATAGAGTATGGTTGATTTCACTAAAGAGGATTAGTTGAAAATAGATATGTTAAAGATTACATTACATGATATTTCCATACACGCATCCATATCATGATTTATGTCATTCGTTTATATCAATTTGCATAACCATTGAGAGTTGAGTTATGAAAAGAAATATAACAAAAACCGTCTTGATCCTAAGTTGATATGATCGATGGACATGATTAGTTGTAGATACGTTTCAGTATTAATAGAAAAGTTGAGTTCTTTCAGTTGTTTTGCAATTATATAATTATAAAATTTCACATATAACCCAAGTGGGAGATTGTTGGATCGTTAATCTAACATTGGGTTTATATATTAAAATAATTATGTATTGCCTATTTCAAACCCATAAATTAAGACTATATGAAAGTGATCCGGTAAATTTGAAAAATTCTGTAATTGGGTTTAAATATTTCAAAAGATATGGAAATAAATTAATATGTAGATATTAATGGAGATTTGTTATTTATAATGGGTTAAATAAAGAATGTCTTAGGGTGATTTAAAAACAGTTGTCATAAGCTGAACAGACAGATTTGGAAGGTAAAAATCACCTTACAACTATAAATAGGGTTATGATTTTCGAGTCAATATATCATTTTTCTTCCTAATATCCCATTATATAGAAAGAATTTATGAGGATGCAATTGACCTGAAAGATCGTATCGAGAATTCAGCTCCGACGAAAGTCAAATTCAAGACTTTGTTCGGATTAAGATTTTATTTTATTTAGTTTTTAGTTATAAAATTAGATATATTTTCGATTCGCTCTAAATTTTTAATTTCAATCTATTACGTTTTTAATTTTAATAATTTAATATATAATTTGAGATGATTTTGATCACATCAAACGATTCTTTCTTCCACTGTCACGGTAATAACTAGACTAGGCTCTATCTCCCATTTTCATGTGTACCATTCGACCCCAAGCCTCGGAAAAAATAAGAATGAAAAGAGAATTCGACGGTTTCCCTGCCTTTCTGGCCCACATCACCTGGAAAAGTATAGTTTTTGACAAGAAAAAACACACATCTCAATCTGATCTTTATTTAACATGCAGAAAGATTGAGGATGACTTTTAAACGGCAGCAAAGAAACTGCAAAGCATTTTGCATTTTCAATTCTTCATTATTAATTACTTCGAAACCTTGTAACCACAAAGGACATTCGCCCCTCCCTTTTTTATCCTTCTTCATCCCTTTCTCCTCAACCCTCTCAACCTCTCTCTCTCTCTCACTATATCTCTGCAACCCCAAATGGTTGTTGCACCAATTGTGTCCTCCTACAATTAGCACAAAGGAATAAAACAGTAGTGGAGTATGAGACGAGCTAAGAGAGCCAACTACACATGTTCCGAACTTTGTAAACTCCAAGGAATTCTTGTGAGCTAGGCTTAAATCGGGGTTGAGAAGTGATGAAGGAGGTTGAAGGATATTAAAGAGATGACATTTGGTATACAATATTTTTCTGTGAAGACAAACTCTTTACATTAGAGAGTCCGATACTAGAAACTATCTCCTTGTACACCAAGTTTATAGGTAGGATAATCATTGTACTCACCCATAGATATCATGTGATAGGGTTTTTAGAAAATCTCAGTCACTACCTTCTTGTCCTCACACTTTTGGATATTGTGGCATTGTCAATAGCATTTATAAACAATAGTGGACATGTTTCTTCGTGTTAATCTTTAAAAGTGTTTATAATCACATAAATGCTTGAAGATAGTGTAAATGATATATTCCGTGACCATTGTGATTGGGGCTCGTATGTTCTTCATAAAAAAAAGTGTTCATATAACTCAGAATCGCCATCATTATGGAAGCCAAAACCAAATGGATTTTCTATGGTGCATCACAGTTTCTGCCCTATCTTTGGTTTTAGTGAGGATCTTCAGATTTTTTTTTTTTTTTGTTAAAGAAGGTGGGTGGACATAGGAGTCATCCTCTATATTTTAAAATATTAGTCGTTATTGGTGGAGTAGTGGCCGTTGTGATTTTACTCTTGACAACTTAAATTGGCACTTGATGGATGGAAGTGTTGAGTAAGGACATGAGTCTATGAGGAGGTGACAGCTACAAGTTCCCCCAGATGAGAGAATGTCTCATGTGGAGATGCTCTTTGAAGGCTTTTTAATTTATATTAATATTTTTTTTTTGGAAAAAGACTACACCACGAGAGTTCCCCCTATAAAAGAGCTCCTCAGTGTTCGAGTTGAATTAGTGTGAATATGGTTCCAAATATCAGTTGGTGGGAAGGTTGGTCCAAGTCTCCTTTGTCCAGGCATTTTTGCAAAATTGGATATTTGGATTGATAGTTGTTTTGGAATTTGGGCTAAGAAATTTAAAATTACTTACACCACTCATTCATTCAAAAGGAAAGAGAAGAGATAGGAAGAAAAAATTAAACTTCTTTCTCGCTTGAATTGCTTGAATCAAAAGGACTTACAAAGGTGGGTAGTTATGCTATTATCTCAAAATCTACATTGGAGAGGCCTCATAAATCCTAAAGCATTGTGCATGAGCAGCTTAAGGAAATGAGAAGACAAAATACATGTAAAATAGGTAAATCTAGAGGCCCACTAATATAAACTGCCACCTTCCGTTTATCTTCTTGGTGTTTATCTTGATCGGTTCAATAGTTTGCAGCGTGCAATAACTAATGCAAAGTTCATTATGCTGCCCCGCTTTACTATCCAAACTATCATTTTAGTTTGGAAGTTACTCCTTCTTTTCTATATTAAATAGCCAAAATGTTTTTGTTTTTGGTATTATTAATATCAAAATTCATGAACAAACTCTACTATATAAAGTTCTTAATTTATGTACCTTAGTAATTTTAGGTGTGCTGCATGGGTCACTTGAAACTGAGCAGAAAAGGAATCATTTTCCCAACATATGCATCATTTCTTATGTATTGTGTTGGAAATTTGAGTGCAGGTCCGCCCATGAGGGTAGACCCGGCTCATAATTTTTTATTCAAATTTGAAATTGAAAATGGGATTTTTATTTTTTTATTTTTATATGAAACCACCCCAACTCCTTAATGTCTTTCATCTCTCTCGTGTTAACTCCCTCCAAAGAAACTTCCAATTGGAAAAGTGACAGAAATAAGAAAAAAAGGAAGAAGCCATTTTTGGGGTATGAGAGCAAGTGAGAAATGGAGTGGGATCTTTTCACATTTGAAAAATAAAGAAAAGAAAGAGTTTGAATCTGTTATCACTTTTTCACTTAAGGCATTTGGATTAAGAACCGAGAAAGTGATTCGATTCAGGTGATACTCTTCTAGACCTAAAATACTCATTTGCTAGAAGAGGTAAGTGATTCTAACACAATTTAGGTCTGAGAAATTTTTGGCATGAGAATTTATTTGCCGATATATATTCTTTAAGACCCACATTGGTATCAGTGCAGTCTCAGGCTGTTTTCTGCCTTTTTGGTCATTAAAAAAAAAAAAAAGAAAATTTTCATGTGTTAGATTTATTCTACATGTACGTGGAAGCGTGAAAATTAAATCATCGAACTACAAAATCCCTCAAACAAAGGCATGGTCGGGATGATGATAACATAATATGAACCACTACCATAGATCCATGACACTATAACCTTAAATCCAACAACCGAAACCATGGCAGAAAATTTCTTACTCAAAATTTTCTTAACACCCTCAATTATTTTTCACTTTAGAGAATGTATTTGTTTCACTCAATCTCTCTTTCTCAAGCAATTCAAAATTGCTTCTTAATGTTCTCTCTCAACTATATATATGGTGATACATGTTAATTCAAAGCTCAAAATTAAAGATAGTTAACTCACATCAGAAGTGTACTAAGAGAGGGAGAGATCTATGGGGAGATGGGATAATGGGTAACCGCTCATTATCTTATAATTCAAAATTTAAACCCATGGTAAAAAACTCCTCATGGACATATTTTACCAATATTTCCCACTTATACATGAGGACATTTTACATCCATCACAAGATCGCAACTATGTGATCTTACACGTCACCCTACTAGATTTTCATACAGGATTGGGCTGTTCGACTGGTGAGTATACCTGTAAGCAAAGATTTATCAATGCATATATTAGGAAGATCGAGAAACCACTGTTAGTACAAAAAGAACTCACTGTACCCCAAACCTAATGCATTACATCCATCGAGTTACTTTCCTTATCAAAAGTGATCCTCAAATTGTTGTTCCATTATGTATTTACTATTATATTTTGAATCTCAACATAGATAAACATAATAGGTCGACCAGTGAATACCACACAATAATGTAATGTTGATTGGTCTTTTTTTCTTCTTACTAGAATCTATCCATCTCAATTCAGTTACTTTTCTAGATTTGCTTCACAGACTTCATTATCTTCCAAACCATTGATAAGTAGACTAAAATAACATGCACTGAATCAAAATTTTAAGAAACAACTTAAAGTTATAAGGGTACCGGTGGGCCTATCCAATGTCCTCAGGTTTCACACAATGGGTATGTGGATCAATATCACATTCACTACTAGAAAAATGGGTATCAGCGACAGAAATATCCGTCGCTGATACCCGAATTTCCATCTCTAAAAGTATTAACGATGGAAAATTCCGTCGCTGAAAGTCACCTCGCTAATTTAGCAACGGAAATTTTTCGTCGTTAACAAAATCCGTCGCTAATCCATCTGTAATTTGAAAATTTTAGCGATGGATTAGCGATGGAAATTTTCCGTCACTAATAATCCGTCGCTAATCCGTCAATAATTTAATTTTATATTTTTTCAAATTATTCTTAATTACCGACGGATTAGCGACGGAAAATTTTTGTCGCTAATCCATTGCTGAAGTGAGTATAAGCAAACCTAAGTGAACGAGCCTGGATGCCCGCCTTGGCTGCCTGACCTTTCCGTCGCTAATCCATCGTTGAAGCGAGTATAAGCAAACTCAAGTGAACGAGTCCGGATGCCCGCCCCGGCTGCCCGACCCGCCCGCCCGCCTCGCTCGCTCCTGCCCCGGTTCGCCCGTCCGCGCCCCAACTTTTAATTTGTTGAAAAATGCTCACACCCCAGTTCAAACCCGGGTGTGAGAGAGATCTGGAGAGTCTTAACCACCATGTCACCATCATCTTTGTGTTATTAATTTATTTTTTTTCTAATTCTATGTTTTCTTTCTAATTCTCAATATTAAAAATACAATACCCTAATTTAATAAAAATATTAAATTTTATTTAATAAAAACATAAAATAATATTTAAAAAATATAAAATTACATTCAATAAAAGACACAATCATATTTAATAAAAATACAAAATTATATTTAATAAAAATAAAAAAATATATTTAATAAAAATACAAAATCATATTTAATAAAAATACAAAATTATATTTAATAAAAACACAATTATTTTAATAAAAACACAAAATTATATTTAATAAAAATACAAAATTATATTTAATAAAAACATAAAATTATATTTAATAAAAATATAAAATTATATTTAATAAAAATATAAAATTATATTTAATAAAAATATAAAATTATATTTAATAAAAATACAAAATTATATTTAATAAAAAAACAAAATTATATTTAATAAAAACACAAAATTATATTTAATAAAAAGAAAAAATTATATTTAATAAAAATACCAAATTATATTTAATAAAAACACAAAATTATATTTAATAAAAATAAAAAATTATATTTAATAAAAAGATACAATTATATTTAATAAAAAGATACAATTATATTTAATAAAAACACAAAATTATATTTAATAAAAACAAAAAATCATATTTAACAAAAACAAAAAATTATATTTAATAAAAAGACAAAATTATATTTAATAAAAATACAAAATTATATTTAATAAAAATACAAAATTATATTTAATGAAAACACAAAATTATATTTAATAAAAACACAAAATTATATTTAATGAAAATACAAAATTAGATTTAATAAAAACACAAAATTATATTTAATAAAAACAAAAAATTATATTTAATAAAAAGATAAAATTATATTTAATAAAAATACAAAATTATATTTAATAAAAACATAAAATTATATTTAATAAAAACAAAAAATTATATTTAATGAAAACAGAAAATTATATTTAATAAAAACAAAAAATTATGTTTAATAAAAATACAAAATTATATTTAATAAAAACACAAAATAATATTTAATAAAAACAAAAAAATTATATTTAATAAAAAGAAAATATTATATTTAATAAAAAGACACAATTATATTTAATAAAAACAAAAAATTATATTTAACAAAAACAAAAGTTTTTTTCCATGTTTTAGCGACGGAAAAATTAGCGACAAAATTTTCTCTCGCTAAATCTGTCGCTAATTTTTTTAGCGGCGGATGTAGCGACGGAAATTTTACTGACGGATTTTTTCGTCGCTAAATCGGTCACTAATTTGTTCAGAAAAGTTTTAGCGACGGATTTAGTGATGAGACAATTAGCGACGGATTTTTCCATCACTAAATCGGTCGCTGATTTTTTCGTCATTAAACCGTTACAAATCCGTCGATAATAACGACGAATTTTTATCCGTCGGTAATTTCATCACTGAATACCCATTTTCTGGTAGTGATTATTATCTCAAATAATAGCTCCTATTATTCCATGGTCGATTTATCATACGCGGTATGTAACACGTACCGTAGTGTTATTACCTCATCTCTTAAAAATGCATATATCAGATTTTTCTAATATTGTGAAGGTATAGAACTCAGTTTACACATAAGATTTTACTCAAAGATCTCAAAAAAATACCTCAGAAGCAATATCATAAAATGCAAGTGATATCTGAAATCTCAAATCTGGCTACTTATAGGCAACTTGGATATGGGTATGTCCATACCGGGCATATCACATATGACCTCATCTTGAACATATATTAGGGTGACTTATGTTTTAACATGGCCGCTTTTAAAGTCTGTTACGTCTAGAAACCGTCTCATTCCTACTCACTCAAAGCTGAAGGTGGTTACTCATGTGAAAGAATCGATCTCGTCTGTCTGGGATATCTTTTATCATATCACATCACAGAATATATGACAACAAATAAGTGTAATAAATAAATGACTGAGTAATGCACGTATATCATATATAATAATAAGCATCAAAGTATCAATTTAATACATAATGAGAAATGTTAAAATACACGTAAACTCAATGATTCCCTATGTCTTATACAGGAATCTCTCATAATGGGTTTGGTGAAGGGATCAACCACCATAGTGTGTGTAGAAATATACTTGATTGTCACTTCACCCTTCTCGATGATGTCTCTCACAAAATGGTATCTAATATCAATGTATTTGGTCCTATTGTGATACTTAGGGTTTTAAGTGTAGGCAATGGTGGTCTGATTATCACAGTAAATCATCATTGACCTCCCACTATTTGTCACAACCCCTAAATCATCCTAAAATCTTTGGAGTTAAGCATTCTCCTGAACTGCCATTGAGCATGTCACAAACTCAGCCTCCATCATAGATAAAAATATGCATGTTTGCTTCTTGCTACTCTAAGATATGGCATCGTTATTGAGCAAGATAGCAAAACCTAATGTTGATTTACGTCATCTAAATTACCACCCCAGTCGGTGTTTGAATACCCAACGTGACGCAAATCATCTCCTCCATAACATAAGGAGAGATTTGTAGTTCCCTTAAGATATCTAAAAATCCTTTTTGCCACTCTTCAGTGATCTCTTCTGGGATTTGACCGATACCTACTTACCAGACTGATTGCAAAGCATATGTTTGGTTGTATACTCATCTTTCTTATTTCTTCTTGCATTTTAGGATACATGTCAAGACTTAGGCCTTCACCTCTAGTGATAGGAATATCTATGCGGTTGCAATCGCTCATCCTGAAACGCTTTAGAATCTTCTTAATGTAGGACTCTTATGAAAAAGCTAACACTCGTCTCGAACAATCCTTCTGGATCTTAACTCTGAGATTAAACTCCGCTTCACCCATATCCTTCATATCAAAATTCGATGATAACCATGTTTTAATGATCATTAGATACTCTCTATTGTTTCTAACCAACAGAATATCATCCACATACAAGGATATGATCACAAAGGAGTAAATGGAACGTATAAGGTATACGTAATGATCCTCCTCGGTCATCATAAACCCATATGATCTCATCTTATCATGAAAACTCAGGTACCATTGCTTGGATGATTGCCTAAGGCCATATATTGACTTCCGAAGTCAACAGGTCTTATCCTTCTTACCTATAGGAATAAAGTCAGATGGCTGCTCTATGTAGATCTTCTCACTAAATTTCTATTCACGAAGACAATTTTGACGTCCATATGGTGTAACTCTAGTTTTATATCCACAACAATAGCTAAAAGTAAATAGATTGAGATAAATTTGACTATTAGGGAGCAATTTTTTCATAATCCATGCCCTTAGTCTAATTGTAGCCCTTAGCTACAAGACAAGCCCTATACCTCTCCACCTATCCATCAATCTTTCTCTTCATCTTGAGAACACACTTATTCCCAATGGTTCCTCCCTCAGGCAAAGCAACTAGATCCTAGACTTTGATGATTTTCATAGACTCCAACTCCTCTTCCATGGCCTTCAACCAATGTTCCTTCGCAGAGTTCTCAAGAACCTCCTTGATCGTTTTGGACTCCTTATCATCCTTAGGAGTCACAATAAAAGTCTCACCTTCAATCAAGAAATGATGTTTAGGTATGTGTCCTCGACTATTCCTACAACGAGGGGGAACCTCTTCACCTCTCCTAAGACCAAGATCCGTAATGAGTTACTAGAAGTTTTATTGTGACAAGCCCTATACCTCTCCACCTACAACCGAGTTACTAGACTCATCCATCTCACAAAAAGTGAAGTCCCAATTGATTTCACCTTCCTTAGGGAAATCAATCTCAAGGAACATGTGTCACGCTCCGATCCTCGGATCGAGCACGCGACAGCTGCCGCGTTGTCTCGATACACGGGCAGAACTTCCCCATATACCGGGACTCTGCAAGGCTATATAACTGGGCATTCAAAATCTCCAGTACGCAATTCATCAAAATAGAGAAAGCATTTAACAATACATATGCAAATGACCCATTCGGTCCATCCCTGTACATGCACGAGCACATATCAGCACACAATCGGGGAGAGGGAACCTGTACATGCACGAGCACACATCAGCACACATCGGGGACTGGGATCTTGTACATGCACGCATGCGATGTGGCCATCTAGCCACCTAGAATTCTCCACACAATAAAGCATTTAACAAACAAGAAGTTTTAAAATATAGCCGTCGGATTTTACCAACACTTACCCGAAGAAAACATGCCAGTATCAGTAAAATCTTAACGGTATGAAATGTACAGAACTTCACAAAATCAAAAGAAAGCATCGAAATTTAGATTTACATTTTAAATGTCCCAGTACAGATAAAAACAAATTTCCAAAAATAGAGCAATCAAAATAATAAAGTACAAATCAAAAATCGTCAGATTTTACCAATACTTGTCAAAAACTCAGCCAGTATCAATAAAATCCGCACAGCATGAGATATACATATTTTCCTTTCCATGGTTTAAGAATTACGAATCTCCAAAATCCTACATTTGCCAAATACCTATACAAAATAGCAAAAATACTTCGCAAGCTCCAACGTCCAATCCTCGAACCAAGAATCCTCTAAAAAAGGTGGAGAGAGAGGGGTGAGTATTGGGAAAAACTCAGTGAGTGGAGTGCAAGGGTGTGATTATGTTCATAAACAAGGGGTGAATGTGGAGCAGTCAAAGCATATCTCATAAATAACAGTTCATATGCATAAAATATTTCAATAAATCACAATTTACAAAATATGCATCCATATCAATCATCTTTTCAGAAAATCCTGGGGTCCCATTGAAATCACTTCCGTCTTAGGGCGGCCAAATCCAGACGAAAGCCCGCAAAGGGGTTTTTCCATCCAATGTTTCAAAACATACCCCCTTCCTTGGCGTTGGCTCGTAGCTCACCGGGGTACACCAGATATAGCACGACTTCGGTAGAGGGAGGGACGTCTAACTCCCCCGCACATCTAAACCCCAAACCACGCCACCCTGTCAGGTCGCTCCGTGGTGGGAATGACTATAGCGATTTATAATCCAGCCACCTTTCATTTCTCAATCCATTTCACAACAATATGCCATAATTTTCCATCAAATAATCAACAATCTCATGCCAAATCAATTCATAGAGTAATATCAAATAACATATGGCACATAAGCATTCTTAAATACAATGGATGCATTTATATTTCACAATCCAGTTCAGACAGTCCACAGACACAAAACAATTTATATAAAACATATAAAACCTTTCAAAATCATTTATAAAGTGATTTTAAAACATGTTACTCATTCATGAACACAATGAACCATCTACTCACCTCTAGGGAGGGTATCCACTCCCTACACCCTATCAATATTCAAGAAATCCCCTTTCAAACTCCAATGAATTGTCCTAAATCAATAACAACAATTTTCAAGTCATTTCTCCTCCAATTTCAAGGGTTCAAAACTTTCCTATTTTTCAAACAATTTCCTCCAATTTTCTTAAATTAACATAGTCTTAATTTCATCTAATTTTTCCAATTGATGAATATGCATCCCAATTCTACCAATCGCACCTCATTTACATCACATACTATTTTACATTCCAATTTTTCCTAAATTTTCATTCTCAATGAAACAGATAACATTAATTAATAACAAGATAGGGTCTGAAATAATACAAATTATAAATCCCAAATCTTTAGCCTGACCCAATAAGATTTTATCATCATCTAACACATTCTCTCATCCTAAACAACCTAAATTTGATCTATTATTGAAAGCATTTAGAAATTTCTCTCACCTAAGGTTTTACAATTCGCAGCCTCAATCGAATGCTTCCTCAGCCCTATCGATGATCTGCAATGCCTCCTAACCAAAACATAGTATAGTAAGTTAGTTCAATCACCTAGAAAATCGAAACCCTAGAACTAGAAATCAGAAATCTGTTCTTACCTATGCAGAGAAGGATTCGCAGTCGGCCTAGGGTTCTCAGATATCCAATGAACACTGATCTAAGATAGGTTGCTGAAGAGGGATGCTCACACAAAGCACCGCACGAGCGAGGGAGAGAATGAGAGGTCTTTATCGCGTGCAAGAGAGAGAGGCAGGGGAAGGAGTCCTGTCACGCGAGAGAAGAAATAGAGAGAGTGTGAGATTAGGGTGGTCATGTGTGATGGTCGGAGGCGAAGTGAGTCGTAGTAGAGGGAGAAATAGAGAGACTGAGAGTGAGAGCGACGAGCGAGATCGAGAGAGAGTGAAAACGGAGAGAGGGAGAAATAGAGAGAGAATGCGATTGAAGGGGAAAGAGAGAAATAGAGAGTGATCGATCGACCGAAAGAGAAAGAGAGGAAACGAAGGGCGATCGAGAGAGAGCAGAGAGATCGCGAGGTAAAGAGAGAACGATGGTGAGTTGAGAGAGTGATAGAGCAACCGAAAAAAGAAGAGAGAGAACCGAGAGCGATGATGGTGGTGGTGTGCGGTGGTCACGGTGGAAGGTGGTGGCTGAGGGAGGAGGTGATGGTGACAGCGAAACAGAGGCGACGGGCGAGAGAGGGAGACGAAGAGTCGAAGAGAGGAATAGAGTGTGATAATTATTTCAAACCCTAATCAATTTGGGGAGGAGGAAGGTGCTGCGTTTTGGGCCAAAACGCAGTGCCTTCTTCTCCCTTTTTATATATATATATATACATATACAAAAATAAATTTATAAATAAATAAATTGTTTATGTACATATGCATTATATATTTGCACACCCACATTTCACCGGAATGTAAATTTCATAAAAATGTGGTTTATTACGATTCGCGGACACAACGTTATAAATATACCAAAAATTAAAAATTAAGACCCCAAAATCGAAAATCAATATAAATTCAAAATTTTCTACTTTATTATAAAAATGTTTATAAAATATGTCTGACACTGGGTTTTCAGTATTACAACATGGTATCACGAGACTCAATCTCAGTAACAGTGTCATCTATATATTCACTTAAGAACACTTACCCTTTGGAGTGTTCTAAATATCTATAAAGATACACTTCTTTCCTCACGGACCTAACTTGCTTTATGGATGTGGGAAATTGTGAACATATGTGGCACATTTCCATGGCCTCAAGTAGTTAAGGTCAGACTGTCTCCCTATCCAAAGCTCATATGGGGTACTGACTACAAACTTTGATGGTACACGGTTGAAAACATAGGTTGTAATTAATAAAGCATCTCCCTAATAGGAGATAGGTAAATTGGCCTGCGCCATCATCGATCTCACTATCTCCAATAAAGTCTTATTCCTCCTTTCAGCTACTCCATTATGCTGAGAAATAGCAGGAATGGTTAGCTATCTTGTAATGCCCTTCTCGAAACAAAACTCTTTAAATTGTTTAAATAAAAACTCATGCCTCCGATCGATTCTGAGAGTTTTCACTCTCAAGTCTAATTGATTCTCAACCTTCCTAATAAACCTCTTGAAACACTCCAATGCCTTAGACTTTTGTGAGATCATATAGACGAAACTAAAATGCGTGTAACCATCTATAAACATAAGAAAGTACATAGCTCTATTTCAGGTTTTCATGTTCATAGGACCTTAGATATCAGAGTGGACCAATTGCAATGGAGTCCCAGCTGTGATAATCCGCTATCCAGGCATTGCACCCGTAGCAAGAGGAGATAGATATGCAAATACGGAAGCTATCAACATGATTAAAATACAACATCTAGACTTGCGATAGTCAGACTCTCCGTGTATGATAATACAAAATGAGATTTATATTAAAAGAAAATAAGTCACTTGTTCTTACAAAATATGATAATGGTAATATCAAACAAACTGGCATTAATGGCTCTCTTGGCTATCCAGCATAATACACATAGTATATAAATAAAACTATAAATATAAGGCTCTCCTTGGCCATCAACTGTATATCCACATATATCTTATCCAATTCCAAAAGAACCATCGGAACTACATGCTTTTGCCAAAATAAGTGGTCAAAAATAATTAGGAATCTAAATCTCTTAGCTCAAGGGCCTTTACCCTATAATTCCCTCTCATCTCCTTGATCACATAAAAATAAGGATATCGGGGTCAGCATAAGCTGTGCAAGTACACGAGGAACTAATAGCATACATAACAAGTAAGCAGGCATAAGAATATCAACAAAGTAAAGTGTACAAGCGATACATATTACCTCAAGCATTCTCGAGAAAACAAATGTGATTGTAACTTATTTAGTAATTATCCTTTTCCATATTCCTTATTCCAATTTAACTAAGATAGAAATAGAATGTCGAACCAAACTAGTGTATGAGGGTCTTGAGAGCAAGCTAAAATTTGGGACTCTTAAATGAAATTTAGGTTTTTTTGGGTTAGTCACCTCAAATACTTCATATTCTTCAAATTCCACCATCGTAAGGAGAAGAGATACAACCATAGTTCTGCAAGCTTTACTTGTAAGCTTCACACAAGCTTTTGGAACTATATATGCAACCCGTATTCCTTAAGCTTCACCGGCAGGCTTCACATAATCTTTCAAAATTCCATATACCAACTGTACTCCTTAAGCTTCACCCACAGGCTTTTCAAAGCTTTTCGAGAAATTTTTGTTATCACCTTCTTTTTATATTTCTTAATAATTCACAAGAAGTAACGATTACAAAGGTCACAATTTATCACAAGGATTACATAGGATTCAAAACCAATCATCACAAATATGCAATTATACGAAAGAAATATGTAATAAAGAACAGAGCATGGTCAAGTTGTGAAATAAGGTAGAAATTCTCAATTTCCATACCTTATGTTCAAGATTCGAAATTCCTTCATTCCTTTCCCATTCTACTCTTTTCATGGCATGATAACAACTCAAGAAATATGATGTGCATAACTACTTGGCATTTAATAAACAAACATATGCAGGGTACTTGCCTCAAACATGCATTTTTTTTAGTTTCCTTGCTTTCCTCTTTGCAGGGACTTCATATCCTTTCCACAGGAATTTTCTATCGAACTATCTTTTCCCTCTCTCTTTCTCTCTCTCCCTCCCCCTCCCTTCTTTTTCTCTTTCCTTCTTCTTTCTCCCACAGCTGGTTGTGGTTTGGAATGTTAGGGGAAAAGGGTATTTAAAATGTTAGAAAGTGATGAGTCATCATCTTCTTTTATAGATTGTTGACATGTGTAGGATACTTGTTTATCATTTAACATGTGTAGGATATTTGTTCATGATAGAAAACATTTATTTGGACACATTTGTTTCATGGTCGGTACATGGTCGATGAAGGTTTGAATAATTATCTAGATTATAGCTAGCTTTGAGGTTTTAGAACTTATTTACGTATAATGTCATTTAAGTAAATGTATTCATGTTATTTTAATTCATTTACTTAAGAATTACACACTTAAATGACATTATACATAAATAAGGAAATACCTTCATTTGGGTTCAATAAAAATAGTTTCATAACCTAATTTCTTAAAAATAAAAAGTTAACTCTTCATTCGAAGAACAAAATTTGAAACGTAATTTTGTTGAATTTTATTCAGAGGGCTAACGACTTAGAAAAATTCTAAAAAAATAGGTTTTTACCTAATTCTATCATAAGGAATAATTACAGGGACTTTTCCTTCTCATTTTCTAGAAATTTCAGATATATATTTTTTTGGTACATAGTCTCCAGCGAGTTGGTCAAATCTATATTCTTAATATTCCGAGTCCCCTTTATTCTTTATCCTTATCACCTAACCTTGTCCTTATCTCTTGACTTTACCCCTATCCTTGTCTCCTCAACCTTATCTCTTAACATCCTAGATACCCAATTATGCATTCAATTCTTATAGTATTATCATTCTACTATTATGCAACTAAATTGAAGTAAGTGCAATGCAAATAATTTAAATATGCTCAGAAAAATGCTAATACAAATGCATTACTTGATGATATCTTGAGATGGGACCTTACACCAACTCTCATTGCCTTGCCAAATAATTTTCTTATAGTTTTGCTGGCTATGCAAAACTCACATACGGGTAACTCCACTCTGGTTAGCTAACCTAACAGACCACTCATTGCTAACCAGTTCACCATCTCTTTCCCTATGTGTCTAAGTCTACTAACCATATATTCATATCATCATCAACGCAATCAGATGTAAGGCAATAGAAGAATAATAAAAAATACCATTAAAAGAAATAAAATCCAGTGCATACAATCCGTCGTTGATAAAACCAGAACAAATGAAAGAATTGTTGTAGCTAATAGAAACACTAGAGTTTCTAAATGAGAAAGCATATCCTAGGCGATCTAAATAAAGTACAGAAATAAAATTCCATCGAATATCCGAAGTATAAGGGTAAGTTTGGTTCGCAAAAGGGGAGAGGGAGGGCGAGGGGGAGAGGAAGGGGAAGATTTACTTCACCTGATGGAAGTAAATGCATTTCCTTCATTTTTGTTTGATAGGGATGAAAGAGAAGGAAATAAGTTTTTTTTTTTTTTTAATTTGGTCGAAATAAAAGGTGGAAGGAAATATCACACTTATTCCCTATTATACTTTTGTAAAATAATATTTTTAATATTTCTCACCACGCATTTTTTATTCTTTAATTTAAATTATGTTTTTAAAATATAATTTTTTCTAAAAAATAGTTATTTAATATATTTTTCTTATTTTTTATAAATTATTTTCATTATTATTTTATATTAAATAAAATTAGAATATTAATGTAAAAAAAGTTAAAAAAAAAAGGTAAAAAAATTAAGAAAAGCAAAATTAGAAAAAATAATTCGTCCAATAAAGTTAATGAAAAAATTAAATTTTATTACTTTATATTAAATAAAATTGAAATAAAAAAATAAAGGATAATTTCGTAAATATTAAAGAAAAACAGTGACAAATTTGTTCAAAAATTTTATTTACTTCCATTTCTATCCACTTTGGGATGGAAATGATTTCCTAAGAGAGATGATGAGGGATTACATCTCACATTTACTTCTCTTCCACATTTCCTTCCTTATCAAACGACTGAAAAGTATCATTTCCTTCCAATTTTACTTCTCCTTCCCTTTTTCTTCCACTTTTCATCTCAACCAAACTATCTTGTAAATACAGAGTCTAAGAACTTTGCAACTTCAGCTTGCAAGTGCCAATGCCTCTAACGAGGACAAATGCTTCACTTCCCATGTAAATCCTCCTAGCTTGAGGACTCAATCGGCGACACTTCACATATGTGCTCCTATCTCGAGCTACATGATTGGTGGTTCCTAAGTCTATAATTGACAAAAGATAGGAATCAGTGAGCATCATTGTAGATGAGATAAAGCTCAAGCCATTTAAAGAAGAAGGACATACCTTACACTCGTCACATTCATGAGCAAAATGACTAAATCTGCTACATACATAGCACTTCACTTTGATCTTATCCAACTCCTTCCGGCGCTTTTGTAGTATGTTATCAAATTTTTCAGACGACTTCTTCTTGCCTGGACCTTGAGTCTTCTTTTCACGCTCCTTTCATTTATGTTTGGTGCTATGGGAGCCCTTGCTCGACTCCGCTATAAAAGCATGACCCCAAATGTGACCTACTTGCCTCCAAACCTCCTCCTCGAGCTCATAGTACCTGTTTACATCAGTGAAAGTATGAATACTCTCATCGTGTGTGAGATAAGTCTTCATAGTCTCCTATGAATCAGATAATGACTGGATCACATACTGTTCCTGAAACTCATCCGAAATGGGCTCGGCTGCATTTCTTAGCCCAGTGATCATACTCGACATTTGCAGATGAACTTGAGTTCCTTATTCGAAATGGTCGACTCTAGAGGTTCATAAGTACAGAAAATAAACAAGTTGACCAACCGGTCCTAGAGGATGCCCACAATTGACTAGATGGAGTGATCATCCAAGTACAGGTAGATATGACCCTTCGGAGTCTTATCTCCCAGTCTGTATCTTACTTGTACTATATCAAAGTAATCGATTACACACACGATCAAATAAGAAAGGGTACTTAGTAGTTCTAATCTTCCAAAGGACAAAGATGTTTGGCTCTACATCTAAAGAAGTTATTGCAACTTGTATTGAGAAGCAGTTAAAAAAGAAAAGGCCTATGATCAATTTCAATAATGATAATCTAGTAGGGGTCGATCCAAATCGACACGATTCCTTTATCATTGCCGCAAAAATTAGGCAATACAAAGTCAAAAGGATCTTTATGGATCAAGGGGATGGTTGTAATCTCCTTTATTGGAACCCCTTTCAATAAATTGGTTTTGCCCAAGCACACTTGTAGCTTCACACTGGGCCCATCAAGGGGCTCTCAGGTGAATGGATATACCCTGAAGGTATCATCTCATAACTTGTCACCCTCAAGACTCTACTTGATCACACAAATGCCTCCACAATGTTTAATATTGTTAAGCTCCCCTCACTATATAACGTAGTCTTGGGATGATCTGGTTTAAACACCCTGGAGGCACTATCCAGTATAAAGCACATGAAGGTCAAGTTCAGCACCTCCATTGGTATCGGAATGTTGCCCTGTGGTTCGGAACCCCTGGCTCATCCTCCTAAGTAAACTCTAAACCTCTCTCTCTCTCTCTTTCTCTCTCTCTCTCTCTGATTGCTTTCATAATACCACTCGACAAGTGTTCTACAACACTTAGCCTTATCGCCTGCTCTATTGATTGCATGGTGATTATCTCACTCATAATGGTTTGTTTCACTAATCTCTCTCTACAAGTTGATCACGCGGAGTACATGTTGCGAGGCCCTCCTATTGAATAAATATGTCATCAATAAGGAATCTATCTTCCTATTTGGTGGAAACGGTCCCTCATATCAAATGAACGTGTCATCAATAAGGGATTTATCTCCCAGTTAGGTCGACACAAACATTTTAATCAAATGAACATGTCATTAATAAGGGATCTATTCCCCGTTGGGTGGACATTGCCCTTTCTGTCGAACAACGTGTCGTCAATAAGGGATCTATGTCCACATTAGGTGGATACAGCACCTCCTATCAAATGATTATGTCATCAATAAGGAATCTATCTCCCGATTGGGTGGATGCGATCCCTCCTATTATATGAACGCGTTATCAATATGGGATTTATCTCCCCGTTGGGTGGACATGGCCCTTTCTATCAAATGAACATGTCATAAATAAGGGATCTATCTCTATGTTGGATGAACATGACTCTTCTAATCAAATGAACATGTTGTCAATAACAGATCTATCTCCCTGTCAAGCAGGCATGACCCATCCTATTGAACGATCCTTACCATCAAATGAAAGCATCATCAGTTAGAGATATAACTCCTTGCTAACATTCTATTCAGTAAACACAGAAGGAACAATACTATCAACACAAGGAAAACAATCAAATGTTTTATTAATCTTTTTGAAAGAGGAAGTATAAAAGGTAAAGACTATAGATAAAAGAATAGAGACCCTTATCAAGGGGCACAAAGAACATCAGATTCTATGGGATATGAGTGACTTAGGATCAGAGGTGGCACCTTTAGTGTCAGGGGGGATGACACTCGCCAGCCCTACTTAACGAATGATCTCCATGGCACATTAAAGTCTCTCAAACAGCCTATGTCGAATGTGCATGCGTTGATCTATGGTCTTTGTAACGACAACCCTAGCTTGGCAGCCTCAAGGGATCGTTTGAATATATCAGCTAGCCTCTGCACGGCTTGTAGGGATGCCTCGCACACCGTGTACTTCGCCTCCAATTCTTTGTATCTCTTGGAGACCTCCTTGCACCGCTAAAGCAACGCATCCGGTTAAATTATTTGCTGCTCTACCTCCTCATTGCGAGCATTTAGAGCAGCCGTAGATGCCTTCTTCTCCTTGACTTCCCTTTCCCTCTATAAAAGGGCATCTTGTAACTGCGACATGTCTACTCCTATCTGGTCGGCCCTATGCCTTGAATGGCTCACCGTTTGCTCCCTCCTCTTTCTCAAGAATTCCACCAGGACCATGGTTTAAACAAAAAAATATCAATCAGTAAGCAGAAGGCAAAAAAGGAAATGAACACTAAAGGGAGAAGGGTACTGTCAAAGCTACAAACAACAAGGCCTTCTCAATTTGCTCGAGCGAGAGCTGATTTAGCTCCAATTCTGAATGATAAAAGTCTAACCAATCAACTATCCACCTCACCTCAGTGACATCCACATAACTGTGACAATTGTATCCTATATAAGTTATTATCGTCCATTACTCCTTCGAGTCTCGGCACCCGTCAAATGATCGAATAGGAATTGTGGGAAGAAGTGAATCCCCTTTAGACACCACGCATTTGCCTTTGTCCAAAGGCAGCAGCGAAACAGTATAAAATAGTCTTACCTGGAGCTCCCTTGTTAACCCAAGGCAAATATCTTCAGGACACCCTAAAGGATGCTCTTCTATCTCTTCGAGACCCTCAGGAGTAAGGCCTTCAGCCCCTTCTCACTACTTTCAACCACCATGCTGCCTGTATCTATATGCTCTGACCGAATCGTCATATCTCTATGAGCCTCGGACCCATGATCCTCAACATTGACTACTCTCGGTCTAATTGGAAGGTCATGTCCTATAACCCTCCGTTTCCTTTGTCTCAAGGATGAAAGATGAATGGTGTCAGCACTCACATTGGATATGCTCTCCATCTTAGTTGCCTCTCTCTTTTTGGGGCGTCATTTGCTTGTCGGTTGTTATCTCTTTAAGATCTATCTCCTCGAAAGAAGCAAGAATGCTAACACTTTTTCTCTAACAAGAGAGGCCTCTTAACCTTCCTTTTCTCTCCTAGCAATAAGCCCACTAATGATAACATCTCCTTGCCTACAAGGAACTCGATTGAGATGCATCTCTTTTTCGCCACACTATAACTGATGACTAAACATATGAACCTCAAGTGGCAAGAAGATTGAGGAGTCTTCAATCCAAGGAGTGGTTCTTCATCGGCACATGACAACATGGGCATCAGATCCTTATTCAATAACTTTACAAAGAAATATTTATGTATCTATCTCTTGTTGATAGTTTCCTTACAAAAGAATTTCTAGCTCGATTCGTGTCAATTCTACAAATAGAACCACCCTTCTATAGAGACGCCATAGGCACACCTCTTAAGAGCAAACACAGATGCCAAGATCTCGAAATCAAAGTGAAAATGACAAAAATTCATCATAGACATTATTGCAACAACTAAGCACTAAGTACTAAGAATCAATATCAACGAAAAGGTGTTCTAACGAAGCAAACTTCGAGCGATGTTGCCCATATATGGCACCTTCAGGCTATATTTGACATACTATTTATATATCAGAATGTGGCCCTCCAATGTCTTACTGGCCTTGTCTTCATCAATAGCTGACCAAAGGACATAGTTGTCCTCCAATAGCATGTCATTCTAAGCACTTCGCAATTCATCTTCTGTTATAGTACTCCTAATTTCATTGATGCTCAAATAGACATGTGACGATGAACCCTTGGCTATTTTCTCATATGACAAGGCTGAATCACCAAGAAAATTAACTATTGAAAAGTGAAATTGATAGTGGAAAGACTAAGGGATATGCAATATAAGAAGCGTATGGGAAACTATTCATAGAAACCGAAGTGGCATGTGCCATGAAAGGTCTCCATTGGACTGTATTCTTGAACTCCCTTCTTCAAAACAATAATAGGAATTAGAGCAATTGATGGTACATCACCAAAATGGCTTAAATCATGTTAGGCTCAAGGCAAGCCCTTAACTTGTTGGATGACTATTGACAACCTTATTACCTACCCTATTGGCACCCACTTGATTGGTCAACCATCTGGCTAACCCAAAGACTGATCGTTACAAGGCTTGAGACCCTTTGAATCAATAGCCCAAGGGACTTAACCAACCGAAGCATGCTATTAATATGAGATTCATCTCCCAGACAAGTAGACACGGCCTATACTATCCCATTATCCATCGACTAGGTTCTACTCAGTAGTCAACTACTCTGTCTCGGCACCTCCTTGGTACTTAGCGATCATCACTTGTCCGCTAAGGTAATATTCACTTCTCCTATAAGTACACAGAGAATCTCATATAAATGGAAACGAGACATCCAATTATGGAAAAGAATCTCTATGATGATCTAGACTATACTAACTGATGGCATTTGAAATCTTTTGAACTCTTTAGTTATGATCCTTATAATATCAGGATACTCTCATAAGGAAACTAGGGTTTTAACACCATACATACACATAGTTATCATGTATGTAAACTATATAAATATCATCAAGCCAATCGGCTACATGCACACTATTTGAACTTACACATAACACAGAGCTCTCTTTTGGTTTGTTCCTTTCTCTTCGAAAACTACTCTTTAATTTGAGCATCGGTGTTTCCCTTACTCGAGTACTTTCCAGTGGTCTTTTATAGGTCTCATCGATCAAGACTATCAAATGGCCAGGTCCTTCTGTTCAAGTTAGCGAAGCTATCATTTGTGGCATCAAACCTACTTCCAACAATCATGATTACATGTGAAAAGATGTGCTTTTATTTCACATGATTCAAATACTTTGTGTATTTGAGTGGAAGGTTTTAGATTGGTAGAATTTATGTAATTCTCACCTAAAACCTATTGAACTTTGTAGCTTTAAATTAAATTTGTGATAGTAATAGACTAGAACCATAGATGATAATTGGGAACTTAGTGAACTTTCAATTATATACCTAATGTTGACTTATTATAAATGTTAATTCTTAAATACATGCATATGATATGAGCATTAGCACTTGTGTCCACCCGCTTAAAATTCATACTATAGTTTCGAAGTCCATTATTGCGGATTAGAATAAAGATGGCAAATTGAATGACAACAATTATAAGATATGTCGCCACAAAATATGGTACATGCTAAAAGAACAAGATACCTCAGAATATATCAAGCATGTTATGTAGGACCCTGATGTGGGCAATATTGTCCCATAGTGAAGAGAACACGATGCTTACTAGATGTGAAAAGGGATAAATTCTACCGCTTGAACGGTTCTGGTAAGCTCTGTAACTGATAGCATGATCCCTGATTGTAGGTAATATTCGATTGCTTGTGTCATTTAGGAGTACCTCAAAGAGAAATATGGAGATAACAGTGTGACTTATTTTAGATAGTTGACCATAAAATTTGATACCTACAAAAGGCATAGTCATAGTATCAAACAATATTTAAAGGTTATTTCTAACATGATTAGAGAGTGGAAGTCAACTAATCATGTCCTCTCTGATGAACAACAAGTTCAAACCTTAATCCGATCGTTTCCTACCAAGTGGGAGTATCTGAGTGTCAGTTTGACTCACAATGATCATATGAAGACTTTCTCAGACATTGCTTACCACGTTAAGCTTGATGATAAGTGGTTTGGTGCTATAAAATCTACAGCTGATACTTTTGTTATAAAGATTAGTTCTAAGAGTGCCTTGGCCTCTAAGTGAGAGAGGAATCATAATGAAAGCAAGAAAAGAAAGATGACAAGAGATGGATCACAAAGAACAGATATGGGCACTTTAGAAAGAAATAGGACAAGAGCAAGCTGAAGTGCTATAATTGCCAAACTTTTGGTCATTTCACTAATGAATGATCTAAGTCAAATAATGTAGCAGTTAAAAATGTTTCTTTAAGTATGTGAAATTCTCTTATACTATTTTTTAAGTATGTAAGGAACAATATAAGACTGGATGCTAGAAGAGTTTGTGCTTGTAAACTAGAGTTACAACACTATTTGTGGGTTTCGCATCATTATTTGTGGATATTATGACCGAATGTATTTAGATTCTTGAAGTGTTATAATAGTTTGGTTATCATCATTAAACACATAAGGATTGCAGTCGTTGATCACCAAAACTGCATTGATGCTTCTATGCCAGATAAGCTACAGAGGCACTCTATGGCAATTGAGAATACAATTGTTTTTGTAACTCAGACAATTTTGTTCTTGCATAATTTTATCCTTTTTATTTGCACGTGGAATACAATTGTTTCTCACAAATGGTTCAAAAATATTGTACTAAATATGCCTTCATGAGCAGTCCCATGGTCAATTATGCAAATGTCTTTTTATACTTCCATTTTAATGAGGACCATATTCTAATTGTAAGTTGTAGGCCATCTCTGCTTGCATATCAAATATAGTATCCAGATAAAGTTTTCTTTTTTTCCTTCTTTTTATCTTTCTTTCTTTTAATTAGGGGGAGGGGTGTTTGGAGGGATGTGGGAAGGGAGTAAGTGAGAGGAAGCTTGTTTTGTGAATGAAAGGATTGCACATGAAATCACAACAATCTTCACCCATTTTCTTCTACCACTAACTTCTGTAGATTTTGATGAATATCAAATTTAAAATCACGTAGTGTACTGTTGGTTAGGGTATGCCCTAGAGTGGCATTTTTGGATTAAAGAAATTTCAATTAATTTTGAAATTAATGTTAAGGGATAATGGGGTAACTCCCATTATCCTTAACATCCAATAAAGTCTACCCTAATCTCCCTTAAATTCTCTCCAATCTAAGTATCACACTTATGGTAGGAGATTAACTTCTCCATGGAAATTGAGTGAAGATGTGAAAAATCCATTGTAGGGTTTTGGAGAATGGCTTAAGAGAGATCAATTTCTCTAGAGTGGGAAATCAATCAAGGGATCGAGAAATTTTCGCGTAGAAAAATTTCTCCCGTCATTACGATCATCGGACTGAGGGTTGAAGTGTCGTGATATTGCGATGGTGGTTCGATTAATCTCGTGATCACCATCTCGGCCGCAAGATCTGATCGAGTGATTTGCTTCACGGTTTGACTGATTTTGGAGGCCCTACACATTGAGGTACATACACTATACCCTATCTCTATTTTATTTTTTCAAAAATTATTGTATACTTCCACTGCGCATGTGAATATATTAATTCCAACATTGGTATCAGAGCTATTGTTGGATTAATTAAAAAATATTCTCGGAATAATTTTTGGGTATAAAAAATATAGGGTATTAAATTTAGGGTTTGGATCACGAATGACTTTCGTGAGTCCAAGGACACCACAATGTTGCCCATGATCTATAGAGCATGAAAATAATTTTTATTGAATTTTTTTAGCACAATAGGGCCATCAAAACCGAGGTTGAAGTTTTCGGCCCAAATATTGACCAGACCTTTAGATCTTAGATCTGTTGAGTTTAAAGACAAATAGTTCTAAATAAAAGGTTTATATGTGTTTTACGTGTGCTGATCTACGTTTTGATATATATATTGTGCATGCCGTCGTCTAAAACTGGGTTTTCCGAAATTGGCAGTGAGGGCCGCAACTTTGATTGTTCAATTCAGAACATTGGCTTTAATCATCTGGAAAATCAAGCTAGGATGAATGTAGGAGGTCTAAATTGCAAGTTTTAGTTGGAATCCACCGGAAAATCAAGCGAGAAATGAGTTTTTCGGCAACCGGGTTGAAAGACCTGAGTGTAAAGAAGTCGGGCAGAGAAGAAAGGCTCCGAACCCATAGGCACGTGCATTGTATGCGCACGGGAGGAGTGTGAAGTGAAGGGCAGTGGGCGCATGTAATCCACGTGCAGGTGAGGCGCGTGGATCAGTTAGGGTAGTCCAAGTCGGTTTAGACCCAGACCTACATTTCCGACCCGCGCCCGACTCAGGAGGCGGGTCGCGCGCGTGCAGGGGTGTGACCCATGCCCTTGCGCATCTGGCGCATGCGCCAGCACTTCCCCGGTGCGTGCAGGCATGTGGGGACATGCCACTGGCGCATGGCAGTGTGTGGGACCACCGGTGGCATGTAAGGTTGTCTAGAAATGGAATTTTCCAATTTTTTTAGGGTCCCACATCCCTAAATATGACTTTTGTGGGTTTTTGTGTGCCGAATCCTACTCCGAATGGTGAGATGCAATCCTGGGTTGTGGTATATGTTGTCCATAGACTCATACGCTCGTCTTGGGATTTGTACTCAAATCATTTGGGTCTTGTTGATTTGAATGGTGTATAAAATTGTGAAAATAAGCATCATAGGTCACTTTGACTGCTTCAAAATTGTCGTATTAGATCTTTACAAGGGGATAAAACTAAATGGTGATAATTATGAGATTTTTCACCAATAGATTCAGTTTATCCTCAAGGAGCAAGATATATCTGAAATTTTGAGGTATGAGATGGTGGACTCTGGAAAGGGTACTACACCTCGGAGAGATAGGATTAGAAGGCATTGCGAGCATGGAAGAAGAAGGATGGCCGAGTTAGGGCAATCTTCATAAGCATTATGCACAATGATGTGATCCCGGTCTATGAGTAATATCCTATGGCTATGTCGGTTTGGCTTGCCCTATAAAGAGCATTGTGATGCTCTTATAGATCCTGAGATGAAGTGCTGACTTATAAATTTAATAAGAAAATGGTTGATCATACAATGATGCAACATTTGATGAAAATGTTGACTATGATCACCGAGTTAGGGAATGCGAATGAGCTTTTGGATGTGTTTTCAAGTACTAGATGCGATCTAGTCTTTACTTGATTTATGGGAAACCACGAAAACCTTTTTCACATATGATAAAAATATTTGCACTTTCACTAATGTAAATAGGCACAGTGAGCTAGAGTAGGAGTATCTGGAGGCGAGTAGGCTAAACTTGGGTCATGCCTATGCAGTGGAGTCGAGCAAGGACTCTCGTAGCACCAAATACGAATGGCATAAGCATGAGTAAGTGACTCGAGGTTCAGGTAAGTAAAACTATCTGAAAAATCTGACAACAAAGTAATAAAACGCAGAAAGAATGAGTTAGATAAGATCAAGGTGTAGTACTACATTTGTAGTAGACTTGGTCATTTCGCTTGTAAGTGCGACGAGTAGAAAATTATCTCTTTCTTTTTTACATAGTTTGAGATGCTTATTGATTTCTCTCCTTCGTGGATTGTGGATTTATGAGCTACCAACCACGTGGCTCTAGACAGGAGCTCACATATATAGTTCCACCGAGTGAGTCCTCAAGTAGGAAGATTTATGTGGGAAACGGAGCATTTGTCATCGTCAGAGGGTGTGGCAATTGCAACATGGAGTTGCAAAGATGTCAGACTCTGTACATTCTTTATGCTTCGGATAGTTGACAGAATTTGATCTCAGCCTAGGATATTATCACGCCCCAATCCTCAATCAAAGACCGTGAACAGTCACTCGTTACCCCGTATGCTGTCGATCACATGACACACATACCGAGGTAATGCAAGGCTAACATCTTCACTTGTTTAAAACTTGTTTTTCCTAAAAATATAATTTCCCAATTAAAAGAATTTAAAAATGCAACACTTTGCCTTAATGCGTTAATATACAATGCTTTCGAGAGTTTCAATTTATATTTTCCATAATATAATTACAATCATTCCATAATATGTACATGGTCATTCTATGGACCTCAAGTATACATCATCCAATTTCTTCATGGAAAAATGGTTGGTACCATACCCAGAACTCGACATCTCCAAATGTATATCAAGTGTGTCGAAAGTCTCTCGACACGTCTCCCTGCCAAATCTATATCTGTCATCATACAAAAGTGAGGGGTGAGTATTAAGAAAAATACTTAGTGAGTGAGGGGATCGACATTATGTTATCAATAGTATGTGTGAGCACGGAGTGTCAAAGCACATTTTAAAACATGATGATATTATAAATCGAGCATGACATTTCCAGAAATCATATGATCATATATCATACATCATTATAGCAACATATACATCCATTAACATTTCGAAAATCATTTAGAGCTTGCCAATAAAATATCCCCGGCAATGGTCTACCACAACCGGCGCACTGGGGGTTTTTTATATGCAAGTATAAAAACATTTAGCTCTCTACCCCAATGTTGGCCACGGGCTCCACTAACCGGCTAACTCGTGTTTACGCGCACATATATAATCAATGATGTATATAACTCCGCCCGGTACTAGATAGTAGCGTCACACATGTTCTCCCTGATTTGGTTCAGCCAGCCGTGACTATACATATGACGTTTGGGGATACCTCCTGCAGAAGCGTATCGGACACAATGGGGTGCCTCTACAAATGTCCTTCGTAGGGACGGTAGTCCACCATGGATATCATCATATCATCACATCACAAGTAGGCATCCGGCCCATACATTTCGTTAAATCATTTCAAATCAGCATGCTAATGCAATGAAAGTATATAAATTATATCAAGTTTTCAAAGAATGGCAGATATCATTTTATAAAACATAGATCAATCTCATGCTTTCATATATGTCACAAAATATGTAAATTTTGAAAAGCTATCAAATTTGAATATGTAACACCGATTTTCGGTGACCGTATATCATGTGCTACTCCTCATGTTTCTAAATATATAAGCATCCTTTTGAGACATCCATTTAATTATCTATTTATTTATTTTGAGATTTCGCATCAAAATCGTTAAAATCGAAAATTTTATCGGTAAGCCGAAAAACTCCTCGGAAAGTGCCGGCAAGGCCTAAAGAAGTCAAAAATAGCTAAGAGAAGACCCACACACTTAAATAAAGATATTTAAATAAAATTTCACATATTTAAGAAATTTCAAACAAAATTTCATAGGGACCAAAAATGTAAATTGTTAAAAGTTAGGGGTTTAAATACAATTAAGGAAAGTTAAGGGACTAAGTTGCAAACCACTCAAGGATGGACAATTGAAGCCAAATGATTGGTCAAGAAGGAAGCAAGGTTGGTTAGTGGCCACATAGGATTTTCCATATTCAAGAAAGCTCAATGGATAGAGATTTATGCATTAAAACTAATTGGGTGGAAATTTTTGCATGAAAACTAATTAGAATAGCTTGTTCTAGCTTGTGACACCTCCTCCCCTTGACATGGATGTCCAAAGACACTTGGTGGAATGCATGGAGGTTGCTTGCATCAACAATTGCATGGTTTAAGTGCTAGGACAAGTGAAAGATTGAGATGATGCATGGAATGATCCAATGGTTAAGGAAATTTGGCTAGATTTATAAAAGAACTTGTTTAAGAAGACTTTGTCTCATTTTCTTCATTCAACTCACCCCTTGCACGAAATTTATAGACTTCACTTCCATTTTTGAGTTCAACTATGGAGCCAAAGAGGTAAGAACATTTTTAGAAACTCTTGAATTTCAATTGAAAGTATAGAGGTATTGTATAGGAAATTTATGTTCATTGTGATTTGATTTTGCTAAGGTGATAAAAAGTTAAGGTTTCAAGAAAATCAAGATCAAGATGATGGGTATTAGTTAGCAAAATATTATACAAAGGAAGGTAAAATACTCAAACTTGAAGTCTTTACAAGTAGTGAAATTAAATATATGTACTAGCATGTTAGATATGAATATTTCAATTTGAGGAAACTGTAGTAAATTCATGATATCTTATTTTATGATGATTAAAATTTAGATTAGTTTGTTTCTAGTAAAACTAGACTCTCTGGGCTTTAAAATGAGCTATGGTGCAAAATTTTTCATTAAGAAATCGATTTTTGGTGATTTTTTGAAGTTTAGCATGTTTCACAAATTCTGTTTCATATCCTGTGTACGACCAGTAACTTGTATGAATTTTTGAGATATCTTATTAAAAGAATTTGGAGAAATGTTAAACATGAACATTTTAGACCTTTGTCTTAGCTTGAGATATTATTCACTTGAATCGGATTTGTATACAGAAAGTGATGACGTTTTTACTAAAACTGGGCAGAAGTTGTTCTGAAACTAAAACCGAGATGAACATTAAATTTTATAAAATTATATATTTAAAATCTGAGGATGGTCAAAACTAGAAACTTTTAGATCTATATCTTATCTTCAATTTGAGATAAGAATCACTAAAATCAGAGAAGGATGCTAGGAGATATGAAATTTCTCCCAAAACTATGCAGAGTTGGTTTTAGGAACTTATACTGAAAAGTGATATATTTTTTTATAAATTCGTGTATTCAGAATTTGAAAATGGTCTAAACATAAAAGTTGAAGATATATGTCTTAGTGTTAAGATAAAATTTAAATTATTTGAATCCGATCAAGATTTTAGAAGATATCATGATTTTACTAAACCTGCGCGTTATAGGTTTGTAGAAAATTTTCTCCAAGTATGAAATTTAAGATTTAATCTTGTGAAAGAGGATATTTTTATATGCATGTTATAATCCAATGATATAATATTGAATTAATAAATGATATTATTTAACTTAGGCTTAGGGTTCGAGGGGTGACCGTTCGAGAAACGAGGACATTTAGGGGGAGTTGCGTACCCTCCCCGGTCGAGGTGAGTGGGACGACTATTTTTGACTTTGACTGAAAAATATTTTGATCATGATTTTTATAAATGAATTTTTGAAATGTGATTTAGAAATGTTTTAGTGTTTGTGGCATGTCTTGAAATGATGTTTGTGACGAATTGCATCCTGATGTTATGATTATCTGATAGTGTCTTGTTTTATGAGTAAAAATTTATAAATGATGATTTATGGCACAAGTGTATGATTATGGAATGGTGTATAGTGGCTATAGCGCACTCCCTACCACGGTATTGAGTGTTTACCCAATGGGGTGACGTGGAGGGGTAACACGGGAGCAGGGGTTTGGGTCCCCTGTCTCTGGGCAATGGATCTAATAGATGAGTACCCGTGAGGACCGTGTCAACACCAAGGGAAGGGGGGAAGATATATGTGTTTTATTATTATGATATTGTGATGACTCCTTGGTGGATTTTACCCTAGTTAGACCAAACTATGGGTAGAATATGTTTTTGACACCCCATTGATGTTTGATTTGATGATAAGGATGCATATTATTTTGAATTACGCGATATATTTGCAAATAGATGAAATGAAATTTGAAAATGATATTTTGACTTGTCACTCTCACAAATTCATTTATTGTCATTATATAGTCATTGCACCTCACTCACTAAGTATGTGGATTATACTCATCCCTCATATTAATATTTTCAGTTTATACTGTACTTGACATACATTGAAATACTATTCTACGAGTTTTACTGAGAGACGCTATCGGGTAAGTGATCATACCCATTCTTGTTTACGATTTGACCATGCATATAAATATTATATATAAATTAGAGGCAAATGTTTTAAAGAAAATTTTTATTGAAAACTAATTTTTTTTTTAAATATTTTGCTGTATAATTTTGACTTAATGATATCGAGTAAGGTCATAGTATTAGCCTTGTGTCACCTCGATGTGCGAGTAAGGCATACTCGTGCCTCGAGAAGTCGCGGCGGTCTGTTCGCATGCTCGACCTGCGGGTCGGGGTGTGACAGATTTCGGTGGTATCAGAGTTCTAGGTTCTGTATCTATTCTATTTTGCATCTAGTAATTGTAAAATGTTTTTCAAAGAGTTTATTATAACGTTAATTCTTATTAGGGGGTTAGGTTGGCACCTAACCCTTTGCTTTCCCACTCTTAAGTACTAAGCGTGGTCCTTTATGTAGAACTATGTATCCCCGAGAACGACCGAGGCGTACCACCGAGACCCCGCTCGAGGCCGCGTCATCGTCTCAAGCACCTCAGGCCCCTCCTACTGGATAAGTTCCCCCACCACTCTCTATACTCAGGGAGATGATGGGATAGTGGACGGCCCACCGAGACCAGATGAGTGCACCACCTACACCGGCAGTTGAGACTCCGCCTATACCTGCAGCAATACCAACGCCCTCTCCTACGCTGATGACTACGCCGACTACTCGACAGATGACTGAGATCTCCACCTTATTGAGAGAGGCCAGAGTCTAGGATGTGAGTCCTTTTCTGGGACCCACGACCCTGTTGTGGCTAGGAAGTGGCTCAAATGGGTCAAAGAAGCTGTAGAGGACATGGGAGTTGAGGATAGAGTCAAACTGGTGATAGCAGTCAGACTGCTAGAGGACGACGCCCGTGACTGGTGGGACGGCGTCAAGGATAGAGCGGATGAGCCGCTGATTTGGGGTGACTTTCTGAGTGAGTTTGATTCCCAGTATTACACGATGTTCAACCGTGACATGAAGCGGCGAGAGTTCCTGGAGTTGAAGCAAGAGCAGAAGTCTGTGTCAGAGTACGAGACTGAGTTCCACAGATTGGCGACATTTTTCCCAGAGTTGGTGGCAACTGAGGAGACCAGGAGATTCAAGTTTGAACATGGACTAAATCTTGCTATCAGAGACTGAATGACAGTCTCCGAGGAGGATACATATGCTAGAGTTCTGCAATGGGCACTGAGAGTAGAGCAGAATATCAAAGAACGGCACAGACTTAGCGAACAGCAAGATCAAAGGAAGAGGCCAGGATTTGGGCAGGGACAGAGCTCCAAGAGGAGCAGAGGCCAAGGTTCATATAGCGATGGCCCTAGACAGGGGCCCGGGACCACTCCTCATGGGCAGTATGGGCAGTCATCAGCATCGATGCCTACACCGGGAGGTAACTTGGGCAATGCACCGTGGACTAGAGGAGCACAGAGGAGGTCCTGCCTGATTTGTTACAAGGCACACACAGGCCCATGTCGATTCTCTCATAGATGTTATCAGTGTGGAAAGGAAGGACATTTCAAAGACCGTTGTCCCGATCTGCGAGCTGAGGGGTACAGTCATGCCCCATATCAGAGCTTTCCTTATGGCCCCACGGGTAGCACAGCACCTCCTCATAGTACTACAGGGAAGTCTATCAGTGGGAGTAACATGCCTGCTCCACCTCCTCGTCAGCAGCCCAGGACACAGACTAGACTATATGCTATGACCGACGAGGAAGCACAGGCCAGTCCAGACATAGTAACAGGTGCTACTCCCACTCCTCATCCTGATGATGTACAAGAACTCTATACCATGATGTATTTTGCTGAACCTTGAAAGATGATATATATATATATATCTATTTTGCGGTTTTATGCTTAAGTAATTTTATTTATTTTGATGATATTGGGCTAATTGATTTTATAAATTCGGATGATAGGCACTATGATTATCTTTGGAAGAGATGCCCGTGTGTTGATTGACACTGGGGCTTATAGTTCTTTTGTGAGCACGGACTTCGCTCACTATTCTGACAAGGTTCTAGTACCACTATATAAAGCACTATTGGTCATTACTCCCTTAAGGGAGCAGATTGTCAGGAAAGAGGTGTATCGAGACTGTGGAGTTAAGGTGGAGAGCATAGTGTTAAAAGCAGATCTGATTCCACTAGATATACGAGACTTCGATACCATCTTGGGTATGGATTGGCTACACCGACACAGAGCTTCAGTGGACTGTTTTGCTAAGACAGTCAAATTTCGGAGACCAGGGTGTCCAGCATTAGTTTTTCACGGAACTAGACGGGTTCTCCCGAATTGTGTGATATCAGCTTTGGAGGCCCGTAGATTGATGGGTAAGGGTTGTACCGCGTATCTGGCGCATGTTGTAGACACCATAGTGGAGGGACCAAGAATAAATGATGTCCCAATGGTGCAGGAGTTTCCTGATGTATTCCCTGAGGAGCTACCCGGATTACCTCCAGTCCGGGAGTTTGATTTCGCCATTGATTTGACACCAGGCACTGTGCCTATCTCCATTCCGCCATACAGGATGGCCCCGACAGAACTAAAAAAACTAAAAGTCCAGTTGCAAGAATTGTTGGATAAGGGCTTCATCAGACCGAGCACTTCACCTTGGGGAGCTCTGGTATTATTTATCCGAAAGAAGGATGGCACTCTCAGACTATTAATCGATTATCAACAGTTAAATCGGGTGACCATTAAAAATCGATACCCGTTACCTCGGATTGATTATCTGTTTGATCAGTTGCAGGGGGCCCGAGTTTTCTCTAATATTGACCTGAGATCTGGATATCATCAGCTATGGATCAGGGAAGGTGATATTCCCACGACAGCCTTCATGACCCGGTACGGTCACTTTGTGTTCTTAGTGATGCCGTTTGGGCTGACTAATGTCCCAGCAGCTTTTATGGACCTAATGAACTGGGTATTCCACTCATTCCTTGATAAATTTTTCATCGTCTTCATCGATGATATTCTCATATATTCGAGGAGTGATGGGGAGCATTCCCAGCACCTACAGGCTGTACTGCAGACACTCCGTGAGAAGGAGTTATATGCCAAATACTTCAAGTACAAGTTTTGGCTGACAGAGATTGACTTTCTAGGTCATGTGGTTTCAGCTAATGGTATCTTTGTGGACCTGAAGAAAGTTGAGGCAATTCTGAAATGGGAACAACCACGGAGCGTTACAGGGATGCGGAGTTTCCTTGGATTGGTAGGATATTATCGGAGGTTTGTAGAGGGATTCTCTAAGATTGCCGCTCTACTCTCCAACTTGACGAGGAAAGAGGTCAAGTTTGTTTGGGATGACCACTGTGAGGTGAGCTTTCAAGAGCTCAAATAGCGACTAACGTCAGCACCCATCCTCGCTCTCCTTACTAGCGATTGTGAGTACGAGGTATATTGCGATGCCAGTCGACAGGGATTAGGTTGTGTGCTAATACAAAAGGGTCGGGTTATCGCTTATGCATCCCGACAATTGAAGAAGCATGAACTGAATTATCCTACCCATGACTTAGAGCTTGCTGCTATTGTGTTCGCTTTGAAGATTTGGCGACACTATCTATATGGAGTCACTTGCCGGGTGTATATAGACCACAAAAGCTTGAAGTATTTACTCACTTAGAGGGAGCTCAATCTCAGACAGAGGAGATGGTTGGAGCTTCTCAAAGACTATGATTTGATTATTGACTACCACCCGGGGAAAGCAAACGTATTTACAGATGCACTGAGCTGCAAGTCATTATCATCAGCACCCACTGAGAGTTCTTATCTCTCGTATCTTATTGGGCTCTGCTTACTAGGAGTCAGACTGACGACAGATGATTTTGGAGCACTTTTGGCTAGATTTGAGGTGAGACCGACTTTACTTGACCACATTTGGAGACTTTAGTCTACTGATGAGGAGTTTCAGGGAATTGTTGAGAGGATCAACAAAGGGGAAGGCGGAGACTTTAGAGTCAGGGATGATGGCTTAGTAGTTTTTCGGAGACGTATCTGTATTCCAAAGGATGATGACCTTAGACGTGCCATATTGGAGGAGGCTCACTCTTCAACCTATGTTATGCATCCTGGTAGCACAAAGATGTACCGGACAATTCGAGAAAGTTACTGGTGGATGGGTATGAAGCGTGAGATAGCCAGTTTTATTGCCCGATGCTTAGTATGCCAGCAGGTAAAGACTGAGCATCAGCGGCCCGCCGGCACACTACAGCAGCTTCCCATTCCTGAGTGGAAGTGGGAACACATCACCATGGATTTTGTAATGGGTCTTCCACGGACTTTGGCACGACACGATGCTATCTGGATGATCGTAGACAGACTCACCAAGTCCGCACATTTCCTTCCTATCCGCAGTAGCTATCCACTAGAGGGTTTGGCTCGCCTATATATTAGTGAGATAGTTCGACTACATGGAGTTCCAGTGTCCATTGTATCGGACAGAGACCCATGTTTTACTTCCCGATTTTGGTCGAAGTTACAAGAGGCCATGGGTACTTGATTGAAGTTCAGTACTGCATTTCACCCCCAGACGAATGGTCAGTCTGAGAGGACCATTCACACACTAGAGGATATGTTGAGATCTTGTGTCATGGACTTCAAGGGAAGTTGGGACCAGCACCTCCCGTTGATCGAGTTCGCCTACAACAATATCTACCAGGATAGTATTGGGATGCCACCATACAAAGCCTTATACGGTAGAAAGTGCCGGACACCCTTATTTTGGGACGAGGTCAGGGAGAGACAGCTTGATTGTATAGATTTGATTTAGGAGACCCGAGAGAAGGTGAAGGTCATCCGTGCTCAGATGAAGGCTGCCTAGGATAGGCAGAAAAGCTATGCTGATAAATGACAATGACCTTTGGAGTTTGGGGAGGGAGACATGGTGTTTTTGAGGATATCCCCTTGGAAGGGGATGATTCGATTCAGACAGTGGGGAAAGCTTAACCCCAGATACATTGGACCTTTCCGAGTCCTTGAGAGGATTGGAAAAGTGGCATATAGATTGGACTTACCACTTGAGCTAGCACGGATTCACGATGCATTCCATGTATCGATGCTGAGGAAGTACCTTCCTGATCCTTCCCACGTATTGGAACCTCCACCGGTAGAGTTGAGCGATGATTTGAGCTTCCCCGTCCAGCCTGTAGGCATCTTAGACAGACAGATCAAGAAGCTACGGAGCAAGGAAGTCCCCCTAGTCAGAGTACTTTGGAGGAACGACCAGGTCGAGGAGCAGACTTGGGAGCCTGAAGATGCCATGACGAGACAGTACCCCCAACTACTTATGTATAGTTTTATTTTAGTTTCGAGGACGAAACTTTTTATTAGGGGGTTAGGAATTGTAACACCGATTTTCGATGATTGTATATCATATACTACTCCTCATGTTTCTAAATATATAAGCATCCTTTTGAGACATCTATTTAATTATCTATTTATTTATTTTGAGATTTCGCATCAAAATTGCTAAAACTGAAAATTTTATCGGTAAGCCGAAAAACTCCTCAGAAAGTACCGGCAAGGCCTAAAGAAGTCAAAAATAGCTAAGAGAATACCCACACACTTAAATAAAGATATTTAAATGAAATTTCACATATTTAAAAAATTTCAAACAAAATTTCATAGGGACCAAAAATGTAAATTGTTAAAAGTTAGGGGTTTAAATGTAATTAAGGAAAGTTAAGGGACTAAGTTGCAAACCACTCAAGGATGGACAATTGGAGCCAAATGATTGGTCAAGAAGGAAGCAAGGTTGGTTAGTGGCCACATAGGATTTTTCACATTCAAGAAAGCTCATTGGATAGAGATTTATGCATGAAAGCTTATTGGGTGGAAATTTTTGCATGAAAACTAACTAGAATAGCTTGTTCTAGCTTGTGACACCTCCTCCCCTTGACATGGGCGTCCAAAGACACTTGGTGGACTGCATGGAGGTTGCTTGTATCAACAATTGCATGGTTTAAGTGCTAGGACAAGTGGAAGGTTAAGATGATGCATGGAATGATCCAATGGTTAAGGAAATTTGGCTAGATTTATAAAAGAACTTGTTTAAGAAGAGTTTGTCTTATTTTCTTCATTCAACTCACCCCTTGCACGAAATTTATAGACTTCACTTCCATTTTTGAGTTCAACTATGGAGCCAAAGAAGTAAGAACATTTTTAGGAATTCTTGAATTTCAATTGAAAGTATAGAGGTATTGTATAGGAAATTTATGTTCATTGTGATTTGATTTTGCTAAGGTGATAAAAAATTCAAGGTTTCAAAAAAATCAAGATCAAGAAGATGAGTATTAGTTAGCAAAAGATCATACAAAGGAAGGTAAAATACTCAAACTTGAAGTCTTTACAAGTAGTGAAATTAAATATATGTACTAGCATGCTAGATATGAATATTTCAATTTGAGGAAACTGTAGTAATTTCATGATATATTATTTTATGATGATTAAAATTTATATTAGTTTATTTCTGGTAAAACTAGACTCTCTAGGCTTTAAAATGAGCTATAGTGCAAAATATGTCATTAAGAAATCGATTTTTGGTGATTTTTGGAAGTTTAGCATGTTTCACAAATTCTGTTTCACGTCCTGTGTATGACCAGTAATTTGTATGAATTTTTTAGATATCTTATGGAAATAATTTGGAGAAATGCTAAATATGAAAGTTTTAGATCTCTGTCTTAGTTTTAAAATGAGATATTATTCACTTGAATCGGAGTTGTATACAGAAAGTGATGATGTTTTTACTAAAACTGTGCAGAAGTTGTTCTGAAACTGAAACAGAGATGAACATTAATTTTTATAAAATTATATATTTAAAATCTGAGGATGGTCAAAACTAGAAACTTTTATATTTATGTCTTATCTTCAATTTGAGATAAGAATCACTAAAATTGGAGAAGGATACTAGGAGATATGAAATTTCTCCCAAAACTGTGCAGAGTTAGTTTTAGGAACTTATACTGAAAAGTGATATATTTTTTTATAAATTTGTGTGTTCAGAATTTGAAAATGGTCTTAACATAAAATTTGAAGATATATGTCGTAGTGTTAAGATAGAATTTAAATTATTTGAATCCGATCAAGATTTTAGAAAATATCATGATTTTACTAAACCTGCGCGTTATAGATTTGTAGAAAATTTTCTCTAAGTATGAAATTTGAGATTTAATCTTGTAAAAGATGAGATTTTTATATGCACATTATAATCCAAAGATATAATATTGAATTAATAAATGATATTATTTAATTTAGACTTAGGGTTCGAGGGGTGACTCGTTCGAGAAACGAGGACATTTAGGGTGAGTTGCGTACCCTCCCCAGTCGAGGTGAGTCGGACGACTATTTTTTACTTTGAATGAAAAATATTTTGGTCATGATTTTTATAAATGAATTTTTAAAATGTGATTTAGAAATGTTTTAGTATTTGTGGCATGTCTTGAAATGATGTTTGTGACGAATTGCATCCTGATGTTATGATTATCTGATAGTGCCTTGTTTTACGAGTAAAAATTTATAAATGATGATTTATGGCACAAGTGTATGATTATGGAATGGTGTATAGTGGCTATAGCGCACTCCCTACCATGGTATTGAGCGTTTACCCGATGGGGTGACGTGGTGGGGTAATACGGGAGCAGGGGTTTGAGTCCCCTGTCTCTGGGCAACGGATCTAATATACGAGCACCCGTGAAGACCGTGTCAACACCAAGGGAGGGGGGAAGATATGTGTGTTTTATTCTTATGATATTGTGATGACCCCTTGGTGGATTTTACCCTAGTTAGACCAAATTATGGGTAGAATATGTTTTTGACACCCCATTGATGTATGATTTGATAATAAGGATGCATATTATTTTGAATTACGCGATATATTTGCAAATGGATGAAATAAAATTTGAAAATGATATTTTGACTTGCCACTCTTACAAATTCATTTATTGTCATATGTAGTCATTGCACCTCACTCACTGAGTATGTGGATTATACTCATCCCTCATATTAATATTTTCAGTTTATACTGTACTTGACATACATTGAGGTACTATTCTACGAGTTTTACTGAGAGACGCTATCGGGTAAGTGATCATACTCATTCTTGTTTACGATTGGACCATGCATATAAATATTATATTTATATGTAAATTGGAGGCAAATATTTTAAAGAAAATTTTTATTGAAAACTATTTTTTTTAAAATATTTCGCTGTATAATTTTGACTTAATGATATCGAGTAGGGTCATAGTATTAGTCTTGCGTCACCTCGATGTGCGAGTAGGGCATACTCGTGCCTCGAGGAGTCGCGGCGATTTATTCGTATGCTCGACCTGTGGGTCAGAGCGTGACAGAATATGTCAATCAATAATATAGCATTAAAGTCCCATCACCTATATGGGAGGGTATGTCACTCCCTAAATGTACCACAATGTGTAATAAATGTACTTCTCTTACTCGGTCACCAAACGTGTCTCTACAATTGCAACACATAAAATATATAAATAAAATTGAAAACCACTATGTTAAATTATATTTTTATTAATCCTTCATCTAGGACCAAGACATAGGGTATCATAGATAAGTTTCTAATGTGTACATATGCTATCTCCCCTTTTTCACTATTAATCTGGCAACTTCATATGCTCATTTATATACACGCCTTATAACTTCCCTACAAATGTCGGCAGATAAAAATCTACATCATCAATTTAGGGTTCTCCCTAGAACTCTCCATACGTAACTCACCACATACACATATATGCCTCCAAACTTCATGCCAAACTCATTCCCAATCTCTCCCACATTCTATCTCCTTGTATGCCTAAAACAGTCCGCAAAATTTTCAGAAGTTAGTGTACTCAAAATCTCACCTCCTTATGCACAAAATGGTCCACATTCACATTACACATTATACAATTCATCCTTTAAAATTCTGCACGCTAATTTGAATTCATCAGTCCTACATAAGATTTCACATTCTACAATGATTACATATACACATGCTCATATGCATTCCTTACATTCTCGACTACTCTCAAACTAATACACATTTATCACATTACCTTAGAACACATATACTAACTATGCATGCACACACACATTTATCACCTTACCAAAAATTCTGCACACCCTTTTTCCTCACATTTCACTTTTCGACTAGCATGAAAATGGCCTCACCTCAATCCCTTTTGGTGTAGAAAATTTCTACACATTATTAAACTACATTCCTTGGCCTTTAATATAGTTTTCTTGCACAACTACATCCCATTGTCCTCAGTCAACAAATACAATTACATACTCATAATTCTCACTCAGATTTCTGCACACAAAATTTATAAAATGAATGATACATTTTTTTAGCTCACTAATACACCTTTTCCCATCATTTTAAATCAACAATCATACACAAATATTGATCATTTTTGCACTAGAATTCAGCACACATGAGTGGCCTTTTGAAACTCAATTCTCAGCTCACCAAAAACACATTTCTTCTCCAAATTCTCAGCCACATAAAATGTAAATTTTTCTATACACATTCCTCATGTTTTATTTGGGTTCCACCTAGACTTTAAGTTATAGAATCATGCTAAAATATCATATTAAAACATTCATACAAGTTTTTCCAGTTTCAGCAAAGTGTAGAATTTCTTTTACCTCAAATTGTTGATGTTTCAAGCCCAACCAAGACCTTTCTTCAAAAGATCTCATTCTCCTCCTTGCTCTTAACTCTCGGTCACCCTAGATTCACCAAATTAACATCCTTCTTTTGGCTCCAAAACAAAGTATGTTATACTAGGGTATGAGAGAAAACTACTTACCTAGAAATGTTTGGTTGAAACTTGAAGAAAACCAAGTGTCCCTTCCATTTGAAGCTCTTGGCTCTCTTTGATCTTCATTATGCAAATCCCTTCTTTTTGCTTCAATTTTTAGATATGTTGTAATTACGCTTGTGAGGAATTGATCTATGTAAAAATATTGGGGTAGTATTGTAGAAAATTTTTGAGTCTCTCTACCTTGAAGCTCACGGTTTTGAGAGAAGAAGAATGGAGAGCATTTTGCTTCTTTGGCTTTGAACATCACGCGGTTTTGGAAAGAAGAAGCTAAGTGTTTTGCCTTGTTAACTTTTTCCCCATTCAATCCTAGCCATCAAACATTCTCAAGATCAATTCTAAACCATTGGATTACTTGCTCAAAATCAAGAATTCACTCCCTCTCTCTCACGGTTTTGCCCTTTCACTCACTATAAACACACTTTCTCACACTACACTCACTTTTTCATTAATTGAATGTCTCCCGCCAACCAAGATCCAATGGCTCACAATTTTGATCCAATGTCAAGTCAAATCCTCACCATTGGTTTGTTTTCAAGAAGGCACACACTTTCACACCATGAATAGTATTTTTGTCTCTCACTAACTCAATCTAAGGGTTCAAATTAATTCATCTCATTTCCACTAAATTTCTACCCTTGGATTACTTCTCAATGATCACAAAATCTCTTCTCTCCTCACCGCATCTGGCCATCTCCCTCTCTCACTCTCCATACCCTTGTTTGTTTCACGTTTGGGGGAAGAGTAATTATCAAATTGCTTCAATCTCAACCATTGATCATTTCAAGAGTTATTCCCCACCATTGGATCATTTTGCACCAAACCAAAAATCATTTTCTCTCACTTCTTCAATCTAATAATTACAATCTAATTACAAATCAATCAAAAATTCTAACTATCCTTCTAAATTATTATTAATTCCAAATGAGTCCCTTGACTTAAATTTCATTTGACCCCGAAAATTTTTATAATTTCATATTAGACCCAAAATCTCGTATTAAACCTAATTTAATTTGCCCTGCATTAAAACGTGATTGTTTAGCCTTACCAAGACACATTCGACCTGGCTAGGGTTTTATCGGTGATTTTCAAGAAATTTTACAATTTAGCTCTACGAAATAAGATCTACTCAAATTTGAGGTTCTTATACACTCTAGAGTCATTCTTATTATTATTAGACCATTTGTGGTCATTTTAGAAATTTTTGATTTGATTGCGATTTGGGTCGAAGTTTTCAGAAGCAGATATTGCAAAAAAATTGTTTAGTAGATTTTCTATGTAGAAACATGAGTAAATCATATATAAAATGAAGAGGAGTACAAAAGTGAGTACACTGAGGTATCGGTGTTACAGATATGCTCTGTTAATTTGGAAATTTTATAGTTTCCATTCAATACGACAGTTTTTTTATTGGTTCTGGTTTAGTCCATGAGGGACTATATGCACTGGATGTGATTTTATTTTAATAGTGTTTCTTGTAATCCTCCTAAGGTGAAAGAAGATGAACCGGTTAGCAATGAGTGGTCTGTAGGACCCCCTAACTAGTTTTGTCTAGATCGCAAAGTTATAAGAAAACCATTCGACAATGCAATAAGAGCTGAGACTCCATTGTAGTCAGTTCACTCCGACATCTATGGCCTTATGAACGTAAGCACACAAATGGAGTTGTGTACTACATTACATTTATAGACAATTACACATGTTTCGGTTACGTCTATCTCATCTCGTACAAGTTTGAGGCATTGAGATAATTCAGGACGTTTATTAGTGAGATTGAGAATCAGTTTGACTTGAGAGCGGAGTCTCTTAGAACCAATCGAGACGCGAGTATTTATCTGAAGAGCTCTATTTCCTAGATTTTGTGTACTTTTTCATCCCTAATATCTCATCAGTTAGAGATTTTTTTACAAAAAAAAAAAAAAAAAAAAAAACACAAAAATCTAGGAAGCTGCTTCCAATTCAAAATTCTTGAAGGCTTGCAATCGATCAGGACACCTATTGGAAATTATAAAAGAGATCTGAAAATTATGGATCCATGTAACACTGAGAAAAAAAAAATAAATAAAAAAAAATAAAAAGAGAAAAGGAGTAAACAAACACACACTCCGGGTCCCACCCACCACCGCTTTATTTTTCTTTTTTCTCATTCTCTCTCTCTCTTCCTCCCCCAATTTCCTCTGCTCTTTGCCGAAACCCATCCCCTTCTCTCATCCACACTCTCTCACTCTCACCTTTCATCTCTTTCTCCCTCTCTATCTCTCTCTCTCTATTTCAAACACCAAAGAACCTTAGGCCATGATATCAAGCGATCAAGCCTTTAAAACCCTGCAATTAGGGCTCCACATGTGGGACGCAAATTGGGTTTTTAGTTTCAACAAGAAGAAGACTGGAGTCTTGGATAAATGTTGGTTTATTCATTATCTGACTAGGTATATTTCCTTTCTCTCTCTCTCTTCCTCTCTTTCCCTCGACTGTGAAAGTTAGGGTTTTTATTATATCTGAATTGAATTTGATTGTGATCGAATTTATTAACACTTTGGAAAAATTTGTTGAGATCCTTTCGTAGTGATTGTATTCATTTAAAATTTGGATGAAAAGCCATAATGTAAGGTATTTAGGTTGAACTTTCAAGACATGGGTATATTTAGCCACCGGTAAAATTGCTTGCATCTTTACTTAAAGTTTTTAGTTCAATTTTTAAAAGAAATCTCTTCTTAAGAAAAAGAGGTAACGCTGTTGACACCAATGTTACCTAGATTTTGGTACAATACAATATGGTGTAGGTTACTAGTTCAGGATTGCTGTACATTATGTACCCTTGTATGTTGTATATGAGAGATAGGCTTGGTAAATGTTTGGATTGTTATTTTAGGAGAGTTTGCTTATATTAAGTTGCTTATATTAAGCCCTTCATTTGTTTTTATTGTGTTTATTGATAGGTATATTTAAAGTAGCTCATAATGGGTACTAAAACAAATAAAAGAAAGGAAAAACAGCCATTAAATATTATAATTACTGTTTTGATTAAAATATTATTTTGTTCAAACCTAGACTAAATTTTGAGTGTAGAAATATAATGTATTAGTTTGCATGATTTGGATTGTAGATTACTAGACGAAAGGAAGACCATAGTAATTATTGTCTACCCATCACTTATTTGGACTACTCACTTTTGGTGGTTGGTTTTAAGTACCATGTGACGTTTTGATTTTGGGGCGTTGGTTATCCTTGGGGCATTTTAGTTGTTAATTAACGTTGCATATTACGTATTCCTTCTAGGTAGTACATTAGGAAATTAAAATATTGTAGTGCCACCTGTGGGGCCTCTTTGAATCTTGTAAGTTTTAATTTCTACAAATTTGCTAATTGTAAAAAAATACCACATGGGAGGAGTAATAGGTATTATATAAGAATAGGTACGAGGATAATAATATTTAAAAATAAAGAAAATGATGTAATTTTGTTTGCATTTGTAATTTTGTGGAATGAAAGAGGGTGAAAATTTATGAATTGTTTTGGAAAATGGTTATAAGTGGAATTGGTGTTCAACATCTTAGGTTAACGTATTTGGAATCAAAGGAGGGATTTGATTTTGTTTGGTTTGGAATTGGGAGTGCGCACCCTCCCCGAATTATGAGTGGGCGGTTATGTTTCATATGAATGAGTAACTATTTTCAATTATGTTTTATAAATTGAATTTTGAAATGAATTTGAACTAGATTTATAAAGTTTTGTGAACATGGTGTGCCTCAAACGAAATTTGAATAAATATATGACTCTTGTACTGAGTTATTGAGTTATTTGTATCATGTTATAATTGAATACTCATGTGAAACCTGTATTATTGCTCTACGTTGAAATTTGAGCATGAATTGATTTATAAACTGAATTTGGTAACAGGTTCTTAAAAATGATTGTAGTCTTAAGTTTTGTCACGGATCGGGTCATCGGGATGACGTGGTTAAACCTGTTTAATTTGGCTTGGTGGTAGGAGGGTTGGAGAGCCTCCTCAAGCCGCCATGATAACGTGAATGCATCCCACAGATCTCCAGGCCAATGCCAAGGTGAAAGGGATTTTAAGAAAATTGTGAAAAACCTATTAGCGGAACCTATAAACGGCCATTGGTAGGATAATGATTTCGGCATATCTCAAAATTGTGAAACATGAATGTAAATTGTTTGATTTGTTCATATGAGTCATGGTGGTTTAAAAAAAAACTGTTTTATACGAATGTTTTCAATTATTGCAATGCATTTTGTATATGATTGTTTGGCACAACCATTTTCACTCCTCATTTATGTATTGCATGTCATTGCACTCCATTCACTGTGTATTTTAAATACTTACTCTTCTCTTCTAAATTTTTTATAGGAAACTTAAGAGGGAGACATCATTTTGAGCCAGTCGAAGAGTTATTTTTGTTGAATCTCAATAGGTATTGGGATATGGATTTTGTTTTGGGATTAAGGTAGTATGATCGAAGGAAGGAAACTTTTGTACTCTTTGTTTGGTTTGAATTTGATTGATATTTGTTTTATTTCTTTTTGAGTAAGTATTAGTAAAATCCTTATTTGAAAAATATGGAACTTTGTAAATTGTTGTTTAAACATTCCTTTTGCAAGACTTATTGCTTTTATTGGGACATTTGGATTTTATTTTGAATTTTGAGATATTCTGAGTTTGTAAATAGATGAGAAGGTGTTGGAGACTGTTTGGAAGGCCGGGTTGGCCAAATTGCATGCGTATATGAATAGGTTTGGATCCTTGATTTGTGTGCTAATGCATGTTTTTGATATAGGATGATATGAGATCGTCTTTAAAATGATGTTGAATTGTTTTCAAACAGGTTGAATGTCTTGCGCTATCTCGGTATGTGGGGAAATGCTGTCTGTATATCGAGATAACGCGACGGTTGTCGCGTACTCGACGGGAGAGTCGGGACGTGACAATCCAGATATATTTTTTTGATTACTTCCTTTAATTTGCAATTTTTTAATAATTTGGTATACAGATATAGGGTTGTTTAATTATGTATTGATGATAAATTTCATCAAATAAGTCCCTACATTTTCTTCTTTTTGGTGTTTGATGCATATTAGTTTTGGAACTGTTTGTTGATTTTATTGGGTTTCTTTGTTATTGGAGGCAGAGAGAATGCAGCTTAGATCTACTATAGAAAAGAAGTTGCTAATAATTCTTGTTCATACAACTTCAGGGTACAAATGTGTTCATATTTTGCTTTGGATGTGCCTCTTTCTGACCGGTTGAATCAGCTATAGAACCGAAAGATCATTAAGGCTTTGTTGTTGCTTTGGCTTCAGGATACAGTATGATTTTTTATTTTTATTTTTTTTGGGTTCTTTATTCCAATCAGGTGCGTTGCTTTGGCTTCTTGTTCATGTGAAAATCTCTTAATTTCGTGGTCCAAAAGTCTTTCTAGCTTTTTGGGCAATCTCACCATGCCAAATGACATCAGAGAATCTGTCAAGAGCCAGATTAGTGTAGAAAGAGGTGATGCACCCTTGCGCAAATATCAAAAGTATAATAGTTTAGTTTGTTTCTTTCCAAAAAGGTTACTTTCTTCCTCTTCGTATATATAGGGCTTCAAAATCATATTTGACCCTTAACCTTTAAGAACTCTTAAAGCCCCTATGTTTTTGCAAAAAGCAACCCTTGTCGTACTTCCATTACTTTGATGGGTAGTGAAACCTAAATAGTACGATGTCTTATTGGTGCTTTTGTAGTGGAGTGCTGCTTTTCTTTTCTTTGTTTTTGAAATCCCTTCTGTCCTTTAAAATGACTATTCTTGCTTTTTCAAAGAATTGATAAACTGAGATGTCATACAAAAGCATAGTCTTTCGGGCATACATGAAAATTTTCAATAAAATTTAGGTATAGTTCCATCATTAAATTGCTATAGTAAGAAGCGATTTAGCACTTTATTATGGAAATATAAAAAAGCAATGATTAAATTGCAAATCCATTTATTTTTTGAAGGTATCATATTACCCTTTTCAACCCTAAGCATCCATTTAATTTTGTTTAGTTCCATTAGCTTCAGCTTCTTCAAATGAGTGAAACCTCATCGTGATTTCTTTGACAAATTGCGGGCTATCTTGATTTGCAAATCATTGACATCACCACTCTCCATGCAGAAGCTTATACATGATTTGTGAGAGCTCCTTCTCTCTATTCAACTTTATTTGCTTATCTAATTGTTGATGCATCCATTTTCTTTGCCCTTTGCCTAAGGAAGCTATCTTGCTTCATTTTCTGGAGCATGTGCTGTCTTGTCTTCTTTTTGAGTGCTCTATCACATCTTCACTTTGAAAATTTTCTTTTGATGGATGCCGTCAGATTCTTCTTTTGAAAAAGTTTCCCCTTTTGAAGCAGTGTCTTCCAAGGAATACTTCTTGTCCAAGGAATAAAACTTCCTTGTATTGATGCTGAATACTTCTTATCCAAGGAATAAAACTTCCTTGTCTCTTGTGCAAGTCCATCTTTTGATCTGTTGTTGAAAATTTCATATATTATTGGACAATTTCTTTTTATTTTTAATTATTAAGATAAAATGGTGGCTATCCCTTGGAATTGGACCTCGACTCTTCTTGAAAATTTTAATGTATTTATTCAATCTATCCTACTTTTAATGTATTGAACTGATAAACGATATAATGTTGAATTAAACAAAAGAACAATTTTGTTTTTGAAAAGCATTTTGTTCGTCAACATTAGAGTGCGATATATTTACTATTTCCTCATGTTCTATCCAAAAAAATTAATTGTTCTTGAATTATTAATGGGTTTTACACAGATGGAAAATGAACCTTGAAGCATTGTGGATTGGGGAAAGCTTAATTGGTCTTTGGGACACGCCTGCAAACCCGAAATAAGTTATTACGCCCGACACCTTCAATGTTGAAGCCTCGTGGATATGGAAGCCTGGTGGGCAATGTCCTTATTTGTCACTATGCACAAGTATTATAGGGTTGATCATATGGAAATGATTCTTTCTTCCACTGTCACAGCAGTAACTAGACCAGGCTCTATCTCCCATTTTCATGGGTACCATTCGATCCTGAGCCACGGAAAAGAAGAATGAAAAGAGAATTGGACGGTGCTTTTTTCTGCCCCGACTTTCTCGCCCACTTCACCTTGAAAAGCCGAGATTTTGATAAGACAACACACGTCTCAATCTATTCTTTGTTTGACATGCAGAGAGCAGAGAGATTGATGATGATTTTAAGTAGTACGAGAAAGAAATTAAGACCTTTTGTCATTTTCAATTCTTCATTATTAATTACTCCGAACCCTTGTAACCCCAAATCACATTCACCACCCTTTTTCTATCCTTGTTCTAAGCGACCCTCTCATCCTCTCTCTCTCTCTCTCTCCCTCTCTCTCTCTCTCTCTCTCTCTCACTCTCGCTCTCTTTCGCTTTCTCTCCCCAACCCCAAATGGCTGTGGCACCAATTGTGTCCTCCTACAATGATAAAATCAGACCACTACTTGACGCAGTGGACAAACTCCGCTACCTCAAAGTTATGGAGGAAGGAATTCAGCTTCCAACAATCGTCGTTGTTGGCGATCAATCCTCTGGAAAATCGAGCGTTCTTGAATCCCTCGCCGGAATAAGTCTTCCAAGAGGCCAAGGCATTTGCACGAGAGTTCCTCTCATAATGAGACTCCAAAACCACTCTGTTTCAGAAACGGAGCTTTCATTGGAATTCAATGGCAAAACTCTCAAGTCCGACGAATCCCGTATCGCTGAAGACGTAGTTGCAGCTACTGATGAGATTGCAGGCGATGGAAAGGGAATTTCTCACAACCCATTAACGCTTTTGGTGAAAAAGCAAGGAGTTCCCGACTTGACAATGGTTGATCTTCCTGGAATTACTAGAGTTCCAGTTAAAGGACAACCAGAAGACATCTATGAGCAGATTTCAAATATCATATTTCAGTACATACAGCCCAAAGAAAGCATAATTCTCAATGTACTGTCAGCAACTGTGGATTTCTCGACATGCGAATCTATTCGGATGTCTCAGCGTGTTGACAGAACAGGGGAGAGGACTTTGGCTGTTGTGACTAAAGCCGATAAAGCTCCTGAAGGTTTGCTTGAAAAGGTCACTGCAGATGATGTGAACATTGGGCTTGGCTATGTTTGTGTCAGGAACAGAGTTGGTGATGAAACATATGAAGAAGCAAGAGTCGAAGAAGTTAAGTTGTTTGAATCTCATCCGCTTTTATCTAAAATTGACAAATCTATAGTGGGTATTCCAGTTTTAGCTAAAAAGCTTGTGCAAATCCAAGCAATGAGCATTTCAAGGTCTTTGCCTGACATTGTGAAGTTGATCAATGCGAAACTAAGTAATAATGTGTCAGAGCTCAACAAAATGCCTCAGAATTTGTCATCTATTGCTGAGGCCATGACTGCTTTCATGAGGATTATTGGCTTGGTTAAGGAGTCTCTAAGGAAAGTTCTTATTAGGGGAGAATACGATGAGTACCCAGATGAGGAAAACATGCATTGCGCTGCGAGATTAGCTGAAATGCTCAATCAGTACCATGATGATCTTCAGTCTTCTCAAAATGAACTTCATCATGCAGGAGATTTTCTCATGGAAGAGATCAGAATTTTGGAGGAAACTAAGTCTATTGAGCTTCCAAATTTCCTCCCTCGAACTGCCTTCTTGGCGATCTTGCAGAGACAGGTGAATACTATTTCTGGAGCTCCCATTTCTTTTGTAAGAAAAGTTTGGACTTATGTTGGAGAAGTCGTGATCAGTGTTTTGATGTTTCACTCGGACAACTATCCTCAGCTTCAGTCATCTATGAGAAGAGCGGCAAACGGTCTCATTTCGAAGGTGATGGAAAATTCTGTTGGTCAAGTAATAGAGATGGTGGAGATGGAGAAGATGATTGACTATACTTGCAATCCTAATTACATGTCTTGTTGGAACAAGCTTATGTGCCAGATAGATATGTTTATGGAAGTTGTCGGAGATGATTGCAAGGGAAACAAAGTGAAGCTTAAAGCATTTGGTGAAGTTGAGATTGGTCACTTGAGGAAGCATGGGAGCGTAGTGAGGGAGGCATTTGATCTGAAGATGAGGATGACTGCATATTGGAGGTTTGTGCTGATGAGGCTTGTGGATGGCTTAGCCTTGCATCTGCTTTTCAGTCTGAATAAGTTGGTGAATAAAGATATGGAAACCGAGATTGTGAGTGAGATGATGGCACCAACTGGTGGAGGGATTGAGCAGATGCTGGAGGAGTCGCCGTCTGTAGCGGAGAAGAGGAAAAGGTTGAATAAGAGTATTAAGTTGCTTAAGGAGTCTGAGCTTGTGGTGACTAAGATCATGGACAGGATCCATTTGCTTGATGTTTGATTGCAACTATTGCTGCTGCATTTCTGTTTGCTGTTCAGGCATCTACTTTGTTTTCTTTTGTTTATTAGGCTTGTTTTATATTAGATTATGATCCAAACTTTTGCTGGTTTTTAGTCCGTGTTTATGTGGAAGCCTTTATTTATATTGCTAATGCGCAAGAAGTCGAAATTTAATTTCTGTTGGAAGTTTTCTGTTTATTTTACCGTCACAAGTTTTAAGAAATTTTGAAATGTTCAATTCTTATTAAGACGAGGCAATCAAGGGCCAAAACCCTATTTTGGTCCTTATAGAAATATAACCTCCCTGTAGAGTACCAGAACCCTTTTTCTCAACTCGGAATCTCTTAAGTTTGAATGACAAATCTAATACATGTTTTAATTCAAAAATTCGAACCAAAATAAGTGGAAGTATAAAAAGAAATTTTAAGATTACCTCTGATCATACTCTTATTCTTTACTTCCGGTGAATGTAAAAGTATCAAAATGATCCTTAGGATATGCACAAATTTTCTTATCTCTCAATTTTACTCAATAGATGGTGTGGCGTTTAAAAATTCAGATTTAGAGATCTAATGCACTAAGAGGGATTTATATAGCCTCTCAACCATCAAAGAGCTATTAAAACCTCATAATTATTACCCTAATTCATGGCTGAACGTTATAGAAATTGAATTGAAGATTCAAAATGGAAAAACAAGATTAATTGTATGGAGATATGAATGGGATACCAAAATCCTGTCAAATGCATCCCCAATTCAAATTCCTTCAATTTTTATCACATTTAATCTTTTCGATTATATTTTTCCTAATTAATTTGATATTAAATTCAATTGAATTTGAATTCCAAAAGTCTAACATTCTCCCACTTGGCCCCACAAACCGACTTGAAATCAGAAACAAGTCAATTTCTTATGAGAATATAGTACACGAGTCACGATGATAAATCCTCTAAAAGTGAATATTATCTTTCGTGTACTACAATATATTCTATTTTCATATGACATTTACTTTATAAATAAACCCTACGTTTATTCATATCTAAATTCGATGAATTTATCTCAAAATAGAAAAATGTGTACATAATTTTATTGAAAAAATTCAACTCTGAGTTTCATTTAAATAAGTCAATAAGTCCATATTTATAACATGATTCATGAACCTATTTGGTCCCATGCCTTTGATTAAGGGAATAGTCAACATATAATCAGTATTAATGTGTTAGATTATAACTTTATTTTCCAACATTTTTTCCTAATGGTTAAATATTTTATGTCGATGTGCTTATTTCAACTGTCACTCTTATTATTCTTAACAAAAAATATAGCAGCTAAATTATCATAAAATATATATAATGGTTTAGGTACAAAATCTAAAACCCTAAAATCGAATATGAAATTCTTGAGCCACACCGCGTGTGATATAACCTCAAAACACGCCATGAATTCAACTTCTATAGTGGAGGTCGCAGTCCATGTCTACTTAGCACTCCTCCATGGCACAGCTCCATAGGACATCGTGAAGATGTAATTCGATATTGATTTCTAGAAATTAACACAGTCAGCAAAGTCCGAATTCAAGTACCCGACTATTTCCAGGCTGTCGGTTCTTTTATATGTAATCATATACTTCTTGGTGCCTTAAAGATACCTCGACATCTTCCTTACAACCTTCCAATATTTCAAACCCAGGTTATTTTGATATCTACCAAACATACCTACAATATGTGTTATATTAGGTCTTGTATAGACCTGTACATATATGAAACTTCTAATAATAGAAACATATAGGATGTTAGTCATTTACTCCATTTCCAAATCTGTCTTAGGGTATTGATCCAAATTGAATATATCCCCTTTAACAATTAGAACTATCCTTGAGGATTAGTTCTCCATCCTACATCTCTTAAGTATTTTGTTGATGTGGATCTCTTGAAATAGTCCCAAAACTTTATAGGATCTATCTCAATGTATTTTTATATTGATGACATAACATGTAACCCCTAAATATTTTATCTCAATGTTCTTAGAGAGAAACTATTTCACCTCGTACAACATTCATTTATTATTGGTGACAAGTAATATATAATCCACATATAGAATAAGAAAACAAAACCTACTCTTACTGATCCTAAGGTATATGCATTGGTCCATCACATTCTCTTCAAAACCAAATGAAGGGATTACATTGTGGAAATTCAAATACCACTAGCAAGAGAATTGTTTTAGCTCATACGTGGATTTCTTGAGTTTGCATACTAAATGCTCACTACCACTAGAGGAGAATCCTTCAAACTGACATATGTTGTCACGCCCCGACTCTCCCGTCAAGCACGTAACAACCGCCGCGTTATCTCGGCATACGGGCATGACCAACCTATATATCGGGATAGCACAAGACATTCCAATTCTCCAATAAATCTTCCAAAACAATAAACCCATCAAAATAAGAAAATCATATAACAACTTGCTTGCAAAGGACCCATCCGGCTCGTCCCTATACACACAAGCATGCGTCGACACACAATCGGGAGAGGGGTTCCTATACATACAATGCATACAATGCGGCCTTCCTAGCCATTCCAAAATTTCACATAATTCACAATCTCAAAATATTTCAACAATCCCAATAAAAGTCCAAATATCCCAAATGAGAACAATAAGTTTTGCAAAGATAAGTTATAAACAAAATTGGACACTTTCCACATGAACCAAGTATGGATTCCACCAATACTTGTCCCAAAAAATATGACAAGTATCAATTAAATCCAAACTTCAAAAGAATAGTACAATAGTTTTCCTTCCACGGATGAGACTACATCAAGTCTCAAGAGAATAAAATCCACTACCAATACCTATCGTGGATCACCAAAAGATCTCTGAAATAGCCAATGCCAGCCAAAATCTACGCTTCCTCTGAAAAGGATTTAAAGGAGGGGTGAGTATTTTAAAATACCCAGTGAGTGGAGTGCAGTGGTATATAATATATAAATAAGGGGTGAGGGTGGTAATGCCAAATACATGTATCAACTATCATTGAACGCCATAATAAAATTCATTTTCATAAAATCATTCCTATCAATCCACCATGACTCATATAATCAAATCAAATAGTCAAATCTCATTTTTCCACAATTCCGAAAACAATCTTCTACCAATGGCCGTTGGTAGGATCCGCCAAGGGGTTTTTCATAATTTTCATAAAATCCCCACCACCTTGGCGTTGGCCCGAAACTCCATGGGGTGCTACACATTATCCGGTAGCCTGAGGAGGCTCTCCAACCCGCCTACCACCAAACTAAATAAAACAATCTTAGCCACGCCGCCCCAACGGTCCGGTCCGTGGTAAAACTTAGACTACAGTCATTTTTCCCAGCACCATGTTACCAAACTCAATTTATCAATCAATGGATGCTCAAATATAAGGTAGAGAAATATTTCACAATTCACATGAGTATCCCAAAGTAGTATGGTGCAAATAATTCAATAATCAAGTTCGAGAGTCATGGATATTTCAAAATTTCATTTTAGGCATACCACAATCACAAAACAATTTTAATTCCATTTGTAAATTCATTTCAGAACTCAATTTATAAATCATAACTGAAAATAGTTTACTCATTCATATGCACATAACCATCCACTCACATCTAGAGAGGGTGATCATTCCCAATTCCTCAATTAATCCGAAATGACTCCTTTCAAGTGTCCAAAACGTTAACCTAGACCAATCATTACAATTTATCATCAAATAAATCCCATTAAAGGGTTTTCAAATTTTCTCCTAATTAATATATCCTTACTTTACTCAATCACATTTCTAGATTCTCTTTCATCAATTTAGAATTATTTAGCTCACCAATGACCTAATTTTCCAATATTCTTCAATTTTTCTAATTTTTTCCTGAATTCACATAATCCTAATTTAGTTTTTCATGCACATTCCAATCAAAATTTAGGGAAAGCTATACAAATCAACCAAACAAAACTCTATCATCATCTAACACATCCTATCATACTAGGCAGCCTAATTTATATAAAATTCTAGACTTAACCTTAATAACTTCATACAAAATTTCAAGAAAATGCATTTCCTTCGAATCTAACATATTTCAAAATATATATACACGTATTCTCAACCTAAATTCAACAAAAATAGTTCGAATATTGAAGGGATTGAAATTCCTTCACCTATGGTTTTTTGCAGTTCACAACCCTCGTCCGAATGCCTTCTCAGTTTAATCCGAGACCTGCAGTGCATTCCAAACCAACGCAAAGCTTAGTAATTAGGCTTAAATTACCAAGAGAGCCAAAACCCTAAAGCTATAGTCAGAGCCGAGCCAGCCCATACCTGCGCAAAGAAGAAATCGCAGGACATCGCAGCCTAGGGTTTTTGACAGAGCTGTTACCGCCAGGTTGGAGCTTCTGCGATAGTCACAGAAGGCTCTCAGCAGAGAGAGCAGCGCGCGGTTGAGTGGACAAGGGAGGAAGACAGCCTGGGCCGTCGTGCAGTGGTGACTGTCAGAGGAAGGTGTCGGCCACGGGAGGTAGAGAGAGAAACGATAGAGAGGGAGAGAGAGGCAGTGAGCGACGGAGAGTGAGAGAGAATTCAAGAGAGAGGGAAACAGAGAGTGAGATAGAGAGAGACAGAGAGGGGAGACGAGCGATCGTCTAGGCAGTGGCGGTGGCGACGGTGGAACCACCAGTGAGCGGTGGAGAGAGTGGCGAAGGACAGGGAGAGCATGCGGTGGTGGATTCGGGAAGGAGAGCGAGAGAGACGAAGAGAGGGAGTGAAGAGAGATTAGGGCTTCCAGCCCTAATCTAATTTGGGGGGAGGGAGTGCAGCGTTTTGGCTAAAATGCTGCGCTTCCTTACTCTTTGTTTTTTTAAGAAATATCTATATAAATAAATAAATAAATAATCATATATATATTTTTATACCCACTTTTCACTTAATTTTAAATTTCATAAAAATTTGATTCACCACGAATTGCGGATACTGCATTTATATATATACCCAAAATTTCAATTTAATACCCCAAAATAAAAAATCAATAAAATTTAAAATTTTTTCCATTATATTATAAAGATATTTACAACATTTCTAACACTGGATTTTCGGTGTTACATATGTAAATCTCTTCTTCTAGTTCTCCATTAAGGAAAGCCATTTTCATATCCTTTTATTGCAACTGTAGGTCGAAATATGTAACAAGTGTCAGAATGATGCGGAGGAAATCCTTCTTAGCTACCGGAGAAAATATCTTCGAGTAGTTAATTGTTTCCTTTTGGGTAAATCCTTTAGCAATGAGTTTGGTCTTATATTTCTCGATGTTACCTAATAAGTCAGTTTTAATTTTGAAAACTCATTCACATCCGATGGGTTTTACCCCATCTGGCAACTCTATAAGATCCCAAACTCTGTTGCTTCTCATGGAATTCATCTCATCTTTCATGGTATTCAGTCATAAGTTCGAGTCCTTAAAAATCATAGTTTGCAAAAACATTTTTAGGTCCTCTATGACTCCAATATTATAATCAGACTCTTGAAAGTATACCACATAGTCATAGGTATAATTGACATTCTTTCTTAAGTAGATCTCCTTAATGTTGATTCAACAATCTCCGTAGGAGAATGTTGACTAACTTGATCTTGGTCAACTATTTGTAGAATTTTTCAGTTGTCATTCGTACCCTGATTTGTGTCAATAGGCACTTGAGGGTCATTTTGGATAATAACTAACTTAATATTTAAATTTGATAGGATATTTGATGGATCTCTTTCAAGAGTTAAGTCCCGAAAGTGATCCCTCCCACTAACCAAGTCTTTCTCTAGAAATCTAACATTTCTAAATTCCAAAAATCTAGAGTGATAAGATGAACAATAAAACTAATATCCCTTAAATGTATCGACATAACTGATAAAGTATCCACTCACAATCCTTAGGCCCAATTTCTTTTCTCATGGATAATAAACTCTTATTTTTACAAGACAGCCCCAAATGTGTATGTGTCTTAAACTAAGTTTCTAACTTTTAAATAACTCGAATGGAGTTTTGGCTATAGTCTTGGTTAAAACCCTATTTAAAATGTATACTGCCGTCTTGAGAGGTTCAGTCCACAAAAATTTAGATAGTTTGGAGATAGTCATCACACTCTTAACCATATCAAGTAAGGTCATGTTTCTTCTTTCGACTACGTTATTCTAGTAAGGTAAACTAAGCATGGTGTATTGGGTAATGATCTCATTTTTCTGAAGGAACCTTGTAAATGGACTTGGTGCTTGTCTATCATCTATATACTTTCCATAGTATTCCCAATCTTTATCTGATCACATGATCTTTATTTACTTATCGCATTGTTTCTCTATTTCTGCCTTAAAAATTTTAAAGGCATCCAACGTCTCATCCTCATAACGAAGGATATAGAAATATATGTATCATGAATAGTCATCTATAATGGAGATGAAATAACTATGACCATACGAATCTGTACCTAGATTAAAAATATTCGTATATATGATTTCAAACAATTCTGAACTCTTTCTAGCACCTTTTTGAGTCTTATTAGTCTACTTTCCCTTAATGCAGTTCACACAAGTCTCAAATTTACTAAAGTTTAGGATATCAAATATCTCATTCTTTACCAACTTTTCTATTCTCTTTATGGATATGTGTCCTAATCTCCGGTACCACAATATTGAAGAATTTTTCTCAATAACACTTCTTTTAGTTCCTATATGTGTTGTGTTCAAGTAGGTATTGTCTTGTAAATAAATATTGTAAAGTCCATCCAACAATGGACTAAAACCAATGACATTTGTATATAAAAACAAAGTCATTTTATTATCAAGTTGAAAAAATATCCATATTGTACAAGTTTTGAAATGAAAATTAATTTTTTAAAAAACTTAAAGACATAAAAAACTCTTTCCAACTTCAAGACATGTCTGTTTGCCAATATGAGTTTGCAATCTTCAATGGTTTTTACCCATGAGTTCATCTTGTTGCCTGAATAAATGAATTATTCACGATTCACTGGCTTTTTTAGGTTTTACGAGCCCTACAATACATTTGTAACATGGATGGTACATTTTTTAAACCACTTGGACTCTTTCTTTATGTCCATTTTCAGTATTGTGCTCTTTTGGTTTGGTTTGGACTTACCCCTTTTCTTCCCTTGCACAGCTACATGTGCACTTGTGGAACCCTCATTCATTTCCATAAGCAGCCTTCCCTTCTCTTGTACATACATGGTCATCAATTCCATTATGTGTATTGTAGGAGATTTTGAATGGACCATAGGACTACAGGAGAGTGTTCAAGATGAAGTGCACAAGAAATGACTTAGATATCTCAACCTTCAATTTCTTTAGTTGAGCCGCAATATCCTACATCCGTATAATGTGCTCACGCACACCATAGATGGTAGTGAGTCTCATGAAGGAGAACTGCATAATAAGGGTACTAACCAAAAACTTCTCCAATACCTCAAATTACTCATCTATAATTTTAAGAAGAGTACGAGCATTGGTATACTTATTGACCGAACCACGGATATTAGTCGAAATTTTACTTTTTATGAACATGGTACTTAGACGATTAGATTGCTCCCACTGTTCATAAGAGCCTTTTCTTCTGTAGAGTTAGTATCAGTTACCAAAGGTGACTCATCTTTCCGGATGGTATAGTCAATGTCCAAATATCCTAGATGGATAAGAACCATTTCTCTCTATTCCTTATAGTTCCCTCTGGTTAATTTGGGAAAATTTGATTTCAAATCTAAAGTTTGGAATATTACAAAATAAATAAGCATGTTTATTAACTATAAATGAGACATTTAATATATGTCTACGAATGCAAACATATAAAAATAAATTTATCACATAGAAATTACATGCGGGCTAAATTTCTAATTCTATTAGATTTATTTGATCTTATAATAAAATTTAACAAATATAACTTATTCCCCAATTCTTGTGGACTAATTGAAAAACTACCAATAGTTAGTTTGTTTTTATCACTTTATCCTTTTCTATTTAGCCCTATAAAAGAACTTTTCTAATGCACCAGGTTGGTTTCTAGGTAGGTGGTGGATCACAAAGTACCATTTAAGAACTAGTCAGTTTTAGATTTATCCATATTTTTCTGACAGAACCAATCTTGACATATATTAAATCAACTGTACTTATAGTATTATATAAAAAAAAAGAATTCAACCAACTAAATTATTATCGAAAAATAGCTATTTTAATATCTTATCTCCAATTTTATTATTTTTATACAATAAAAATTCCTGTGGATAAAATTCATTGCATAAAATTAATTTTCATAATAAATCTATTTTTTTCCTAATGTGATCATACATTTATATATAATTTTTTACTTAATTATGGCTGTTGTGACTAAATCATAATTAATTTTAAAAATTATATTGATCATAAGAATAATAATATTACTTAATTTTGTCATTCCAAATTACATAAAATTTTAATATGAAAATATAACGAAATTACTTAATGCATTTTATTAATTTTGTATCTTATCTTATTGTACAAAATTATGTCCCAAATTAATTTTATACATAATTTTTCAGAATTTAGGCTTAGAAGATATTTAAAAAATTTTGGGATTTATTGAATTTTTTTTTAAAATTTCCCGACCCAAAATTGGTAAAATATATATATAATTTTTCTTAATTTTGTATACTCCTTTATGTATAAAATTATTTCTAAAAATTAACTTTATGCATAATTTTTAAATATCATACTCCGAAAAAAATGATTATTTTTTTTGAAAATTAATTTTAAAGTCTCATGGACTAAATTGCAACAACTCAAAGGTTTTGAGAATTAAAAATGTTGCAGGACCAAATTGTAACAATATTTTCTTTATAGGTCCAAGGATTGCATTGTTAAAAAATAAAATAAAATAAAATAAAATTGGGAAACCGTGGAATTATTTCAGGTGAGAATTGTAATTATATACCAAAATGCTCACATTAATTCCCGTTAAAAATAAATAATTAAATTAATAAAAATAATAACATCTATACAAGCCAAAACATGTTTCCATGTGGGAACGTTGACTTTTCAAGATGGAGCTTGAGTGGTGGCCCCAAACATTAAATGCTTTTCCGTAAATACCAACACGTGTATCCACGTGTCTCCCAGACTCCATTTCATACTGTATGTGCAGTACATTTCAAAAGTCAGTTTCGAGTCTTCTCTACCCGATAACAACCCGAGGGTTCCGACGGATGTATACGCCAGGAAGCCGTGAGAAAGTGTAAAAATATTTCAAAATAATTTTTAAAAATATGATTTCAATCATAATAATATAAAAAATTCTAATTTTAAAATGAATTTTTTAAAAAATTTAAAATTTTAGATCAAATATTCAAAAATTCAAAAACTTTAATTTTAAAATTTGTTAAAAGAAATACAAATAAAAATAAAATTGACTCTGATACCAAATATTAATTTATATGACAAACCTATGTTTAATTCAAAATTCTGTGACAAAAAAAACGGAAGCATAAAAAGGAGTTTTAAGGTTATCTTCAATCATATTCTTGTTTTTCACTTCTGACGAATATAAAAGTATCAAATCGATTTTTGAAACGTGCACAATCCTTCTAAAACCTCAATTTCACTTAATAGATGGTGTAGAGTTTAAAATTTTAGATTTAAAGATTCAATACACTAAGAGAGAGTTTATATAGACTCTCAATTATCAAAAAATCATTAAAATCTCAAAATTATTATCCTAATTCATTACCAAACGTTATAGAAATTGAATTAAAAATTCAAAATAGAAAAACAAAATTAATTGTGTGAAGATTTGAATGGAATATCAAAATCTGATCAAATACATTCATAATTCAAATTTTTGCTATTCTTATCATATTTAATCTTTTCAATTATATTTTTTTAATTAATTTGATATTAAATACATTGAATTCAATTGAATTTGAATTCCAAAAGTCTACTCCAGAGGGTATTAGTTTGTACCGAAGATATTTTCCTGCATGTTGGGGTTGGGAGGACTCTATTCTAAATGTGGATTCTTATACATACGAATACATATCAATATTGTTACCTCTTTATTTGCATGCGGAGTAGAAAATCCAAAGTTTTGAATCTGTATGCTCCAACATTGTTACTCATAACACCTACTACCAGAAAACACGATATCAGTGACAAAAATTAGTAACGAATAATTATCCAACGCTAATTAGTAACATGTTGGTCCCAAAAACAACTAAGAAGAGGGGTTGAATTGATTGTCTAAACTTTGACTTTTCAAAAGTTTATTTAACTCCACTTAGATCTAATTGAACCTATGGTCAATATATAGTATATATATAGCAAAAATTAAAAGAGAAAGTAAGGAGACAAATCTGGTTTATAGTGACTCGGTTTTGTGCCTACATCCACTTTTCCAACCAAGTAAGCCGGGATCTAACAACGTGTTAGTTTCCACAATGATCTGAAACAACAATGTACAACCACTTATCGACTTCTGATTTTCATATCATGAAAATTGTTTCGTCCAACAAAGGAAGACTCAACACATACAATAACTCACTCACAAAGCACACTCTTACAATTCAAACCAATGCTGAATCAAATAAATATAGATGTAGAAAACAAAAAGGTTTTGAAAGTTCAGAATACAAAATTTTTTATCTCTGTTTTTTCTCTGAATTTGCTATTGTGTTTCTCAATCTCATCTCTATTTCGAAACTGTCTTCATGCTGTTTATTGTGTTAATTCAAAATTCAAATTTTTGCAGTGAAAAAATCTCAAACTTACTAGCAACAACCCAAGTAACTTCTCTGGTAACTTCTTTGAAAAATAGGCTGCAAATCCTCCTCAATTTGTGAGATTTATCAGTAGTAAATAATTTTTTTTGAAGATTAAACATCCCTCTATCATATTGAAAAACTATTTTGATTATATTCATATTATAGCTCTTCCATAAAATTCGAAAACCACTTCAGAAGTTTACCTCTAGTTCAGAATTTTTCATAACAACTTGCTAATTTCGTCCATTTATTTCTCCACCAAAATCTCGAAATAATTGTGTCATGAATCCTCACATTTGTTGTCCAACTATAGTATAATAATATTGAATAATTAAATTCATAAGTTCTTAACCAGTAGTGAAGTTATCGATGTCCAAATACCCCTTGAAACCAAACTTCTGAAAAACAATTTTGCTGTGAAAAATAGATAACCAACCAACTTGCAACAGATTTTTCTCCAACATACCAACAAGATATTTGTACTATAAATGCTTGAAATTGAAGCTCCACACATTCTCTTTGAAACATAAGCTTCAGTTTTAAAAGTACTTAAGCACATAAGAAAATATGACTATCCAAACATACCCAAATGATTATGCTTCAACACTTAGAAAAATTTCAAAGTGTTGGAATGCCAAGTGTTCTCTTGTTGTGAGATCTTTTATGTATATCAAGACTCAAATATAGGTTAAGTGTAGTACCCTAACTACAATGACCTTACTGGCTGGGTCTTCACCAAATATATATATAAAAAAAAAAAAAAAAATCTTTCTATGACCAAATAAGTCTTGCTTCTATGACATGTTCTATAACTGGTTCTATGACTTTTGTTTAATAAAATTTATCTTTTGAATATAAATTCTACACACTAAAAAAATGGTCAGAACAATATGAGGGATTTTGTTATCATCAAAACTAATGAGACAACAATTTCCTCAAAATAACATAATTGCGATGAAATGATTAGCGATGGAAAAATCCGTTGAAAAAAATTCCATCACTAATCCGTCATTAAAATTAGCGATAGAAATATTTCCGTCAGTAATCCGTCGCTAATACTTGAAAAAAAAATTTAGACAAATTAACGAAGGAATTAGCGACAAAAAAATCCGTCGTTGAAATTTCCGTCGCTAAAAGTTGAAAAAAAAAAATTGTACAAATTAGCGACAGAATTAACGATGAAAATATCCGTCGTTAAAAATTCCGTCGCTAATCTATCGCTAAAATTAGTGACAAAATTATTTCCGTCGATAATCCATAGCTAAAATTTGAAAAAAAAAAATTATACTTTTATTAAATATAATTTTGTATTTTTATTAAATGTAATTTTGTATTTTGTAATTTTATTAAATTATGGTACTGTTTATTTATTAAATATAATTTTGAATTTTTATTAAATAAAATTTGTGTATTTATATTAAATATAATTTTGTGTTTTTATTAAATATAATTTTGTATTTTGTATTTTTATTAAATTAGGGTATTGTTTTTTATTAAATATAATTTTGTATTTTTATTAAATATAATTTTGTGTTTTTAATAAATGTAATTTTGTATTTTGTATTTTTATTAAATTATGTAATTGTTTTTTATTAAATATAATTTTGTGTTTTTATTAAATATAATTTTGTGTTTTTATTATATATAATTTTTAATTTTTATTAGATATAATTTTTTGTTTTTATTAAATATAATTTTTTGTTTTTATTAAATATAATTTTGAATTTTGTATTTTTATTAAATTAGGGTATTATTTTTAATTAAATATAATATTGTATTTTTATTAAATATAATTTTGTGTTTTTATTAAATATAATTCTGTATTTTGTATTTTTATTAAATTAGGGTATTTTTTATTAAATATAATTTTGTATTATTATTAGATACAATTTTGTATTTTTTATTAAATTAGGGTATTGTTTTTTATTTAATATAATTTTGTATTTTTATTAAATATAATTTTGTGTTTTTATAAAATATAATTTTATATTTTGTATTTTTATTAAATTAGGGTATTTTTATTAAATATAATTTTATATTTTTTTAATTAAAAATTAAATAAATCATCATTAAAAAAATGTACGAAAAAATGATTTTTTCGATTTTAATCGAGTACGACTAACCATTTCCTCTAAGTTACTATAAATAATATCGCCCTTTAACAAATAATATTGCCCTTTAACGAAAAACATAATAAAAATTTTATTGAAAAAAGTTGAATTAAATTTGTTTTCGTTTTGCATTAGGATATTATTATGAAAGTTTAGATTAAAATATTACTTTTAAAAAATCCTCCTTAAATTTTCCAAGTAAATTATATTATCTAATAATACAAGGGGGAGACCAGCACATCCAAACCAAGCATCCAAACCAATTCGTATTTATAATAAAACAATTATTTTGAGCTCTTTTAAAAATTGTCCAACTTGTTAAGGGCTAGAAATAGAAACAGATGATAATTACTTCTGCTGTCTATTTTTTTTCCATTGGAAATCTACTTTTCTTTTGGCTCGGGCGTTTCTCTGGCTTGTTGCGCCTTTCTCTCACACTATTCTTCTCTTTCGACGGCCATGGCTATGACAAGAAGAATTAGATTCGATCTGATAATCAATTAAACCCAAACGTAAGTAGATTTTATGAGTAATGCAGATTTGCACTACAAGAAAATGACCATTCAACGACGGAAATTATCGATGGATAAAAATTCGTCGCTATTAATGATAGATTAGTTACGGAAAAATCAGCGACGGATTTAACGACGGAAAAATCCGTCACTAATTTTTCTGTCACTAAATCCGTTGTTGAAATTAGCAACGGAAATTTTCTGTCGCTAATCCGTCACTAAAACTTTTTTGGACAAATTAACGATAGATTTAGTGACGAAAAAATCCGTCGCTAATCCGTCACTAAAACCTTTCTGAATAGATTAGCGACGGATTTAGTGATGGAAAAATCTGTTGCTAATTTTTCCAAAACTAATCCGTCTCTAAAACTTGAAAAAAAAAATTGTTTTCGTTAAATATAATTTTTTGTTTTTATTAAATATAATTTTATGTTTTTATTAAATATAATTTTATATGTTTATTAAATATAATTGTGTGTTTTTATTAAATATAATTTTTTTCTTTTTATTAAATATAATTTTGTATTTTTATTAAATATAATTTTGTGTTTTTATTAAATATAATTTTTTTTATTAAATATAATTGTGTCTTTTTATTAAATATAATTTTTTCTTTTAATTAAATATAATTTTGTATTTTTATTAAATATAATTTTTATGTTTATTAAATATAATTTTGTGTTTTTATTAAATATAATTTTGTATTTTTATTAGATATAATTTTTTGTTTTTATTAAATCTAATTTTATATTTTTATTAAATATAATTTTGTGTTTTTTTTAAATATAATTTTGTGTTTTTATTAAATATAATTTTATATTTTTATTAAATATAATTTTTTCTTTTTATTAAATATAATTTTGTGTTTTTATTAAATATAATTTTGTATTTTTATTAAATATAATTTTTTTTTATTAAATCTAATTTTGTACTTTTATTAAATATAGTTTTGTATTTTTATTAAATATAATTTTGTGCTTTTATTAAATATAATTGTGTCTTTTTATTAAATATAATTTTTTCTTTTTATTAAATATAATTTAGCATTTTTATTAAATATGATTTTTTTTTTATTAAATATAATTTTATGTTTTTATTAAATATAATTTTGTGTTTTTATTAAATATAATTTTTATTTTTTTAAATATAATTTTTTGTTTTTATTAAATATAATTTTTTATTTTTATTAAATATAATTTTATATTTTTATTAAATATAATTTTGTATTTTTATTAAATATAATATTTTGTTTTTATTAAATATAATTTTGTATTTTTATTAAATTAGGGTATTATATTTTTAATATTGAAACTTACAAATAAAGTATAGAAGTAGAAAAAAATAAATTAATAAAACAAATGTGATGATGGCATGGTGATTAAGACTCTCAAATTCTCTCTCTCACACCTGGATTCGAATCAGGGTGGGAGTACATTTTCAACAAATTAAAAGCTGAGGCGCGGGTGGGAGCACACGAGGCTGGGCGGGCGGGCGGCCGGACTTGTACACTTGGGTTTGCTCTTACTCACTTCAGCGACGGATTATTAGTGAAGTGACTTTCAGCGATGGAAAAATCCGTCACTAATACTTTCAAGGATGGAAATTTATGTATCTGTGATGGATATTTCTGTCGCTGATACCCATTTTGCTAGTAGTGTTGTGTGAGTTCAACATGCAATTGTTTTTAGGTAATGATGGGACATAACCTAAAGGCCCGTTTGGGCAGGACTCAGAATCTTATAAGCTCATAATTCAACAAACATCTCACACCCCAGTGTGTCAATAAGTAGAGGTTTATCTTCTCGAAATGTGAACATAACTCAACATTTTGGATAATCTATTCGGTAGTGACCTAATCGGTCCGTGGCCTTCAAAGGCATTCAATGAGCTCAAGATGACACGTTCTCCTTTTTTTTGTGATTAACAACTTTGGTTAAGAGCTAACCATTTACCCTCATTGGCGAAAGATAGTATTCATACCTCCTTGATAAAGAAGGAAACCCTTAAAATTTAATCAATAAAGAAAGAATCTCCTTGTTATGTTAAATTTCTTAATTAATAAAGATCTTAAATTTTTTGAGAATATTTGACTAAAAAGTTTTAAGATTTCAGGACAATTTCACAAGAAAACTAGCGTTGCAACATCTAGGATACGCACCACTCACAGGCGACCAACCTATAAAAACATTCTCACGTCTCATCCCAGGTACGTTCTCTAGATACATTACACTCAACACACAAACCATAGGTCTCTCATACACAGCCCTCTCTTTCTCAATCTGTTTCATTTCTTTTGAAAACCGCTCTTTCTGACTTAAGTGTCAGAGTTTCCCCCGATGAAACTCCCTCCAACAATCTTTTGCAGGTTTCATCTCATTCCTCAGAGCTCCTATTCAAGTCAAAGAAGTTAGAATATGTGGAGCTAAAAATCGTCTCCAGTAGATTGGCGTCATCTATGGGAATAGACTGACTCTCTAACTAAACATATCCTTCGTCCCTCATTGCTTACTCTAAACATGATAACCATCAAAAGTAAGGGGTCAATCATTGGTTTCATTGACGACGATCTAATCGGAATTGATCTTAATCGTAACAATCCTTTAGTCATCACCATGAAAATAGAATTTTATCTTGTCAAGCGGGTCTTAGTTGATCAGGGAGCAGATTGTGATCTCCTTACTTGGGATGCCTTTCAACAAATAGGCTTTAATTCATCTCATCTTCAAACTCCCACTGAGTCTCTCAAGGGACACTCTAACAAGCGCATCCTGATGAGTGCATCCACCCCGAAGGTGTCATTCTTCTCACAGAAACCCTAGGAATGCTCCCCAATCACGAGGTCGTTAAGGTTACTTTTCGTGTGGTAAAGGTATTTTCAACTTACAAAGCTATCCTCGGTCGCCCTAGTTTGGATGAACTGGAGGCATTATCCTATATAAGACACATGAAAATCAAGTTTAGAATATTAGAGGGAATCGTGACTCTACACAGTGACCCTGACCCTCACAGTCAGAAGTGAGCAAGGAAACTTTCTGATTGACACTCTAGAATTCAGAGATGATGCTGAGCAAATCACAAAGTTTGAACCTACGGAAGAAGTAATTGAGATCCCCTTAATTGATGATCCTGGCCCCAGATCATTCACGTCAGTGCAGATCTACCAACACGTTTGCAAGAAGCGATCATCGATTGCCTACGATGACACTCTAAAGTCTTAGCTTGGTCACCAAAAGACATGTCAGGTATTGACCCATCAGTTATAGTTCACACACTGATAGTCAACGTCAGATACAAATCACTTGAACAAAAGAAGAGGGTGTTTACTCTAGAATGCCAATGCACCATACAAGAAGAAGTCCAAAAACTATTGACAGCTAAATTCATCCACGAAATTAAGTACCTTGAGTGGCTAACTAACATGGTCCTGGTGAAGAAAGCTAATGACAAAAAGAGGATATGTGTGGACTTTACCGACCTTAACAAGGCATGTTCGAAGGATAACTACCCGCTTCCCAACATCAACAAGCTAGTAGACAACTCCTTTGGTCACTAACTTCTGAGTTTCATGGACGTCTATTCTGGCTATAATCAAATATGCATGACACCTGAAGATGAGGAAGAGATAAGTTTCATCACCGAATTTGGCACATATTGCTATCGAGTCACGCCATTTGACTTAAAAAATATTAGAGCAACCTTCCAACGATTGGTTAATAATGTCTTTAGTAACCAGCCTAGTAGAAACGTGGAAGCATACATTGATAATATGCTCTTTAAGTGCACTAGTTTAGAAGCCCATATAGCCGATCTCGAATAGATGTTTTAGACATTAAAGCGTTACAACATGCGACTGAACTCAATTAAATACACTTTTAGAGTCTCATCCAGAAATTTTTTGGGCTTTATGATCATCAATTAGGGAATTGAGGCCAACTTTGAAAAGATACAGGCTATACTAGACATATTACCACCATAAACATTGAAAGAGGTACAGTGCCTTACTAATAAAATATTAGCCCTAAGCCGATTCATGTCGAAGATAGAGGAAAAATACAAACCCTTTTTGATGCTTGAAGAGATTCTAAAAGTTTGCATGGACAATCGAGTGTTAAACAGCCGTTAAGCAACTCAAAGAATATCACATGTAACCCACATTGCTCTCTCGACTGGATGAGAAACTATATATATACCTTTTTATCTCTAATCAGGCACTTTTTTCTATCCTTATGACACAAGAGTTAACGGTATAAAAACCAATCTACTATATCAGTCGAATACTCTAAGAATCTAAAGTAAACTATCGACCAATCAAAAAGATAGCTTACACTCTGGTTATCTCGACTAGGCAACTTCGGCTGTACTTTCAGGCCCATCTTATCGTGGTACTCACTATCAATCGTTGAAGCAAATCCTTCAAAAAGCCCATTTTATTGTGGTACTCACTGATCAGTCGTTGAAACAAATCCTTCAAAAAAGAGATGTCTCTGGCCGTCTCATCAAATGGACCATGGAGTTAGATGAATTCAATATTTAATACCAACCGAGACCCGCAATCAAAAGCCAAGCCCTATGGACTTCATCCTCAAATGCACCCTTCCAATCCCAGCCAAGCAAGAACTTACTGATAGCTGAGAAGAGTGGACATTACCAAATTAGACATTACATGTCATGGGTCATCGAACTCTTCATGGAATGGTGTTAGGCTCATATTGATGGGTTCAGATGATTTCAAAATGGAATACGCCCTTCGTTTCGGCTTTAAGGCCATAAATAATCAAGCGGAGTATGAAACTCTATTAACGGACTTTGAAAATTGCAACATCCATGAGGGCCAGAAGCATTCGAGTGTTTACCAACAGGCATCTAGTTGTCAAGTAGATTGAAGTAGTCTATGAAACTAAAAACCTGATCATGGCCAAGTATTTGAGCAAACTACGCAAAACAATAAGTAAGCTAAAGAAAATGGACATACAACAAATCCTTCAGTTAAAGCATGCATGAGCTAACACACTCTCTAAGTTGGCTAGTTCAGACTCAGTCGTCTCTTGCCGAACAGTCTATATCAAGAGGATACCATGCTCTAGCGTTGACGAATTCGAGAGGATCCTTGCAGTGGATCGCATAAAAGTCTATCTGAAGCATAATCATTTGTCGGACTCACCACTGAGGCAAGGAAGTTAAAACGAAAGGTTGCTTACTATGTGATCATGGGTGAGAATCTATACTAAGAATCCATCACTTATCCATATCTAAGATGTCTAACGCCTTAAAGAATGAGATTGTCCTTCGATAAATCCACGAAGTGATATGCAACAATCACTTAGGAGCTCGAAATTTAGTTTACAGGCCCTAAATCTAGGGTATTGCTGGCCGACTATGAAGATTGACTCTAACAACTACGTCAAAAGATACGACAAGTACCAACATTTCTCTTCGGTGTCCCGATTACCTTTTGTTGAGCTCAGTCTAATAGCAAATCCCTAACTATTCACTCAGTAAGGAATGGACATCCTTGGACCATTCCCACCAGCCACTGGGCAACGAAAATTTCTCATAATGGCTATCGATTACTTCATGAAGTGGGTGAAGGTCGAACCACTGGCTCAGATAGCAGCTACTAAGGCTCAATCAGTCGTGTGGACCCATATCATTACCAAATTTAGCATACTTTATGTTTTCATCACTGACAACGGGAAGCAGTTCGATAATAAAAGTTTCCAAGAGTTCTGTAGTAAGCTGGAGATTCAATACTGTTTTACATCAGTTACCTATCCACAAACTAATGTACTCGCTGCGGTAACGAAAAGAATGATCTTACAAGGGCTGAAAACAACATTGGATAAAGCTAAGGAATTATGGGCAGAAAAACTTTACAATATCATCTGGGCATATTGTACTACACCTTGTAGGGCAACTGACAAAACACCATTCAGCCTGACATATAGGTACAAAGTTGTCATACCCGTAGAGATAGGAATTCATTCGCTTCAGGTGGACCAGTATGATACGATACAAAACAAATCTGCCTTACGAGAATGACTAAATCTGCTCCCAGAATTTTCAAAATCTGCATCTGCTCGAATGCTGTATACCAACAACAAATAGCTCAATATTACAATAGAAGGGTTAGAAAAAGAATGTTCAGACCAGGTGAGCTAGTTCTAAGGAAAGTGGAGGCTATTAGTCAACCTCAACTCAGGGACAAGTTTGCCCCCAATTAGGAAGACTCATATCAGATATACTCCATAGTCCGTTCGAGGACCTATCATCTTAACAATCTAGACGGCTCATTTGTGCCCATGATATAGAACTCAAAAAACCTATGCATCTAGTACCAGTAAACCCCATTGCCTCTTTTAATCAGAAAAATCTTTTATCAAGTAAGGCTCCTATGCTTCTCCCCACTATCCATCCTATCGGTTAGTTCTTATCGAATGAAACATGTTATCAATAAGGGATATAACTCTCAAACGGTTGATTGCTCCAATATAGAATGGTGTATTTATTGGCTTGGGGTATAAGGCTAAACCCCTATTAGTGGTCATAGTCATTCCTTATCACGGTATGGTTCGACGAGGCAACATGGTTAGGGTTTTATTAGATAGAGAAGTAAGTCGAACTCGGGAGATGCATCTTTTGTTCCATCATGCTAACTTGATTGCACCACCAAAGAGGTCCCGAGCCAACGCTAAGGTTAGGGGAATTTGATAAATGTCAAATGTATAAAAACCCCTTGACGGATTAGTCCATGGTTACGATAGACCATTGTCGAACAAAGTATTTTTTGGCATTTTCCTTTATTTGTTAAAAATTTTGTTATGATTTAGATACATAAAACTTGTTTTATTGAAATATCTAGATTTGGTGGGATAGTCTTGATATTTATGCAGAATATTTATGAAATTGAATATGATAGAAATGATTTTCTTTGGAATATAATTTGACATATCCACACCCACCCCTCATTCATTGCATAACATGTTATTCCACTCACTGAGTATTATTTATACTCATTCCTCTCATTTCATTTTTTTAGAGAACGTTTAGTTTAGAGATTAACCCCTGTCTTGAGTCGAACTGAAAATATTTTGAGAATCTCTTCGGGTATCAATTTCTATTGATTATTTTTGAGGTATTAGCAGGCCCAGGTAGGGGTGAATGTTGGTTATTGTTTTGGAAACTCGGGATTATATTTTGATTATTTTGATGATTAAACTCTAGTAGAATATGTACATTTATATTGAGAACCTTACTTTTTACTCTCTTAAAGACTTTATTTTGGAATTATTTTTGTTGGATTTGATTTGGATCTGTTGAGTAGGGGTTTATTTTATTTCTGTGCATGTGATTAGATATTGACGGTCAAGTTGGCCTTGTGCATGTGATTAGACTATGGATGGTGAGGTTGGTTTTGTACATGTGTTTGAATATGGACAGACCAGACTGGTCCTTTGATCGTGTAGAATGCATGTTGGCTTATTTAAAATTTGTTGAAATATGTTTACAAATTAGATAGATATTGATGAATGCCTTCTGGTACTTTGGTATACGGATTAGATTTACCTATATCTCAGGGTAACGCAGCGGTTGTCGAGTGTTCGATCTGAGAATTGGGGCATGACAATTTTATTGGTATCAAAGTTTAGGTTTTCGATTTGAAAATATATTAAAACGTTTGAAAAGTTTTTTTAAAAAATATTTTAAAGTTCCTCAATTGTTTTCAAACTATTTTAAAAAATTGATATTCAAAGTGTTTCAAATGATTTTAAAAACCTCTCACAGGTTCTAAGAAGTTAAGAATATTTTTTTAGGGGGTTAAGCACTTAGTTTAGTTGCTATTTTATTTCTTAAGTTTAGATTTTCTTTGTAGAGCTATGCCTCCTAGACGAATAATGAGGAATCCTTGGGATTTCTCCGACTACATCTCCACAACTCGAGTGATGTATTGCCTGGTAAATAGTTACTTGATTGTGATCAAAGACTTCCTTTGATTATGGCTTGTTTGGCCAAATGGTGGGGAACTCTAGTAGTAATTTTGGCCTCTAGACCTATCCCTTGATGCTAGGAGTTTGCCGTATATGTCTAATTGGCATAAAATATGGAAGTGCTTATAATTGAGATATAGGATAAAATACTTTTGAGTGTCATTTTTGTGAGTATGTGTTATGATTTGACAGATATCTGTAGTTTATTTTGTTAGATATGATGAGTACTTTTTTGGGGTTGATTGACATGTGGTCTAATAACTCATTTGTAAATACGGGGTTTATTAAACACTCCAACCAACTCATGACCCATCTTGATGAAGAATTATTGGTGGTCACTCCACTGGGTGAATGTGGGAGGTAGGACTTCTACTTCTCTAACTTGAGGAAAACTTATTAAGCTTTTCAAAGAAAAGTATTACACTCGGTCCTAAAGAGACCAAAAAGGGGAAGAATTCTTCAAGCTAGTGCAAGGGAATAGGACGGTGGCGGAGCATGAGATGAGCTAAAAGAGCTAGCTACACATATTCTTGAGTTTGTGAACTCTGAGGTATCCTTGTGTACAAGGTTTGAATGGGGTTGAGAAGTGATGAAGGAGGTTGATGGGCTATTAAAGAGATAACAATTGGCACACAATATTTTTCTATGAAAACAAACTCTTTGCCTAAGAGATACTAGAAGCTATCTTTTTGCATGTTAAGTTTATAAGCATGATAATCATTGTATTCATTCATAGATATCATGTGATAGGATTCTTAGAAAGTCTCAGTCACTGACTTCTTATCCTCATACTTTTGGATACCATGGCACTACTTGCTTCGTGCTGCATTCGATCAGCCTTCCATTCTGTTTATGCAATTAGATCTACTCATTTAAGCAATCTAGTTTCCAAGTCTCTTGGGGAATGAAGGATTTAAAAGAGCCATGTGTTGAATTCTTTTCTTTCACTTCTACCATGGAATGGACCAATATTATTTAGATTTCATTTATAACATTTATGATGATGAAATTAGTATGAGAATAATTGAAAAACCATGTCATGTAAGCATTATGCAACAGCAAGTTGATTATTGATATCAGTTATGTGCAGAACTATTAAACATATTGATGAATTTGGTGAATATGTTCTCTTACAATAGCATAACTTAGAGTTAAGGTCTAATCCTAGTTTCTAGTTTTGAGAATTTTTATTAGGTTATTGCGTATAGAACTTGAGAATCTGAAAGATGTCGATGGTTAGGATATTGTTAATATGGACTAGTTTGTATGTATATTAGATCATTCAACTACTACAGTGACCAAAGATTGGCTTATTAGATCTTAGTCTTAATAGAGGATTAGCGAGTTAATGGTACTTGATCATTATATTTATAAAATCATTCTTTAGAAGACAACTAATAGACCCAAAGCTTATATTAGTAGGCATTCAACAAAAAAAAATAGTGAATTTCAAACAAATGAGTGGTCAATTTTTTCATAAAAAGTCTTTTAACAAGTGAAAGTCTTGATGACTAGTGCAATTTTGAGAAGTTCTTTGTTGATGAGTGTGATGCTTTACAAATTGAAATCAGAGTAGTTGTTAGCCAAGATTGGAATGCCTATGGAATTTTTCTATATGAAATTCTATGATTATAGGGTATGTCATTTGACTTGTGATCTAGAATTTATGTTTTAATAAGACTTATGTCAGTGACACCACTAATTTGTTTATTGTGAGTTTGTGGTTTATTTTGACCATTAAGCTTTTCTGTATTTATGGTTTTAAAAAAATAATAATGTTATATGATGGTTGAGCAATTAAACCGAAACCTAGTACACTCTTGTGAAACTGTTTTTGGCTCATTGTGTAACTAAAAGGAATATATGGTAGGATTATTGATTCATAGAGTTTTCCCTAAGTGAGTATCCTTCGGCAAGTAATTACTCGATGGTGATCAAGGATCCTATTTGAAGTCATGACTTGTTTAGCCGAAGGGTGTTAGACCTTATTGATTTGGTAGTGGCCTCTAAACCTTGAACCGCTAGTTCTAATGGTCCTACACATATATATGTATGATTGGAGTGATGAAATGTCACCTTAAGACACATATGCATCGATCATGCACTATAAGCATTGACTGATCATGCTAGGGTAGTCCATATATGTATGTATGACAAAAATCTTTGGTAAAATACTACCCTTAATTGAACAAGTTACTTTTGTCCTCATGGTCAGAGTTGAGTTTTTAGGATGCGGAGAAGGATATGTTGAGAAACGAATGGAAATCACTAGGCAAAGAAGTCTTGAAAAAAGGATGAAAGTAGATGTTTCTAAATTATTTCTTCCTAGACTAGTTAGCAACCATGACTGACCATTTTGAGTCTATAACATGTCTGATGTCCACCAGGTTCTCTTTGCAAAATAAAGCTAATTTGTGCTGTTAAACATCATTATTGAAATGTTCAAAATGTCTTAGAATGTTCAAAACAACAACCTGTCACTCTTTCAGCCATATGAAGTGAAAAATATAAAGAAAAGTGTCTTCCGCTCTACTTTTTGAAAGCGATTCCTTGCTTGACATTAAGAGATAGTCCTTCAATTTGGTAATGCTTTTCTGGTATTATCTTTTTAGGGTAGTTATTCTTTCTAGGGTCATCTTTGATGCCATAATGGGGTGCACTCCTTTTCAAGAAACAGTTTCTAACCAATCCCATATTGGTGGCTTAACTATTGAAGGGGGTTACCTTGCTTCATGTTGTCCTTAATGAGGCCTTACCTTAGGACACGAGCCTCTTGAATTTGTGGATGGAACATATGTAAATTTCATTGTTATGGTAGTCCCTTTAATTACAAGGAGTATGATTTGGTGAGTTTAATGTGTCCTTGTTATAGGTAATACGTTGTATTATACCTACTATTATAGGTCAGAAATACATTAGTATTTTTCACACCCTTTCTAGGTTGTAGTAGATGTAGGTAGTACCATGAATGTGGTGTCCAATTCCATTGTTAAGAAGTTGAAAAGAAAAGTGAAACCTTGGTGGATGCTTTACAATTTAGTTGGGTGGACAATACCACTTTGCTTGTGATTGAGAGATGTAAAATTCTCATACATTTTGGTATATATTTTAAGAATACCTATTATGATATTTTTCTTTTAGATATTTCCTATATTTTATCAGGTCATCCTTGATTATATGATTATGTCATGACTATGAATAGTAAGGATAATATATTCATATTCCTATTATAAAGTAAAACCATTCGATTACATCAGGCACCACCTAAAGAGCCAACCTCCAACCCTAAGTGTAAGGTATTCCTACCAATACTTCTTACCAGATATCTTCCTGTTATAAATTATAAGGTTTTTAAGAGAGAGGTTTTAGACACAAGCTTATATTAGCCTTCATCCCATTGTATTTTAATCTTTCCATTGATGCTCTTAGCATTGATCATCCCTAGAGATTTCTTACTTGTTGTGTGAATTTGTTGATATTACCCTTGAACTTCTTGATGAGTTTCTACCTTCAGAGACTGTTTAACACTCTATAGATTTAGTTCTGTGATCTCAATTACTAGCTTACCTCACAATGAAATGAATCAAAAAGATCATGAAGAGTTGAATATGCAAGTGAGAGAAGAAACTTGCAAGACTAAAGAGTTGATACGAAAATAATACCCCACATTTTTTATGTATAATTTTCTTTAAAATTTTGATGATAAAATTTCTTTTTAGGGGATTAAGTATCGTAAAAAGGAGAAAACGTAAAAAAAAAAAAAGTGAAGCAAAAAAAAAAAAAACCCAATGCTTATTCGATAAAACCCATTTTTTGCCTCCCTAATTTATTTATTTATTTTTTAATTTCTCTCACTCACCTCTTCTCTCACTCCCAAAAACCCCTCCCTCACCCTCTCTCATTCTCTCACCCCCTCTCAGCACTCTCTCTCCCTCCCTAGAAATCATCAAAACAACACCCCAAAAATCAATTGTGGAAGTTTTTAAACACCCAAATATCAATCCTTGAACAAAACTTTAGTGAAAAATTTATGAAATTTTAGAGAGAGAAAATTTAGAGTTTTGGAAATTTTTGGTTTTGGATGAGATTGGTGTCTCAAATCAAGATAATAACATTTTCTCAACATATATTTGAGTTATTTGTGATTGTATTATTGATTTATACAAATTTTGGAATTTTTGTAGAAAGAAAAAATTAGAGTTTGTTGTGGCTCAACTTTGGGACAAAATTGGTGACCACATTTGAGATAAATCATATTCTTCAACTTAGATTTGTGTTATTATATAAGTAATTAAGTTATTGAGTGTTGATAATGTTAGAATAAGGGTGAAAAACTTGGGTTTTTACAACTGGAAGCTTGACCTATTGATAATTTTTTAACTATAACTTTTTCTACATAATAGTAAATAGAGTATAGTTTATTCCTGTTGAAACTAAACATCTAGGGTTTTAAAATGACATATTGTAGTAGACATTTCATTGAACATTAGATTTTTGGTGATTTTTCAAAAAGACATGTCCTCCAGAAATTTCTCTGTTCTGCCAGCAAAGTTTGCTTTGAATTTGAACTGCCTTTTAGGCAAAACTGGGCCAAATCCTAAACATAAAAATTGTAGATCTATATCTTATCTTTAATTTGAGACTTGAATCACTTAAATCCGATTTGTGTAGTGAAAGTTATAACAATTCTTGAGTGACTGCACAAATGTGGGTCATGAATTTAAGATTGACACATTCATAGATTTGTGTATTTTTGTGTGATTAAAATTGAGTCTAGTTATAAATATAAAAGTTATAACCTTATGCCTTAACTTTAAGTAATTATTGAAATCATCTCAATCCAAACTTTGTAAATCAAGATATAATAGTTTTTCTAAAAAATAGTTGTGCAAGAAAATTTGGATAATGAAACAATTGGAAGAAAATTTGATTAACTCTAATATTGAGCTACATTTAAGTGATGAAATTGTATTTACTGTCTTAGGTTGAAACAATTAAGGGGTTAGAAGGGATTTACCTTAGATTAAATTGAGGATTGAGAGTGTTAACCCTTCCAAATGGTGAGTGGATTTTATATTATATTTTAAATGAATAAAATACTTTATTTGATTTTTTAAAATGATTTTAAAATGAATTTTGAAATGTTTTGTGTATGTGGAATGTTTCTATATATAAATTTGATATAGTTATGCATCCAAATTGTTGTAAATAGATAATGTGTCATGTTTTATGTGATATATTGAGTATGATTTGATTTGAGAAATAATTGAATTAAATTTATACATTTATTGCATTGGTTAAATATGGAATGGTATATTTATTGGTTTGGATTATGAGTCTGAATTCCTATTAGTGACTATAGTGATTCCCTACCATGGTGTGGCTTGACGGGGTAACATAGTTAGGGTTTTATTAGATAGAGAGATTAGTCAAGCCCGGGAGATATCTCTTTTGTCCCATCGGGTTAATTTAGTTGCACTGCCAGAGAGATCCCAAGGTAACACTAAGATTATGAGCATTTGATAAATGTGAAATATATGAAAACCTCTTGATGGATTCGTTTTTGGTCACAGTAAACCATTGTCAAACAAACTATTTTTGGCATTTTTCTTTATTTTTTGAAAATGTTATTATCATTTGGATGCATAAAACTTGTTTTATTCTGATATTTAGATTTAATCGGACAATTTTGATATTTATGCAGAATATTTATGAAATTGAATATGATGAAAATGATTTTATTTGAAATATTATTTGATATATTTACACCCATCCCTCATTCATTGCATAACATGTTATTCCACTCACTAAATATTATTTATTATTACTCCTCTCATTTCTTTTTTTTTCAGAAGACGTTTAGTTTCGAGATTAACCCCTGTGTTGAGTCGAACTTAAGATATTTCGAGAATCTCTTCAAGTATCAATTTTTTTTATTATTTTTGATGTATTAGCAGACCCAGGTGGGTGTGAATGTTGGTTACTAGTTTGAAAGTTATATTTGGGATTATATTTTGATTATTTTGATAATTAAACCGCATTGAAATATATACATTTATATTGAGAACCTTACTTTTTACTCTCTTAAAAACTTCACTTAGGAATTATTTTTGTTGGATTTGATTTGAATCTGTTAAGTAGGGACTTATTTTATTTCGGTGCATGTGATTGGATATTGACGACCGAGTTGGCCTTGTGCATGTGATTGGACCATGGATGATCACGTTAGCCTTGTGCATACGTTTGAATAGAGATGGACTGAGTTAGTCCTTTGATCGTGTGGAATGCATTTTAACTTATTTGAAATTTGTTGAAATTTGTTTGGAAAATCGATAGATATTGATGAATATCTTGTAGTATTTCAGTATACGGGTTAGACTTACCTATATCATAGGATAACGCGACGATTGTCACATACTCGATCCGAGAATTATGGCGTGATATAATAAATTATTAGTTTATTTTATTATAATTTTTATTTTTGTATTATTTTTATGATTAATAAATATTTTTATTTTTTGTTTTATTTTTTTATTATTATAGATGATCATAAAAAATATGGCTATTCTATAATTTTTATAAAATAATTAATATTTACATAAAAATCATTATAATTTTTATATTTACGTATTTGATAACATTTTTGTTTACTTCATTTTATAAATCGTTTCGGTTTCGTATCTATTTTCATTTCTCTATTCCCATTTTCGTGCAATCGTAGAACATACTCTTCTTTATTTAATATTTTGTGTTATATGGCATGGACGGTTTCAATGTTCACGATATTTTGTCCACGAGAAATTCTGATGTTGTGGCAAGGAAGAAATATGTCAATTTGGCAGAATCAGTGAAAGATTCCGGAGGCAATGCTCATATATTCTCCTCCATGCATACATCTAGAGAACATGAGTCTTACCCTTTCTGCTTATTCTTTGCCTTTTTGAGAAAAAAACTTATTGCATATTCCCATGGCAGAGGCTATTTTTATTTGATGCTTAATTGTTATGGAGCTTTATAGATGATAGCTGCCATATTTCAGCAATATGGCATCAAAATATAATTCAAATAAGTTTTAAAAAAAGAAAAAAAAAAAAAACTCGACATTTTGAATTTTTCTTTATTTTATTGGTACAAAGAAAAATATTTTTCCTATTGTCAACAAATAATACAGGCATTCTAAAGATGGGGTTTAGCTCTTTTTAATTTTACTCTTTTTGCTTAATGGCATTTCATTTTTGTTTGTTGTAAAATACTCTTTCGTACAATATTCGAAATTGTTTTATATATTATTTGGGAAATTCTTTTTATATTTAATTATTAAGAAAAAAATTCCATATATTTTGGTGGCTATTAAGTTTTTTTCACACACCAATACACCTACTGAGCTGAGTGATTGAATTATATGCCACGTTCTTTTCAAATTAACACTTTCTGAAATTTTCATCTTGTTCCGGCTTTACTCAATTTATTTTTTATTTATTTAAATATTTTTAAATTAACATACTTTATGTTTCAATTTAAAAAACCCAAAATAAAATTTTAAAAATGAGTCAATAATTTCATAATATATAATTTTGCTTTCAAAAAGTGTTTTACCACTTTGAACAAGCATGTATTATTAATAAATGGTTAGATTCATGATTTATTTAATTATTTTTTTTGTTTTTTTGGCTATTACCTCTTTCACACACAAATACTCCAATTGAGCAGAGTGATTGATTTCTATGCCTCCTTTTCAAGTCAACATGTTTTGGTGGCAATTCCCTTGACGTTGAACCTCAACTATTCTTGAAAATTTCATCTTGTTCTGCTTTACTCAATTTATTTTTTTATTTAAATATTATATAATTAACAATTCAAACTATTTAAAATAAAATTCAAATATATGTTTGAAAACGAGCCAAACCCTGATTTGATTAGTTGAGTTTATAAGTGTTTTACAACTGTATTATCAAAAAATGGTTAGATTCATGATTTATTTCCTGCCGTCGGATTGAATAATTTGATCTCAAAATCGAGCAAATGGGCAAGATTTATTTTTTATTTTGGAATTTGGGATTTTTCACAAATTCAAAGAAACCATAGAATGCTGAATTCAAAAAAAAAAAAAAAACAAAAAACAAAAAAACAAAAAAAAAAATTCCTTCTGAAAAGTATTTTGTTCAACAACAATATGGTGCAATATAATTACTATTTCATCAGCTCCTATCCAAAAACATTAATTGGTATTGGGGAAAATTATTATGGGTTTTTCACGGATGGAAAATGAACCTTGAAGCATTGTGTATTGGGGAAAGCATAACTTGTCTTGGGTCACGCCTATTAACCCAAAAGAAGTTATGATAACCGCCATCGCTACGCTTAAGATTGGGTCAGCCCTTCGATGTTGAAGCCTTGGGAGTATGGAAGCCCAGGGGTAATATCCTTATTTGTCACTAAACACAAGTATCATCTGGTTGATCGCATAGAAATGATTGTTACTCCCATTGTCATGTCACGATAGTAACTAGACTAGGCTCTATCTACCATTTTCATGGGTGTCGTTCGATCCCATGCCTCGGAAAAGACAAGAATGAAATGAGAATTGGACCGGTGCATTTTTTTCTTCCGGCTTCCTCGCCCACTTCACCATGAAAAACCGAGTTTTGATAAGACAATATACGTGTCTCAATTTGATCTTTGTTTGGCATGCAGTGAGATCGATGATGATTTTAAGTAGCACGAGCAAGATACTGCAGAGACTTTTTTTCATTTCCAATTCTCCATTATTAATTACCCCAAAATCTTGAAACCCAAGAGACATTCGAGCCACTTTTTAAATCGTTGTTCATCCGCTTCTCCCTACCCTCTGAACTTCTCTCTTACCTGTCTCTATGGAACTCCAAATGGTTGTTGCCCCAATTGCGTCCTCCTACAATGACAAAATCAGACCACTACTTGACGCAGTGGACAAACTCCGCTACCTCAAAGTTATGGAAGAAGGAATTCAGCTTCCAACAATCGTCGTTGGCGATCAATCCTCCGGAAAATCGAGCGTTCTTGAATCACTCGCCGGCATAGGTCTTCCAAGAGGTCAAGGCATTTGCACGAGAGTTCCTCTCATAATGAGGCTCCCAAACCACTCTGTTTCAGAAACGGAGCTTTCATTGGAATTCAATGCCAAAACACTCAAGACCGAAACCCGGATCGCTGAAGACATGGTTGCAGCCACTGATGAGATTGCGGGCAATGGAAAGGGAATTTCTCATACCCCATTAACGCTTTTGGTGAAAAAGCAAGGAGTTCCTGACTTGACAATGGTTGATCTTCCTGGAATTACTAGTGTTCCAGTAAAAGGACAACCAGAAGACATCTATGAGCAGATTTTAAACATCATATTTCAGTACATACAGCCCAAAGAAAGCATAATTCTCAATGTACTGTCAGCAACTGTGGATTTCTCGACATGCGAATCTATTCGGATGTCTCAGCGTGTTGACAGAACAGGGGGGAGGACTTTGGCTGTTGTTACCAAAGCCGATAAAGCTCCTGAAGGTTTGCTTGAAAAGGTCACCGCAGATGATGTGAACATTGGGCTTGGCTATGTTTGTGCCAAGAACAGAGTTGGCGATGAAACATATGAAGAAGCAAGAGTCGAAGAAGTTAAGTTGTTTGAATCTCATCCGCTATTATCGAAAATTGACAAATCTATAGTGGGTATTCCTGTTTTAGCTCAAAAGCTTGTACAAATCCAAGCAATGAGCATTTCAAAGTCTTTGCCTGACATTGTGAAGATGATCAATATGAAGCTAAGTAATAATGTGTCAGAGCTCAACAAAATGCCTCAGAATTTGTCATCTATTGCTGAGGCCATGACTGCTTTCATGAGCATTATTGGTTGGTTAAGGAGTCTCTAAGGAAAGTTCTTCTCAGGGGAGAAGACGATGAGTACCCAGATGAGGAGAAAATGCATGGCGCTGCGAGATTAGCTGAAATGCTCAATCAGTACTATGATGATCTTCAGTCTTCTCGAAGTGAATTTCATCACGCAGGAGATTTTCTCATGGATGAGATCAGAATTTTGGAGGAAACTAAGTCTATTGGTCTTCCAAATTTCCTCCCCCCAACTGGCTTCTTGCTGATACTGCAGAGGCATGTGAAGACTATTTCTGGTTCTCCAACTGCTTTTGTAAGAAAAGTTTGGAATTATATGGGAGACGTTGTGATCCATGTTTTGATGTTTCACTCGGTGAACTATCCTCAGCTTCAGTCATCAATGAGAAGAGCAGCAAACGGTCTCATTCCGAAGGTGATGGGAAACTCTGTTGGTCAAGTAACAGAAATGGTGGAGATGGAGAAGATGACTGATTATACTTGCAATCCTAAGTGCATGTCGTGCTGGAACAAGCTTATGTGCCAGCTAGATATGTTCATGGAAGTCGTCAGAGATGATTCCAAGGGAAACAAAGTGAAGCTTGAAGCATTTGGTGAAGTTGAGATTGGTCACTTGAGGAAGCGTGAGAGTGTTGTGAGGGAGGCATTTGACCTGAAGATGAGGATGACAGCATATTTGAAGATTGTGCTGAGGAGGCTTGTGGATGGCTTGGCGTTGCATCTGCTTTTCAGTCTGAATAAGTTGGTGAGAGAGATGGAAATGGAGTTTGTGACTGAGATGATGGGCCCAACTGGAGGAGGGATTGAGCAGATGCTGGAGGAGTCGCCGTCTGTGGCGGAGAAGAGGGAAAGGTTGAACAAGAGTATTAAGTTGCTGAAGGAGTCTGAGCTTGTGGTGACTAAGATCATGGACAGGATCCATTTGCTTGATGATTGATTGCTACTATTGCTGCTGCATATCTGTTTGCTGTTCAGCCCTCTCCTTTGTTTTCTTTTGTTTCTGAGGCTTGTTTTATTTTGGATTATGATCCAAACTTTTGCTGGCATTTGGTCCTCGTTAATGTGGAAGCTTTCATATATTATTAAATGATAATATAAAATAATTAAAAATTCATACACTTTGTATAAAATTTAAAACACGCTTGAATGCTACATTTGTTACTCACGAGTATAGATGGGACAATAAGGCAAAAATCTGTATATTATAAATTAAAATAGTGAATTATTACAAGAGTTATACTTAAATTAATAATATTATTATTATTATCTGCATTTAAAAAAAAAAAAAAAGTAAATTCTTAATCCTAGTAGGGCAAGAATTGTGGGGCAAACCATGCTAAAATCTAATATCATTTGGCATTACCATACTAAAAAAAAAAAGGGATAATTGATTTTTTTATTATTATTATCGTATTGAAAAGCTATATTTATTATTAATGTATCATATTAAAAAAGTGATGGCAACTTTAATAATAATTTCCTGCAATCTATGAAAGGACGAATTAGATAAAAATAAATAAATCAAAGCCACATGTCGAATGCAAGAGTACTAAAATTGAAATAAATGCATGTCCGCGTTAATTTTTGATTCGGTTGTTGAAACCCTCAAATTAATACTGATTCCCTCAATATAATAGACTATAACAATAGTGATACCAAATCAAATTTTATGAAAACTAATTAACTTAATCTCTTAATTGATATTAAAAAAATAAAAATAGGGATTTTTCAAATAAATTTTCTAATAAAAAATTAAAAACTTAAAATTAAGAAACAAATTAATAATGTAAATACTAAAAATTAGGAAAAAAATCTAATCTACCAAACTCTGATCCAAGGGTTCATACATTCGATTATTTTGTTGATCATTGGTTAAAAATATTATTCTTATAATTCAAACATTTAACTTTAAATTTATTAAGATAGTCGTAATAAATTTTATATTTTTCTAAATTAATTTATCAAAATCAGCATCTAATCAAAACTTATCATTAATCACTAAGTATGATATCGTTTTATATCAATATAATAATAACATTAAATTCTATGAAAACAATTAAACCAAACCCACTATCCAAAACACTACAAAAAAATACCGAATTAGCGATGGATTTAGCCACGAAAATATCAAAAAAAATTCGTTACTAAATTGTTTAGCAACGGATTTAGGCACAAACTCATATCCGCGGCTAATAACGCGTCGTAAAAATTTAGCCATGAATTTTTGAATTCGTGGCTAAATTTAGCCATGAATTCGAATCCGTGGCAAAATTCGTGGCTAAATTTAGCCACGAATTCAAATCCGTGACTAAATTCATGGCTAAATTTAGCCACAAATTCAAAATTTAGCCACTGATTATAATTCGTTGCTAACTTTAGCCATGGATTCAAAAATTCGTGACTAAATTTAGCCACGAATTGATGAATCCGTGGCTAAATTTTTCATTTTATATTTTTAATTTTAAAAGTCGGCCTTCCCACCGCCGTCGCCTCTACCCCACTTGTGTATGAACCAACTTCCTGCTACTTTATATTTTTGTAGAAAATGTGCATTTATCCAGATTTGAATCTGGAACTAAGAGGACATCTGGAGCGTTCTTAACCATTATGTCATATTAACTTATCTGATATACCTTTTTTTTTTTTTACTTCATTACTTTCTTTCTAAATTTTACCATTAAAAATATAATTTACTAATTTAATAAAAATATAAAATATAAAATTATATTTAATAAAATTAAAAAATTATCTTTAAAAAAATACAAAATTATATTTTAAAAAATACAAAAATATATTTAATAAAAATCAATGCCCTAATTTAATAAACATATAAAATATAAATTTATATTTAATAAAAATATAAAATTATATTTAACAGAATTTCAAATTAGCGACGAATTTAGCCACGGACCAAAAATTCATGACTAATTAGCCACGGATTTCGAATTTTATGGCTAAATTTAACCACGAATTCATAATCCGTGGCTATTTAGCCACGAATTTTTGATCCGCAACTAAATTTTGCCACGAACTTTTAATTCGTGGCTAAATTTTGCTACGAACTTCGAATTTGTGGCTATTTAGTGACGGATTATGAATTTCGTCGCTAAATTAGCGATGCATAATTATTTTCGTCGTTAAATTAGTGACAAAAATGGATTTGTGGCTAATTTACAATGAATTCTATTTTTATCATTAAATTCGTGGGTAAATAGCAACGAGTTTTTTTCGTGGCTAAAATCATATTTTTTTGTAGTGAAACCTTCATAGCAGTTCTTTTTTACCCAAAATGTCCCCCACAAGCATAAATATGACAAAATGTTAGAATGGATTTATATTCATTTTTTGGGACACATCTCCTTATTATTTGGTCAGAGCAAAATTTTCACAAATAACACTCATCCCACACTAGTATTTTGTCTCACATCAAATTTTTTCCTTCTTTACCTTACTAAAGCAACTAGACAAAATACGTGTGATCAAATAATTCACATTATTTACATACCAAGGGATAATACCTTTCAAGTGAAACAACTGCTCATCGGGAAAAATATCAAAAATGGGTAAAGGTTATTCTTCTTTCACTAATCTGCTTAGATGATCAACTACCAAGTTTTCTACTCCTCTTCGATCTTTGATCTCCAAATCAAAGTCTTGTAGTAAAAGAATCCACCTTATCAACCTCGGTTTCGACTCCTTTTTTGTCAATAGATACTTCAAAGTTGTATGGTCAGAATACACAATTACTTTAGAATCAAGTAAATATGATCTGAATTTATCTAAAGCAAAAACAATGGCTAAGAGCTCCTTTTCGGTAGTGGTGTAGTTGTATTGAGTAGCATTCAATATTCTTGAAGCGTAGTAAATGACGTGGCTCTTTTTATCGATCCGCTAGCCCAAAACAGCTCCTATAACAAAATTGCTTACATCGCACATGATTTCAAAAGGTAACTCCCAGTTAGGTGGTTGAATGATTGGTGCAACGGTCAACAAGTTTATTTTTCTCCGAATTCAAAAGGTACATCCTTTTGAAGTAGTTTGGACAATGGCAATGTAATTTTTGCAAAATCCTGAATAAACCTGCGATAAAACCCTGGGGCATTACATAAACTAGAAGGCATCCTCCTATAAACAAATGTCCCAAATGGATATGTGAATGTAGTCTTCTCTTGGTTTTCTTGTGCAATCACAATTTGATAATTACCTGAAAAACCTTCAAGAAAACAAAAGAATAATTTCCCGACTAATCTCTCTAACATTTGATAAGGGTAAAGGGAAATGATCCTTTCTTGTGACTAAATTGAGTTTTCTAAAATCAATAACCATTTGCCAACCATTTTGCACTCACATAGATACCAATTCATTATCTTGATTTCTTAACACCATGATCCTTGTTTTCTTTGGTACCACATGGATTGGACTCACCCACTTACTGTCTGAGATGGGGTAGATTATGCCTTCGTCCAAAAGTTTGAGAATTTCTTTCATCACGACTTCCTTCATGGTTGGATTCAGTTTCCATTGTGATTCTCTCACTGGTTTGGCATTCTCCTCCAAGACAATTCGATGCATGCAAATTGAGAGACTATTGCCCTTTATATCGACTAAGGTCCAACCAATTGTTGTCTTGTGTTTTTTTTGAACTTGGAGTAGCCGACTTTCTTGCTCTTCCGTCAACTCTTTTGCTAAGATCATGGGTAAGGTTTCTTCATCACCTAAGTATACGTACTTAAGATGATCCGGCAAAGTCTTCAATTCCAATGTTGGATCCTGCAAAATGGAATGTATCAATTTCTTATGAGAAACAAGCAATATGGCACTCGAATTCAATGACCTCGATTGTGGTTCCAATATTGATTCTGAAATTTCACATGTCTCGGTCAACTCCTCCTTGTTTTTCAATTGTGCATCCAATTCAAGATTTGTGTCATTTTCTTTTTCAAAAATTTTCTACACAATCAAATCAATGATGTTAGCAGAACAAATCGAATGACACTCATTCAGGTACCTCATGGTTTCAAAAATGTTAAATTTGACAATCTCGCCATCGAATTCATCGAAGAGTGTACTATCATGCACATCTATTTTTATTTTTGCTGTCTTCATGAATGGTCGTCCCAATAGTAGTGGTGTTGAATTTGTAACAGCGTCTTCATCCATTTTCAAAATGTAAAAATCTGTTAGAAAAATTAACTCATTAACCTGCACGAAAACATTTTCAACAATTCATTTTGAATATACAACAAAACAGTTGGCCAATTGAATAACCACTCTAGTTTCCTTTAAGGGACCTAGATTTAGAGCAATATAAATAGAGTATAGCATAACATTGATTGATGCTCCTAAATCTAGCATAACAAGTTCAAATTTCCTCAAACCAATGACACAGGATAAAGTAAACATACCTGGATCCGAACATTTCTCGGGTAATGATCTCTTGATGACAGCAGACACGTTCTCCCCCACCCTTATTTTCTCATCACCTCTCATCTTTCTTTTGTTTGTGCACAGCTCCTTCAAAAATTCTGCATATTTGGGAATCTGCTTGATGGCATCTAATAGTGGTATGTTTATCTCTATCTTTTTAAAGGTTTCTCACACCTCATTTTCATAGTCTTCCTTCTTGGTTCTCTCTAACCTGCTGGGAAAAGGTGACGGTTAGAATTCATAGGTAAAAGAGAATCGAAATTTACCTTGATTGAATTTTCATTGGTAACTTCAGTTTCTTCCTTTTCATCCTTCTTTTCATTCCTCTTTTTGGATTATGGTGGGTTTGATTGCAATTCCTTTCCACTCCTCAATGCCATTGCACTAGCATTTTTCTTAGAATTCACTACCGTTTGTGAAGGTAATTTTTTTGAAATTCGAGCATCCAAATTACTAACCAAAATCGCTAATTGAGTGATTTGATTCCGCAAGTCTTGTATATTTGATCTCATTTCCTATTGAAATTGTTGAGTGTTAGTTGTGAGAGCCTTAATGACATCTTCTAAAGACATACCAGAATGTGAGGGTTGTGTCGATGCGTGTGTTGGTCTGTTGAATTGTTGAGAAGGATATCTTGTCTATCCTCCTTGGTTCCCGTAACTCATATTTGAATGATCTCTCCATCTGAAATTATAATGAGTGGAATATGGGTCGTACTTCCCTTTGAGGTTGATCAGGAAATTCTCCTATAGCATTTGCTTGATCAGTTAGATCTTCTTGCAGGGATGGACACATATCTGTAGGGCGTTCGGGAATTGAACATATGCCACAAATCTTGGTTGCCTACAATTGCCCTACAGCCATCTGACGAACCAAAGCAGTCAATTCAGAAATTTGATTTTCAAGGTATGTGTGATTTATCTCATTGACACGTTTTGTAACTCCATCCACTCTCATCCCAAATTGTTGGGAATTTTCTATCATGTTTGAGATCAACTGTCTAGTTTTTTCAGGTGTTTTATTGACCAAGGCTTCTCCGTTGACCGCATCTGTCATTCTCCTATCCATGGATAGAAGTCTTTCATAGAAATCTTATATCAAGAGCTGATCTGGTATTTAATGATGTGGGCAACTAGCATAGAGTTATTTGAACCTCTCAAAATACTCATATAGCGTCTCCTCACTAATTTGTCTGATCTTACATATCTCATTTCTGATATTGGCAGCCCTAAATGCAAGAAAAATTTTTTTCAAAAATAATCTCTGCATCCAATTCCATGTATTTATTGAACCCGGAGGTAAATAATACAACCAGTCATTCGTCTTACCTTTTAGGGAAAAAGGAAAAACTCTCAACTTAATCTGTTTCTCGATCACACCTTGAGATTTCATACTCGAATAGATATCGTGGAATTCCGTCAAATATTTGTGTAGATCCTCACCTGGAAGACTACAAAAAGTAGGAAGTAAATGAATCAAATCAAATTTGAGTTTGAATACTATCTCAAGAGTTGGGTACTCGATGCACAAGGGTTGTTGACTCAGGTTGGATGCAGCCAATTCCTTCAAAGTTCTCTCACGGTCGGCCATCTTTTCCTCTTCTTCTTCAAAAATAGACATATCACAAATTATCATATCAATGTCAAAATTCGCCCTTCGACGTAACTTATCTTTCCTCTGTTTAGCCTCCTTTCTCAAACGGCGAGCAGTTTTCTCAATTTCAGGAATATATTCTAATTCACTTTCTTAAGAAAAACGGGTCATAAAATAAAAGAGATCAGCAACATAAATAATAAAGAAAACATAACTAAAAAATCAAAATAGCCCCTAGCAATGGCGCTAAAATTTGGTCGGGTTGTCGAACCTCTCAAATTAATACTAATTCCCCCAATGCAACAGACTATAATAATAGTGGTATCTGGTCGAATTCCACGGGAATTAATTAACTTAATCTGTTAGTTGATACTAAAAAAATAAAGATGAAGGTTTTTCGAATAAATTTTCTAAATAAAAAATTAAAAACCTAAGATTAAGGAACAAATTAATAATGCAAAATACTGAAAATTAAGGAAAAAATTCAAGCTACCAAACTCTGATTCAAATATTCATATATTCGATTATTTCATTGATTATTGGTTAAAAATATTATTCTTGCAATTCAAATATTTAAACTTAAATTTATTAGGATAGCCATAATAAATTTTGTGTTTTCCTAAATTAATTGATCAAATCTAGCATCTAATCAAAACTTATCATTAATCGACTGGACACGATAGCGTTCTATATCAATATAATGATAGTATTAAATTCTATAAAAATAGTTAAACCAAAATATAAATAATTGGGATAGCGGCAATTATTGATTTTGTTCTATCGATTCCCTAGGTTTAACGTGAATACCGATAAAAGACCTATAAATAAAAATAACCTAATTGCTACTTGTACCATTTATTCATGATAATTACGGATCACTGAATATATGGATAGTAATAAAAAAACTAATATTCAATTAAATTGTTAGATTAACCAATATTAGGTTTCTTTAGAAATAAATCAAGAATCAACAAATATTTGAATAAAAGATAAGAATTTAAATAAAGCACATAACCTTATAATGAAAAACAATCAAATAAAATTCTCTTTAAATCAGAATAAAAGAACTAGTCTATAAATACAAGAAAATCAAAGTGATGTTTCTGAAAATTAATGAAGATAAAATAAAGAAAACCTAAGGAAAAAGATGTTGCCGAGAATGCTTGTTCAATGAAAAGTCGCCTCCCATTGCATGAATGTTCTTTTCTCCCAATGAACAGCCGCAAAGCACCTTTTTTTTTTTTAAGAGAAGAAAAAAAATATTGGTAACCACACGCCAACCCTATATTCTTTTTGGAAAAGATATGTGTTGTCGTGAAGGATGTAAATTCCCTTATGTGTTTATTCATTTTTCCTAATAAAATAAGAACTCTACAAAAATAGATAAAAATACAACTTTTATTTATATTTAAACAATTTTTTTACTAAAAAAATAAAAATTCTCCTAAAATTAACTAAAAATAAACTCAAGTTTTTTCTCATCTTCAAGACCCAATAAGATGCTTTAAGCCCATTTTGATCTAAACCTTTAAATTCAATTTTTAAAAAAATAAAAATTCATAAAACCAATTATTAGAAATTAACCAATACAAAATCAAATTATAATATTAACAATAAATTCAACAATTTTACACATTATCAATTTTAAATTAAAATATGTCAATTCAATATTAATAAAATTCTTACTATTTTTATATATTTAGTTAAAATACCATAAAAGTAGAGGATTATAATTAACGACTTAATGCTCTCAAAACTGTTGATATCATTAATTAAAAAAAAAAACTATAATGATTTTTCTTATTTATTGTTAATGTGCCATTTTTTAAAAAATATTATAACTAACACCTTTTTGTAATGAGCATAAATATCCTCACTCCTAATATACGAATTAATCAATATTATTTAATACAATTTATAAGTTTATAAAATAAAAAATTAATCTAGAAAAATAGCAACACTCTACTCTTAATCTCTAATGACATGACAATTGTTTCAACTTTCCGGGGGGAGGAACTAGCACCAGCAATTAGGTTAGGTTGACTCGAACTCGACCCGTTTTGAAGGGTTGAGTTTGACTCATTTTGGACTTGGGCCGAGCTAAAACTCATTTTTTAGACCTATTTTAATTACAAGTCGAGTCTGGATATTTGTGGGCTCGATCTGTTATATCTCGGCCCGCTTAATTTTTTTATGTGAGATTTAAAATCAAATATTATGATAGTTAAATAATGATTTTGATAATTTTAATATATTACTCTTGATATAATTTTTTAATTTTTCATAATATTGTTATTGTTAATTTTCATAATAGCATATAATTTTTAATTTAAGATAGTGATATTTGTTTTATATTTTATTTTGAATGATTTATGTATTTTTATTTTGTATTTTTTATACTATAAAATATGTCGAAAAAAAAAAATCATGTAAAAAAAATCATTTCGGGCCAAGCCTGACCCGAAATCCTTTTAAATTTTCGAGTCGAGTTTGAGTCTCAATTCATCGAGCTTTCTCGGCCGAGCCTGGGCTCGGACCTATAAAAATTTAATTGGGTTAAACCCAAGCTTTGTAAAGTCCGGCCTAGAGTACCCGATTGCCATGCCTAGGAGGAGCTAATATTTTGGATCAAAAGAAAATATTAGTTGAGGGCTAGTAATTTAGGTGATTAGTTTTGAGGATGAAAATATTAATATACTCGATAATAAGGATGAATCTTTAATTTTTCAAAATATTTGATATATTTTTGGAGAAAAAAAATAACTTTCTGCAATTTTTGGTGGTTCACTGTACCTTCGAAGTACCCCCTTCCATGGCAATTGAGAGAGAGAGAGAGAGAGAGAGGACACAGGGAAGAGGGAAATCAGCAGAGGAGGAGAGTGGAGAGAGAATGGATTATATTATTTTAGGGATACAAATATCTTTTGGGGGACTTTTGAAAGGGAAAGAAAGAAAAAAAAAAGAAAGAAAATTATAAAAAGTTTTATAAAAAAAATAAAATGAAATTCAATAACAATGAAAAAATATATTTTTAATTTTTAAAAAATATTTTTAAATTTTTTTTATTTTTTTTCATTTTTAGAAAGAAAAAAATTTTAAATTTAGAGAAATTTAAAATCTCTTCGGATCATTTCTTCTCTCTCATATTTAAACCGTAAAGAAAAAAAAATATTTTTTTCCAATTTTTTCGTCCGAACAAATTGTCTGAGCGAATACATTGGAGGAGACATATTACACTCAATCAGCCTCAATGGTGAAAATGATCGGGGAGAGAGAGAGAGAGAGAGAGAGAGAGGGAGATATGGACTCCACAGCCCATTTCCATTTCCATTCCCCCAAAAAGTCCAAAAGAGAGTTCCCTCTCCCTCAACTGTTCCCATTTTGATTTAACTATCAAGCAATTTTCATTAATTCAGTTTAAATGTGAAATCTTTAAGTTCATTGACTTTTATTTTTCTATGTATTGCAGCTAATATTTGGTTCAGGTCCCAACTCCTGTTGTCCTGGTACTCTCTCTCTCTCTCTCTCCCCGATCAATATCTGTTCAAGTCCCAACTCGTATTGACCTGGTAAGCCCTCTCTCTCTCTCTCTATGCCCATTTGAAAAATCCCAAATGATATTGATAGGTGGTCGTGTAAACTGTTGATCTTTTCAATTTCGGCGGGTTGAAAGTGGAAAAGTTTTAGCTAAGTTGATTTGAACCCCATTATTCAAACCTAAATATGCAACCTTAAATGTATTTTTAATGGAAACCCCATTAACTATGAGGCATACGTACTCCCTAAAAATTATTAAAAACGAAAGCGCCCTGCTCTAGAATAAAATTCACACAATTGCAGAATAGGTCCATTCTTTCCTGATGTTTCTCTTTCTTGTGAATTCTTGAAAGACAGGCCGAAATATACAAATTTTGAGGTTGGAATTGGGCAAAGTTTAGTTTGTTTCTGAAAATCTCAAGTGATGGCTCCCAGAATTCATGTCTTCTTGCTGGTTATGTCCTTGCTACTTTTCAATATTACAGCATATACCAACAACGTTGATTGTAAGTTCATCGAATTAAATCTCAACTCTCGTAAGGCCATGAAAACAACCCCATATCTTAATTCTATTATAGCTTCATTCTTTTGATCTGCATATTGTGCTTGCTTGCTCATGCAAGTTCCTTGATCTCATAGGTATCAATTTGATAAAGGTTGTGTTTAGAAATGGTTTTTCAGTATTGGACCTCTTCTTTTGATGCAGCGGTTGCCCTGTTGGCCCTTAAGTCAGAGTGGCAAAATACACCGCCCAATTGGGATGGTTCAGATCCATGTGGTGAAAACTGGGTGGGAATTGGATGTAGTAATTCACACGTGACCTCCATGTAAGTCCCCTCTCCTTATCTACATATTGTTGGATGTAATTCATGCTGCCAATTTTTGTGGTAGTATTAAAGATTGGTTTAATTTCCAGAACTTTGTCAACCATGGGTTTAATTGGTGGGCTTTCTTCAGACATTGCGTCCTTGTCGGAATTACAAACTCTGTAAGTCTTCTATCTGCATTTGAAATCATGCATGAGGTCATTTAAAATTCCTATGTGAAGTTGTGGTTCTCATATTCATTAAAGACTACTATTTTTCTATACCTAGACTATGTTTGGAAAAGCTCAACTTGATTCTATTTTGTAACAGTTTCCAACTAAATTGAAAAATTTTAAAGGAAATATAAGGTTTTACAAGTAGAAGTCAAATTTCTTTATGAAATGCTCTAAAACTACCGTAACAACAATAATTTTCTTTTTTTTTTTTTTGAAATTAAATGTCCTTAATCTCAGTTAGCCCTTTACCAAATAGACGATTCATAGCTCAAAAGATTATATTTTCACCAGTATCAATATTATGCCTAGATGAAGATTGTTAAAAGCCAGGATTTCTCATTGTCCGCCAACACTCTTTCTGGGCCCTATGATGCAGCCCCAACAAAATTAGGCTAACACAGTCCGATCTTAGAAGAAAATTCGTCGTGTCAGAACTTGTTCAACCCGAAGACAAGTGACTAACTTGACCTTGCTAATTCTGGAATCACTCACTCGACCAAGTGCCACTTGATCTTCAGATGCATCACTCAACTCTTTAAGGGGACCAAAGCACTCACAATATTATGAAGATAAATTCAACTTGCTTCATCACAAAGATGAACTACTATATATTCTGGAACATGAATTAGGTGCAATGTCAAAGATAAAATCAAGATTACACAAACTATTTGGCTAGAAAATTAAAGGACTTTTAACCATTTTTCTTGGATGCTTATAAGACACTAAAATGATCTTGGAACTTGAAATGGAATTTAAAGATTGTATAAAACTTCATCGGAATTACTAAGATCACATAAATTTGCTTGAACTGTGTAGAGAAGGTAACTTGTCCAAATTAGCTTTGGAATTATGAATGGTCTTGTGCTGTCAATTTTGACACTCTGATGATAAAATGGCCATTACTTCTAGAGAAATGATTTTAATGCACGGTTTCTTTTGTTGAAAACTAGACTTGTAGAGCTTTAAAACGCACCAAGCTTGCAATGTAATTCTTTCTCAGTTGATACCAGTTTCAATCCAAATTTGGTCCAGATTAGTGGTACAACAAATTGCGCTGTGTCACCCAGGAAACCTAAACTGAAAAGTTGCCTAACAAACAACCTTGTCTCAGAAGAGTGATGCCAATTGTTTGTCTAAAGATCTGGGATGACTTATTTCTTTCATTGCTTAGCTTCAAGGCAAGATTGTAAATTGCTAATTATATTCAGTAAAGATTTCATGTTAAGTTTTGAAATTTTTTGCCACCTATGTTAGAGGACTCACAGTAATTAAAGATAAAAATGCAAGGGACCTTTCAGATTTTGCCTAGGAGGCAGTTATTGGTGTTTATGGAAGAGAAGAATGCCAGGACTTCTTTTGGATCTATATGATTTTTCCCCATCTTTTATGCTTTTGTACATGCTGCATATTTGAATGTCCAACTTTAATGCTATTGCGACTTTGTTCTCTAATTCAATGCACTTGTTGGTCTTTAATATGGATATGCTGCTGTTCTATTCATCCTAGTAAATACTTGACCATTTCAATGCACTGCATACATAAAATTCCCAAAACTTCCTATTGAAATCACCTCTGTAGACCTGAAGGTCTAGTTGTAGCTAATGGGAGAAAACTTTTGACAACGGAGATGGGGTCATTAAATTTTCATTTTCATTTGGGGATTGAATGCTTTAAATCAAACTGCTTAGAGCTCCAATTCCAGCTCCAAATCCAGCCTCAAATTTTGCTTTGCTTGCTAAGCTGTATTTTATAACCACAGACCCTTACCCTAGCTGATTAGAATTTATTAATAAGTTGGAACTATATGAAATATATGCTTGTGAATTGAATCTGGTATTCCTAACTACTGATTTTTTGGTGTTTTAACCCTCTCTAGTCAACTAAAATAACCTTCACATTCTCATCTCAAGGTTATTTATTGTTGAATCATCAATTGAGTTTGCTGAGAAAAATATGATCTCTTAAAAAAGGGCTCACCGGAGCACAAAGATATGATCTCTTGGTTTTTAAAATTTTAATAATGCATATTCTCTATCTATTTCTTGGCTGTTTTGATGTGGTCCTAAATAAGAATTTATTTAACGTGTCCTAAGCAGTGGCTATTTCAATGGAAATCATATTCCAGTTCATGCAAAACTTATGTAAAAGAATGTAATGTGTGGACAAACTAAAGAGCAACAGACATCAATAGCAAGCAGCTAATATTTAGTAGGTAACAGTAGCTAGCATATAACTCCTGATATACATGTTTACTGCCTGGGGTCTTATACTTTAGTGAATTATTTCACCTATATATCCTGTTGGATTACCCCCTAATAACCAGATTATGCATGTAGGGATCTGTCAAACAACGCGGGATTGTCTGGGTCCCTTACTCCATCGATTGGGAGTTTGACAAAGCTATCAATTCTGTGAGAATCTTTTTTTTTCTTTCTTTTTGGGTACAAAATTTACAGCATGTGACTAATTTCTCTATTCGTATGTTAGGATCCTTGATGGTTGCAGTTTTTCGGGCCAAATTCCAGATACAATTGGATCTCTAAAGGAACTGACATATCTGTAAGGCCTGTAAACCTAGAATTTGCTTTGTCTTGGTTGCAGTGGATAACAATTAAAGTGGCATTGAACTCTTAGAATTTTGCTGTTATAAAGTTTGCCTCTTCGTAATATACAACAGATAATTGGACTTGGAGGTCCACACACCACAGTCCCGTATCGCCAGTACCTATATTCACATTGTATTGCTTCTGTATTCTATGTCTTCATCTGCATTTCTAGAACTCATAATTCGCCTGCTCTTTTTTTTCCCCTTATTTCAGATCCATGTATTCTAATCACTTCACTGGATCAATACCCGCTTCAATAGGTAATTTAATTAATCTATATTGGCTGGATGTCACAAACAACAATCTTACGGGAAACATCCCAGTTTCTAATGGGACCACACCTGGGCTGGATTTGCTAGTTGGCACCAAGCACTTGTATGTATTCCCGTTCATCCTATGTCTAATAGGCTTTTCTTTTCTTTTATTTTTTCCTTCTTTCTGTAGAAAGTAGTCTCCTCCTGTTTGTACTTGTATTGACAAAAATGTAAATGAGATAGTATTTAATATATCATCCATTATTTGTAGCCATTTTGGGAAAAATCAGCTTAATGGCACAATACCAGCACAGCTTTTCAGCTCCAACATGGTTTTGATACATGTGTAAGTTCTGATCCTTCGGCAATTTTCAATAATTTGAATTTATGTATGTTGTCAACTATTGTTAATTTAACTACTCTGCAATTTCTGCTAGTCTATTCTGTTGATAGCCTTGAATGAGAAATCTTGGGTGCAGAACGTTGGGTCTGTGATATTCCAATTTTAGGGGAAGTGCTGTCAATGTGAACATCACATTCTGTGTAGTATCTAATATTAGGTTCTGCAGTTTGTTTGACAGCAACCAACTTACAGGCAGCATACCTTCCACACTTGGATTAGTGCAGACACTTGAGGTGGTGTGAGTATCCTTATTGCATTTGTCTTCTGAAATTCTTCCTGGTTGCAAATTTCCATAAATATTATCCAATTCAACCTGTTGATTTGACAACAGACGTCTCGATAGAAATCATCTAAATGGGTTTGTTCCTTCAAATCTCAGCAACTTGACTAGTGTCGGTGAGCTGTAAGTTGAATAAAATAAAATACCTTTTCAACCTTTCTGATTATTAGAAGTTTGCTGCTTATTACTGGTGTTTCTATATCTATACTTTGAATTTTCAGACATTTGTCCAACAATGTGCTAACAGGCCCTGTTCCGAACCTTACTGGCATGAACTCTCTCAACTATCTGTAAGCTACAAGGACTTAAGTCTCCAATTCTATAACCCTGTCTATGTATCTATTTGTTCTGTTTTTTATAGTAATGAGAAAAATGATATGCAGGGATTTGAGCAATAACACTTTTGATAAGTCAGATGTACCTCTGTCATATTCAACCTTCCAGTCTCTGACAACACTGTAAATCTCAATCTCTAAATCTCTCTCTCTCTCTCTCTCTCTCTCTCTCTCCCCCTGTGTGTGTGTCTGTGCGTGCGTGTACATGTGTGTTTGGGTGGTAAATACAATGAATGACAAACAAGTCTACATTCAAATTTGTATCTGCAGTAGAACACCTGCAGTGAGGTATAATATCATCTTCTTCACAAGATAGTATGTTATTGCATTTGGCAACCTTAAAATTGTTGTGGGAATCAGCACTTACACAAATACCCTTATTTTTTTCTATCAAACAGAAGCAGGTGGTCTCTTGTTCGGAACCACGTTATGTTACATTTTGTGCATTCCTTAGTAGCTATTTCACATCCATAAACTATGCTAATCTACGTTAAAGCAATCTTTCTTTTTAACCACTCTGAATTGCTGGATTGCCAGATTTCCAAATCATCCATTTTGGTATGTCATTCAGCTAAATAATTTGTGGAGACTTATAATGAATAATCTATTTTCGATAATGAGTTATAAATGGAATATTACTCTTTTTCCTATTTAAAGTTGCTCAATATTTGTGTTTTTGGCTTAGTTTGAAAAGCATATCATTGGAGGTGGGTGGTGGCTCCACAGATAACAATTCCTTGTTAACTCGAACGGTTGCCGTCGAAAGGATATGAAACTTGCAAAAACCGTCGGAGGGTGCTCTAACGGGGGAGTCTCCGACGCTCAAGTCAGAAAGAGCGGTTTTCGAATGTAAAAGAATAGACTGAGAGTTCTAAGAGTGAGAGGTTTGCTGTGAGTGAAGTGCTCCAATGTGTAAGACCGAAATAACGTACTTGACTTGGAGGGTTTTGAGATAGTTTATACCTGCGAGATCCGTACGCCGCTGGAGTGTTTCAACTCTATTTTCCTTATCGAGCCGATCCTGAAGTATCGGGGCTTCGATATTCCGAATTGATCGTCATTTTCCTCATATGGGAATTTTCGTTTCCTTGAAGGATTTTTTCCTTATCTGAAAATCCTAAAAATACTACCCTCAAATAGAAAATCGAAGCCATTAGCGTATTTTGACTTTCCCTTAGTATCGTTAGAATAGTCGGCTATCGATCGGTCGCTTGGCCGATGAAAGGTTCTCGGAGTTCACTCGTTCGATGGACCGATGACTAAATGCCCGATTGGGGCGATTACTTGATAAATCACGTTCGGTTGGCGGGGCGACTGAGACTATTGTTTGGGAGATCTGGGTGACTGAGACCCTTCGGTAGATGATCATAAAGACTGTTGAACATCGATCGGTAGCTATCCCTTGTGGGCCTTATGCGTGGGCCCCGTTGGCGCTAATCCTTCCGAGTTGGACCTAGTGCTATGTCTCATCATTTGCTCGACTCATAGCTTTCTTGGTAACGAGACGCCATGAGTAATGGTTATTGAAAAAGGCACAGAGCCTTTTGATGTGGCTTTTTGTCGCTTCGGTTTCCGTGAATCGTTTTCTGCAGTCTTATAAGGATTCACGCTCGCCAGAGGATCACATACCCCAGCATTCTTACTCGTTGCTCTTTAATCCTTCTTTGAAGAACTTTTTTTTGAAGACAAAAATGTCAAAAGATTCTTCCTCGTCACGAAGTGTAGACAATATACGGAGTACAATGACCGAAGAGGAACTGATGGAAGTTCAAAGGGACATGTCGCTCGGAAGCTACTTCGAACTAGTGTTGCCCAGTGAAGGGGACAGAGCGAGTCATGCTCCCGAGGGTTCTATCCCAATGTACGAACAGTGTGTGAAGTACGGTTTGAGGATCCCATACACGGGTCCACTGCGGAGATTCTGAGATATTGGAACATCCACCCTTCGCTGCTTATCCTAAACGCTTGGCGTTTCGTGATTGCTCTGATTTTTTTGCTAGGGTTTCTTCGTGTTCGCTTTGACCGGGAGATTTTAAGGGCTCTTTTTTCTTTAGGGCGTTACAGTACCAAAGGTTCTACCCATGGCTGGTATAAGCTCTAAACCCGTTATGAGTCTCATTGGAGGTTCTTCTATAGTAAATTTCAGGACAAGCATTGGATGCAGAAATTTTTTACGTGAGGTTTCTGAACAATGATCTTTTTCCAACGCTTCCGGATGCTAACCAAGTACCCTTCCTGAATATGAAAATTCCGGATCTTCTGTGTCATTCTCATCTTTTACGACTTGTTGGCCGCTACTGTGAGGTGGGTGAGCATCTGGGTGGATTTTTTGATAAAAGACCAGATGTTGCTGTTGTCTGGCTTGCTGGTGGATGAAGCGCGGCAGATCACCAAGCCTCTCTTACTGGAGCAACAGAGGAAGGAGATGGTTGATTTTGTGTCGACAGTGAGTTCCTCCCTTTTTAAGGAGATTTTCACCAATCGGGAAATGCGGCCGAGCGCGAAGAGGAAGGCAGTTGGTATTTTCCCTAAGTTCTAGCCGAAAAGATCAAGGGTGCGATCACCTAGCCCACTTGCTGGTGAGGAGTTGGCGGGAACCGAAGAACATGAGCCTCTCCGAGAATATTCCGAAACGGAAGAGGGTCAGTCGATCGGCCATCCGGTGACTATTGATGCACCCCTTAAAGTCGGGGAGGGGGATGCTTCGGACGAGAAACTCCTTGAGGCGACTGGGAGTGCTCTAGCTCCGGATTCACAGTAGTAGGAAGAGGCCTCAGTGATACATGCTTCTGCTCCTGCTCCAGGAAAAACATCGGAACAGTCTCCTCAGGCAGCCCAATTTCTTCCGTAAGATATAGAGGATGAGTTTAGCATTCCACCACCTATTACGGTTGAGTCTCTCATCAGTGAAGAGGATAATTTTGAAGAATGATCGGTGGCGGTCTATGTGGGGGGCCATTAGTATAACTTCGTTGACTCACAAGTGGCCCTGTAGCTGGCTGAACGGTTCGAGTTTCCTCCGAATCTCACCCTCCGAACGATGCCTCCAAATCAGGTTGATAAGGCTATTCACTCCCTTTGCCTCATGATAAGCATTCTCCTTGCTCGAGCTATGCCCGAATTTGTTATTTCATGATTCTGACAAGTATATTTCTTCCCAGACCTCAACCTTGCCCGAGCTTTAAAGGAAACGGAGGAAAGAGCGCGATGAACCGGTTATCCGTTTGAGTAACCAAGTACTAGCATTGAAAAATACTCTGGAAAACTAGGAAAAAGACGCCGAAGAGGAGAAAAACAGGCAGATTGAATGTTTTCAGGCGGACTTGACCCTGACCCAAGGACGTTGCGAAAGGTTGGAGGCTGCAGCGCGTATGTGGGAAGCCAAATTAACGGTCGCCGAAATGTTAGCTCGTCTTCAGGAATAATCCCTTCAAAATGCTGAGCGGGAGATAACTGCCTTCAAGGCGTCTGTTGCCAGAGATGCTGCTGACCACCAGCTTTTTCAGCGTAGGTTGCTTGAGCGTTTGAGGTGCGCTGAGGAGATCTTTCGTCAAGTTGGTCAATATGAGGCTTTACCTCCCCTTGAGAGTTCAACCGAGAGAGCGATAGTGGATCCAGGCTCCGCTGTTGAGGCCCCTGTTGTTCCTTCTGCCCCTTTGTAATTTCATGTTGTTCCAACGGAATGATTTTGTGTTTAGTCATTTGTCCCTTGTTCTACTGAGATGCAACGATTCTTCATGAAAAGAAAACTTTAGAATGCTTTGTCCCGCTCGCTTGATAAGGTCGTGGTGACTTAGACTCGCTATATAGTAAGAAACTTTACATATTTAGACCACATCCACCCGATCAGTAGGATTTGGGCGTGTAGAGCCCGACGTTCGATTGGATATTTTAAAGATTAGGATCGCGTCCACCCGTTCGGGAAATTCAATCCCATTTTGATGACATGCTTGATCGGTAGGATCAGGGCGTCTAAGGACCGACATTCGGTTGAGGTTAGGGTCGTGTCCCATTTTGATGACACGTTCGATTGGCAGGATCAGGGCTTCTAAGGCTTGACGTTCAGTTGAGGTTAGGGCCGTGTCCACCCGCTCAGAAAGTTCCATCCCATTTTGATGACACGTTTGATCGATAGGATCTGGGCGTCTAAGGCCCGACGTTCGGTTGAGGTTAGGGTCGTGTTCACCTGTTCGGGGAGTTCTATCCCATTTTGATGACACGTTCGATCGATAGGATCTGGACGTCAAAGACCCGACGTTCGATTGAGGTTAGGGCCGTGTCCATCCGTTCGGGGAGTTCCATCTCATTTTGATGACACGCTCGATCGATAAGATATGGGCGTCTAAGGCCCGACGTTTGGTTGAGGTTAGGACCGTGTCCACCCGTTCAAGGAGTTCCATCCTATTTTGATGACATGTTCGATCAATAGGATCTAGGCGTTTAAGGCTCGACGTTCGATTGAGAACTCTAGATAGGAGGTGATTCCTTTGTAAGTCGTTTAGAGTCCCGTGTCGCAAACCACTACTGGAATAATCACTAAATAGCGGGAGAGCCGAAATCTTTCTCAAGGGAAAAGCGCAGGGAAATCTGGGTTGTATGTCGGGCAAACACTAGTAGGAATATAGGGCTCATGCCAGACGTCTTCGCTACAGATCTGGAGTATTACCCCTCTTGATTCGTTATGTGGCGGCCTGAGATCCGGTCTGTTAGGCTGCTCATTCTCCCGCGGTGCATTGCGTCTGTCGGGGGAAGGTAGATTCTTTCCCTCCATATTAATGAACTTTTGCAGCTTACCGCTGCGAACTAAAAACTCCAGCTCGTCCTTGAGCCTTTTACACTCGTTGATCATGTGATCGTAGTCCCGATGGAAGTGGCATTACTTGGACTTATCTTTCTTGGGATCTTCCTTCATGGGACGAGGGGCCATCTAACGTACGGTTTGTTTTTGATTAGCGGAGTGTAGATGCTGAACCTTTATGAGGGCGGAGCTCCTGGTTTACTCCTCTTTAGAGAAGGCTGGTGAGGTGATCGGTTGCGTTCTTTTCTGCTAGGATGATTTCTTCGTCGGTCGAACGCCTCCATTTCTTCTGTCGCAATATACTTCTTGGCTCGGGAATAAAATTCTTGAATGGTTGCTGAAAGTTTTTTCGTAATGGAGACTTTCATGTCGAAGGAGCACAAACTCGTTAGGAGAGCAGCCAATGCGATAGAATGGTCCAAAGCAGGGACCTTTAATATCTCCATCTTAAACCTTTCCAGGAAATCTCTCGGAGACTCTTCTTCCCGTTGCCGAAACGATAGCAAGGAAGTGGACTTTCGTTTGGCTCCTCGACTGATTATAAAATGAGTCTCAAACTATTGTCGGAGTTGAGTGAAACTCTTGATACTGAATGGCGGGAGAAAGTTAAACCATACCAGAGCATTACCCTTGAGGGTAGTAGGGAAGTGCTTGCACATTGTTGCGTCTAACAGGTCTCTGGAGACTATAATTGTTATGAAGTGGGCAGCGTGGTCACGGGGTCAGTTGTCCCGTCGTATCTCTCCATGGGAGGCAGAAGGACGTCTCTTAGCATTGGTTTTGAGGAAATCTTCGGATCGAAAGGCGATTCTCCCGAGGGGTGGAGGAGATCTTCCCCCATCTTTGCACCTGCCTTTTTGAGTTCGGTGGCTACGAGTTGTTCGATTTGCTTCTTCAGGTCCTTACGATCGTGTCGAAAGATCACCGATGGCTCATAATTCATAGGGAGTACTCATCTCGGTGGTCGTTCATAATCAGACTCCACCGCGGATGAGTGGCCCTCTGACTCGAGGGCCCGGCTGAGTCCCTCCAGTTGCTTACTCATTCTTTGAAGTCTTGACTCCAATCTTTCCATCTGAGGCTGGCTCGCCTATTCTGGCACTAGGTCTACAACCGGCTGTTCTTCGGCCGCAGATTGCAAAACTTGCTCCGGATGGGATAGTGGAGGAGGAAACATGTGGTCATGAATCGAATGATCGGGTGCCGGAGGGCGGACAGATTTGGTGGGTATAGGGGCATGCCCTTCTACAGCAGGAGCGGCTCTCGAAAATGCTCTGGTTTTCGGAGGCATGACTGTTAGAATTATAAAAGTTGCTCTAGTCTGTTCCCACGGATGGCGCCAATTTGTTGGAGGTGGGTGGTGGCTTCATAGATACCGGTTTCTTGTTGACTCGAACGGTTGCCGTTGAAAGGATATGAAACCTGCAAAAACCGTCGGAGGGTGCTCCGGCGGGGAAGTCTCTGACTCTCAAATCAGAAAGAGCGGTTTTCGAATGTAAAATAACAGACTGAGAACTCTGAGAGGGAGAGGTTCCTTGTGAGTGAAGTGTTCCAATGTGTAAGACCGAAAGAACGTACTTGATTTGGAGGGTTTTGAGATAGTTTATACCTGTGAGAGCCGTACGCCGCTTGAGTGTTTCAACCATATTTTTCTTATCGAGCCAATCCTGAAATCTCAGGGATTCGACATTTCGAATTGATCGTGATCTTGCTCGTATGGGAATTTTCGTTTCCTGGAAGGATTCTTTCGTTATCTGAAAATCCTAAAGATGCTGCCTTTAAATAGGAAATCGAAACTATAAGGGTATTTTGACTTTCCCTTAGTATCGTTAGAACTGTCGGCTATCGATCAGTCGTTTGGCCGATGAAAGGTCTTCGGAGTTTGCTCATTCGATGGACCGATGACTGAATACTCAATCGGGGCGATTACTTGATGAATCACGTTCGGTTGGCGGAGCGACTGAGACCCTATCATTCGAGAGATCTGAGTGACTGAACCCTTCAGTAGATGATCATAAAGACTGTTGAATATCGATCGGTAGTTATCCCTTGTGGGCATTGTGTGCGGCCCCGTTGGCGCTGATCCTTCCGAGTTGGGCTCCCATCACATATAATCCTCAGATCCAAAAATCATGCTAGTCAAGCCCTTTATGTCTCTTTGGGGATGTGAATATGGTGGATGGCATCAAAAAATTTTCAAGTCCCACTGCATGTTTCCCCTCTATATACACCCACTGTGCTCATACTTTATGTAAGTTTTGAGGTGATATGGATGTGTTTGTTGGAATGTCTATTTTACAGGATGATGGAAAACACCAATCTTCAGGGGCAAGTGCCATCCAGCCTTTTCAGCCTTCCTGGATTACAAACTGTGTGAGTGTGCAACTTGAATCTCCCATTACACCACTATGATGTAATTGCAGAAGTTTTTATTTGAGGACTTACATGTTTTACCAAGAAATCACAGCAGAATGAAGGTCATAAAGTGCCTGATTTGAATTTTTGTGGCAGGGTGCTAAGCAACAACCAACTAGATGGGACTTTGGATATTGGCTCTAGCAATAGCAACCAGCTGCAACTTATCGATTTGCAAAACAATAATATTACCAATGTTACTCGAACACCAGGAAATGATGTGGAATTAGCGTATGATGAATTCCATTGTCTTTTAGCCACTTTCATTACGATGATGTGTTGAATGTTTGATTGTTATTGGCTTAGAGAAGGGAAAGGAAAAATGGACTCTTAGACCACTTTCTGAAAGTTTGCATTCAAGGAAATTCTAAATATTGCTATAATTACCTTGCTCTCAGTTCATCTCATGGACTTGTTCTTTTCTACTTGTTGTAGACTTAATGGAAATCCAGTGTGCACAACAACAGGAGGTTCAGAAAGTTATTGTACTGCTGCAGCTATAAATGCTTCTTATTCAACACCACCAAATAACTGCACACCTCGTGTATGCAGCTCAAATAAAATATCCAGCCCAAATTGTACTTGTGCATACCCATACACAGGGGTCCTTATTTTCAGAGCTTGCTCCTTCTCAGACTTGGGATATTCAAGTTACTATGTTTCTCTTCAGGATTCCATGATGAAAACTTTTAAGTCAAATTATCTTCCTGTGGATTCAATTTCCTTCAGTAATCCATGGAAAGATTCAAATGATTACCTTGAGTTAAACCTGGAAATCTTCCCATCTGGGCAGGACAGTTTTAATCATACTGGAGTTTCTTGGATTGGTTTTGTCCTGGGCAGCCAAGAATTTATTGTTCCAGATGTTTTTGGACCTTTCTTCTTCCAAGCTACATCATATTCATACTTTGCAGGTATATGATACATGATTCACAGAAAAACATGGAAATTGTGTAGAAACTTATTATTGTAGATTCATCTTATGTTGTTACGACTCCCCCCCCCCCTTCTGATGTAGATGCTTCTACTGGATCAAAGAAGTCTTCAAATACTGGCATTGTTATTGGAGCATCAGTTGGGGGTTCTGCACTTGTGCTCTTAGTGATCTGTGTTGGGGTTTATGCTCTCCATCAAAGGAGAAGAGCTGAAAGAGTTAATGAACAGAGCAATCCTTTTGGTAAATTTTTAATATCTCTACTTAAGCCATGGTGGTTAATAATATTAAAAGGTGTTTTACTGCTATAATTTCATCTGAATGCAGCATCCTGGGACCCAAACAAGGGGGCTGGTGGTGTTCCAGAGATAAAAGGAGTACGAAGTTTTTCATTTCAAGAGCTTAAGAAGTATGCCAACAACTTTGATGAAGCCAACAGCATAGGGCTTGGAGGATATGGAAAGGTGCATACCTCAGTTAAAGTTTGCCAACTTTTAGGCTATAGTAAACCGTAACTCTACCTTTGCATGTTTATTAAACACAGTTTGAATTCTACTTCTTAAATTAAATCCTTGAACTTTCAGAATTAACAAGGTAGATGTCTCCATCGTCAAAGCTTTTTGTGTCTTGTGTATTCATAAGTATCCAACCCCAAAAGAAAGATCATTGGACAAATATTAATTTGTTGCCTGAGCTGCCATCTCATAAAAATATTAGTAGTGTTGAACTTTGTATTTAAGAACTTCTTTTGTTTTGAAACAACTATTTATACAATTCGTATGATCCAAAATTCTGATATCTCATCAATATAATGAGGATAAAGGGACCTATTGCCCAAATTCAATCTGGGGGCCTACTTTTGAAAGTCGGAGATAGGGCCACAAATGAGTGAAGCTTTGAGGTGGTAGGCTTGTTGGTTTATAATTAACCAAGTTCAATCTCAACTTGACCTCTAGAAGATAATTTTAAAGCCTGTCTCCCAACGATTTTGAGTTGAATTCAGCCTTTTATTATTATCTTTATTTGTTAATTTCTTCTATAAAAATAATAAATTAAAAAAAAAAAAACAAAACTAATTAGTTTGAAAATAAAATATTCATAAAGAATTTACATTACCACGTCAACTCAATGATTGTGAGTCCAAACAAACTGCAATTTCAAGTGTTCAGGCTTGGTTCATTTATTAAACGAGCTCTACTAGAGGCTTGAAGTTGGCTTGTTTACAACATAAATGGAACGTGTCAAACTCTTGTTTGTTCTCTAACAGCTGTTATTCAATTGTAGCTCTTGTCAAGGTTTAGGGGGTGATTTTTTTTAATAGAAGGGAAAGTGTCGTTGATGATGAATAGAAAAGAACGAAGAAAAAAAAATGCTCCCAAAACATGATACAAATGCTAAATAATTTGAAAAATAAAAAATCCTTGATAATTGATATGGCAACAAGTTCTGGATCTCTTTATCTAACTACATTATTCATAATTGTAAGTGTTGTACTTGTAGGCAATAACATTTAGAACATAATTTTCTGCTGCAAAGTTAAGAATTTGGCATCTTGAAGGGTAATTCCATTGGTATTATATTGCTATCTGCCAAATTATTACAGATATTTTGACTCAAAAGTTTGCATTTTGAAGTGTGCTTTCTCCTACTTCCTATTTGGTGCATTTTTGGTCTTTGTTCTTTTTCCTTTTTGCTTGTTGGTATTTAATCAACCAGCTTCTTTGCCCTCACATGCTTCTTTCCTAGTTCATTTTAACACTGAATGACTTTAATTTTTGGTTCCATAATGACAGGTTTATAAAGGAACTCTTCCTAATGGACAACTAGTTGCCATAAAAAGAGCTCAGCAAGGATCACTTCAAGGTGGTCTTGAGTTCAAAACAGAGATTGAGCTTCTATCAAGAGTTCATCATAAAAATCTTGTAAGTCTTGTGGGTTTTTGTTTTGAGCAAGGTGAACAAATGCTGGTCTATGAGTACATTCCAAATGGTACCGTAAAGGATTGTCTTTCAGGTATTTCTTTATTTGCTTGTTTAGTAGGGTATTAGCATCTTCCCATTCAAGTTTTCCTTTTGATTGTCACATGAGGAGCCCTCACCATTTCTTTCAACTATTGTGCAGGGAAAGTAGGAGTCAGATTGGAGTGGATGAGGAGGCTTGAAGTTGCCCTCGATTCGGCAAGAGGTCTAGCATATTTGCATGAGCTTGCAAATCCGCCAATCATACACAGGGACATCAAATCAACTAATATTCTACTGGATGAGCATTTAAGGGCAAAAGTTTCCGATTTTGGCCTATCCAAGCTTTTAGGAGACACGCAGAAAGAACATGTGACTACGCAAGTCAAAGGAACAATGGTAGAGTATACCATTGAGATGGCAAAGCAGTTTTCTCTTGAAATTATTGTTGCATTTCCCACTCATCCTCTTTAGTTTACGGCTATTGCTGATTCCGTTTTTATGCATTTATACAAATATCTGAAAATATATTTTTTTCAAGGTTAGGGCAGGGAATGGGATGTGAAATTCTGTTTTTTGTTTTTGTTACTAGTAAGATAAACTCTAGGAGTTGGACAAACTTCTCTATCAGCTTCATGCCATATCAAAGTACCTCGTCAAGTTCAGTAAATGCATTCCCATTCACCAAACCTGATTAAACATTCTAAAATCAAACACTAAAGATTAAATATTGCAACCAAAAGTAAACATTTGAGAATCTTTGTATTCAGACCGTGCTAGTTGTTACACACCCAAATTCTCCAAGCTTACAGTGAAAGGTTTGTTTATTATTTATATCTTACCACTCCTCTCAAGTATTAACCATGATGCCTTTTAGAGAGGGTCCCAAAAACATGGAAAACCATATGGGGATTAAAGGAGCTTAGGACGTTTTGAAAACCTCCTGCTCTAATACAATATGAAGAATGTGTTTCTTCAAAAATTAAACTTATGGAGAAAAGTATGTTTCCAGTTTCATATTTTACCACTAATATAAGAAGACTCCTTGATTTTTCTTGTGGTGTGCTTCAAGTTACTGTATACCACATTCGTATCTGAAGTAGCACCACTATCATCTTGCTTCTGTATCAAGGGCCTTTGGGTCCACTCATACCAAGAGCTTCTCTCTCGACCTGAGGTCTTAAATTCAAACCCTTAATCCCCCTGGCACAATGGGCTCCATTGTAACCACAAGATAAATAAAGAAAAGGCTATATAAGATCAAAAGAAGATTTATTATAAAGGCTAAAAATTGTCTTCTCGATGTGTTTAAATTTGTAATGATTGAACGACATTGTTGCAGGGATACTTGGATCCTGAATATTACATGACACAAGAATTAACTGTGAAGAGTGATGTTTATAGCTTTGGAGTGGTATTGCTGGAGTTGGTCACTGCAAGAAGTCCTATTGAGCGAGGGAAGCACATTGTGCGTGAGGTTAAGACATTGATGGACAAGACAAAAAATTTATATGACCTGTATGAGATCCTTGATCCTGTCATTGCTGGGACATCATTAGGAGGTTTGGAGCAATTTGTAGATCTGGCAATGCGTTGTGTTGAAGAATCAGCTGGCGAAAGGCCTATAATGGGGGAAGTTGTCAAAGAGATTGAGAACATCATGAAGCTGGCCGGTATGAATCCCAAGGCTGAATCAGCATTTTCTTCAGCAAGTTATGAGGAAGCTGACCAAGTAAATGAGCATCCATATAGCAACACGAACTCATTTGCATATAGCGCTGCCTTTCCTCCTTTCCAGATTGAGCCACAGTAAAAAGATACATTCTGCTTCAGAGGATTTGATGTAACTGAGGTCAGCTGATTGTTAATTTGCTTACATACCTATGAGTGTGTGGTTGCTGCAAGCATTTTCATGTCTATTTGATTCAACATTTCTTTGGTCTTCATTAATGTGTTATGCTGTAAAGAGACATAAAAGAATGATTTGCAATTGCGTTTATGGCAAAAGGAATGTGAATGTGCAGAAGCAAGTTTGTTTGGAGTTGCAGTTATGTAAGGTGACTAAAGGCAATATTAGCATTCATCGCGTGCTAACTTCTACATAAAGAGACAGGAGTGCTAGAGGAGCCCTATAATTGGTGCATTAAATTTATAATCGTGTTCAATGATCTTCGTTGCGAGTATGATTGGTAATAGGAGACGGGCATTCATTTAATAATTTGTTTGCTCTTTGGGGCAGTTTGCATTAGAAGATATGCAAAGGAATTGGATAAGTTGTTTCAAGTCTTTGCGAATCATGCCAGACACATGGATGGTGAATGAATTTGAGTCATGCTGTTGTTGCTGCCTCCTTCCCTTTCAATTAGGACAATTTGTCCCACAGATGTTTTGTGATTTCTTGTCTGTTGTTTGGCCCAAGTCTTGGTAATTATTTTCCTATTGAAACCAAACTGTGATTTGGTGTTTTATGTAAGAGTGAGTCGATGAATAGACGATGCAAGAATCACAGAGTAATAATGTGGAATTAAGTAGGATTCGGTTTATTTAGTCATTAACTCGGCGTTATTCATAAGTTTGCTTAGTTTGGTTTGGCCTCCATTGTCTTCATCTCTAACAAGCCTGAGTAGGTCATTAAAGCTTGGACTAGAAATTTGTAGAGGTTCAACACATGGGCAGAATCTTAAAAGCCATCTAAGCATAATGAAGAGATCGAATAATAAATTTCTACAAATTAAAAATAAATAACTTAAACATTAACTTAAATTTAATCATTATGTAATCGCTTTATTATCAAACTATCTTATATTTTTTCTAAATAATTGTTTAATCAACACATCAAATAATATTTTTACTAGGACTTTTATTTTATTTTTAAAATATAAATTAAATTATTAAAATAATATTTATATAGAAATATATAAATAATTTTGTATATCCCATGGAATTCCAACAGGGGTGGAGAGCAATTCTCACTCTCCATCTAAGCATTTCAAGTGGGGAAATCCACACAATGCGAGCAAAAATCTCCCTATCCTCTCCCTTATACGGGTAGATCCAACTCATGTGGGGGTAATTGCCATCCCATTACAGGCTTAAATAACCTGTACTTAAATATAGTACTACAAAATAAATTTTAAAAAATGATAAATTCTAAAATATTCTCAATTTAAAAAAAAAATTCTACAAATAAAAGAGAAAAACACAATGTTGAACACTTGACCAATCCTATTGGTCCAGTGTTCAATACTCGATCAAAACATTACTCTACACAAACATTGCTCTGCAACAAATTTTGAAATTCATTTCTTTTTTTTTTTTTTTTCTCTTTGAAATGCACAAACACTGTTTTTTTTTTTTTTTTTGATTTAGGGATTCTTTGACAAGTGAGTTTCTCTTCTTTTCACTGTTCTTGTCTGAAGAAAGAGAAGAAGAAGTAAAGTTAAGAGAAAGTCAATACTTGTCATAGAAATCGATTTTTATTGTTCTTTTCATTGTTTTTTTTTTTATTTTTCAATGTTTTTCCTATCACTGTAGATTTGGAAGTTCTTTCGTAAGTGGATTTCTCTCTCTCTAACTTTGGATTTTGGGGTTTTGCAATGAATATTGGATTGAATTGCAAAAGGTAGTCAAGGGCTAAGTGTTTGTCGAACGTTGGACATTCGATCATTTTAAGTAATTTTAAGAATTAATTTTTTATTTGAATTTTTTTAAAAATATTTTTCTTTAAAAATGGATTATTTTCGTATAAAATTCTTCAATTCTTTGAGAGTTTTGTATCGAATTATTTTAATTTTTTTAAAAAAATTTAAAACAATATAAATGAGAAAAAAAATTTTAAAATAACACGAATTTTAAAAATTCGATATATTTTAATAATTTGGTGAACAGTATATAAACAATATATCTCAATCTGTTTCCACCTCCTCACGATACATAAATAACATATGTCGAATTTTTTTTCTATCCGTGTTTTAATTTTTTTTTTTTTTAAAAAAATCAAAGCTAATTCCGTACAAAGCTCATTCTCCTGTTCTCTCTCTCTCTCTCTCTCTCTGAAAGTTTATTGAGGTGGGTCAATGGCGGAGAACAAGATCAAAGGTTAGATGAAGCGCCAGACTTTCAAAAGACCTGAATTAGATTCTTTTGTGTCTTGCGCCTGACGGAGACGGAAACGGAGACTGAGACTCTTCAATTTTAGACTAGAGTTCCCCCCTTTCCACGAAACAATTAGGGTTTTGATCCTTCAAATTATTGAGAGAGACAAATTAAATCAAATCAAATCGATCTAAGAGAGAAAGAGAGAGAGAGAGAATTCGTTGCAGAAATGGGGAATCTATTCGTGAAGAAACCAAAGGTGACGGAAGTTGACAGAGCCATTCTTTCTCTCAAGACTCAGCGTCGCAAGCTCGCTCAATACCAACAACAGGTTCTTAATTTCCTTTTCTTCTCTATTCTATCAATTCTCAATGTATATACAAGTACGAATGACTACAGCATCATTGAAATTGCGCAAGGTTTACCCATCTCTTAAAAGACTTGCAATAAATTCCTTCAATATGCTTTCACAATTATCCAATCTTTACCGATTAAACCTACAAACCCTTCATCAACTGAAATAAAACCAACCCCATTGTTGGGGTATTAAATTAACTTGGGCATCTAATCGCATCTTAATTTTCTTGTTATTGTTAGTAACTCTGCACTTTTGTAACCGGATCATTGCCGATGGAGTCTTGGCTTTGGGAATTTTGCAGCATTCATAAATCTCAACCAAATTTAGAGTCGTTACTCCCTAATATTAGAATGCGCCGGCCACCATTTGGCTAAGTGATACCACTGGCTTCAAGGGCCCTCCAAGTAGTTGTTGAAATGGCATAGCCTCCTAATGAACAAACAAAATAATAATGATAATGATGATGACGATGACGATGATGACGATGACGATGATGATGATGATGTGATTTCTCATCAAAGCTTAGGAGGGCCCGGGCCTGGCCTTCTATTGTTTTCAAGCAATACATATATATATATAGAGAGAGAGAGAGAGAGAGAGAGAGAGATTGAATTTTACATATGCTTATCACTCACACAAAACATAAAATAATGTGTAGTACCTGAGAAGAAGCTACCCGCAGAAATAGCAGTCTATCCAAAAACATACTCCATACGTACTTTGTGCTGGGAAAGATAATGCACCCCATTCCATATCAATTCCCTATATCATAACAAACCATGATCTAAGTAACATTAATCTTATGTTTGTAACCTTAGTTTATAAGTAAATACTTGCAATGATACATATTAAGATTAATGGACCTACCTTGAAGTTGCTGGTAGGTGTATGAAACACTGAATTTAATTAAGTTGCGGAATTTATACTTGCAGTTGAAACTAAGCAAGCTTATCTCTGAAATCTGTCACTACCTTTTGCTTTGGTCTACAATTGAAAGGACCTTCCTCCATGAACACAGATATCTAAGAACTGCATGCCCACCCGCATTTTGTTTTAATATACTTCTTCTCAAATGTGTTGCAATAACTGAAGATTGTGAAGTCCTCTTTTACCATACCATTTTATTTTTATCTGTAGTTTAAATTGTTGTAAGAAGTGATCATAATGATTAAGTCCCAGTGATTTCCTTATTTTCAAAGAATGTCATAGTGAAAGGAGTTATGCAATTGGAAAGGTGTCGGAAGTCCTTTGATCTTGTTTGTAGGAAATGAACTGGTGCAACCATGAATTGGAATTTTTTTTTTTTTTTAAAACATGATTTAGTTCTGTTGCAAATTGTCAGTATGACACAGGGTACACAAGTAAATAGTTTATTGAACTTTTCTTCAGCTTGATGCTGTTATTGAAGCAGAAAAACAAGCTGCTAGGGATTTGATTCGTGAGAAGAAGAAAGACAGAGCATTGCTCGCATTAAAGAAGAAGAAGGCTCAAGAAGAACTATTGAAGCAGGTTGATGCCTGGCTCATCAATGTTGAGCAACAAGTATGTTACAGCAATATTTTCTCATCTTCTCATTTATTTTTTTTTTTAATTTTTAATGTGCTTTCGCTGATTAGTCCTTCCATTATTTATGTAAAACCATCTAATTTGCAACATGATCTAGTTGGCAGATATTGAATTGGCTAGTAAGCAGAAAGCTGTTTTTGAGAGTCTGAAGGCAGGTAACAATGCAATCAAAGCAATACAAAGTGAGATCAACTTGGAGGATGTTCAGAAGCTTATGGATGATAGTGCTGAGGCACAAGCTTACCAAGAGGTGAGCTTGGCCTGCCATCTTTGTTTTTCCCCAGCTTTCTATAGATTTTTCCTTGTTTTGACTGACCTTTTCTTTTATTTTCTTTTTATTTTATTCACTTTCTCCAACCTTACTCTTAGCTAATAGTATATCTTTTTCTTGCTTGAGTTGCCTGCTGCAATAACTCCCGACTTTTGTGATATATGTGTTTCTTGGTTGTTCGGTTGGCAACTTGTATACGAGCAAGTGTGTGTGTTTGTGTAGCATGGTTTATATTTTGAGGTTACTCATTGACCAGGAGAAAATTGCACCAAAAATTAGCTTTTGGGTACCTTTTTTTGGGTAGTTGGGACTTGGGAGGAGAATGTGTACAAATTCCTCTCTACATTTCCTTTATTGAAGTTTTAAAAGTTTCTTCGAATTGTCCCAAGCATGGTTTTCTTTTGTCCTTTTTTTTATTATTATTGATTTTCCTCTTTTCCAAACTTTTTCCTGCTCCTAAAGGTTATCTTTCATGTTTATTCTGGTCTGAAAGGAAATTAATGCAATCTTGGGTGAGAAGCTATCAGCAGAGGATGAAGAGGAAATTTTAGCCGAGTTTGAGAACCTAGAAAGTCAGGTAAAGTGTTTAACTTGTGGGAGATGCTTTTTTGTTTCTGTTGGAGATAAATACCTTGCATTTGATCGTACTTGGATCATGTTATTTAATTTTTTTTTTGGGGTCCTTGCCATGTTCGATTTAAAAATCAAAGCCCATGCAATTTAGTCTTGCCATGTTTTTCTGCTGAACTAATTGACATGTTCCAGTAATGTTGAGTATGTGCCACCATAATTCTACTACAAATGACTTCTAGTTGTCTCTCTGTTTCACTGTTGTAAACATGATATGTTGGACTGTAAGCATGTTAGATACGGCTTTTTCTTTTTATTCTCTCAAATCTTCTCTCTGGACCTAATGAAGAGCAATTTGTTCATTGTCTTTTCATAATAGTTGCTAAACAAGCCAATTGATTTTTTTTCCCCTATCTTTTTGTGAAATGCTGTGATGGAAAAAAAAAAAAAAAAAAAAAAAATGTCTGTACTGGTGGGTTAAAAAAAGGCAGCAATGCTCTCATCTCATTGTCCTTCCCCTTTGGCCTAGTCCCTCCAATATCTACTTATTGACCTTGCTTGATATATACCACTGCTTGTAAAAGTTTGAGCGTGGAATTTAATGGACTTTAGAACCTACCTCCATAACATTAAGGCTACTTTCTAGGTGTGTTTCACTATTTTTTTTTTAAATTATAATTAATTTCATATGAACAAATTTAAAAATCTCAATGTTCGGATTTTTGGCTTAATTCTAATTTAACAAAGTGAGATTTGGCTAATACAATAATAAATAAGCAAGATGGATGTACTAGCTCCTTTGGGGGCTGCTTCTTTTGCATGGGAGGGAGAATTTTAGTCTAAGATAACTTACAAAGAAGAGGCATTGTCTTAGTCAACATTTCCTTTCCACAAGGGGACCTGGAAACTATTTATCATCTTCTTAGCCATTGTTATTGTACAAGAATTTTGTTGGAGATTGGTTTTGCCATGCTTCATATCCTCCAGTTGCATAGACAAAGCATGTATGGTGAGTTGTGGACTAAGATGTTTATAAGCCTTTGTACAGTGAAGAGGAAAGATTTTACTTATGAGTCCTCTAGTTTTCTCTCAGTAGTTTGCAGGGAAAGAAATTGAGTTTTTGAGAGCTCTGAAGAATCCCTTTCTAGCACCATAGATTTTTTGTTCGAGTCATTGCATTTTGGATTTTTCGCCCTGTTTTGGTGATTCTAAGAATGTTTTTGCTTTTGTCAATTCCTTTGTGACCTTGAGGTCATGGGTTTGAGACGTGGAAAAAGCCTATTTGCAAAAAAAATGCAAGGAAAAAACTGCGTGCATATATGTCTATTCTTTTCCTATCCTCGCAAGATGGGGAACACTTTGTGCACAGGGTAAACTTTTTTTTTTTTTTTTTTAATCTCTTTCATTATCATAGTGCTTGTTGAGGAATCCTTGTTTTCTATCTGAAAAAAGAAGTGTGTGTGTGTGTGTGTGTTGTCCAATGGACAGTTTAGATCGAATAAAGCTGGAATTGAGCGTGGGTTAACTTGAATTTGGTCCTGATGTTATTTATTCGAGTTGAGCTGGAGTTGCTTTTGGTTTGATTCAGACCTTCTTAACTTCCATGAAGCATGGACACTTTAAAGCTGTTTCCATATCTAACACTGTGTTTGTGTATGACAGTTGTTTGATACTCAGTAAACACATAGACCATGCTACGTTTTCTTTTTTTGGTCCCATTTTTTTACACTGAGAGACATTAAAAACACTCTAGAGATACTTCATTATTATTTACAACAGAGATTGAAGTGGTAGTGAGTCATCCATGCAATTATATAATTAAACAACTAATATGTCTTTATACAAGACTGAATGGAGAAAATAATCCATCCCTACTGGTTGCAGCATGAGGCTTATTGGAGTTGTATTTAAAACAATATTGGTGTTTTGTATTGTTTAAGCTACCAATAGAAAGCCTTTTCTTCCAAGAGAAAATAATAGTACTTGATTTTAAAAAAAGATTAACTGCTTAATTTGCTAATCTTGAAACTTTAAAGCTTGGTATTAAATATAATTTTACTTTTTCCATGACCTAATTGCGTGGGGTCCTTCCTGTACTCTACATTATCGTGTCCATATCATGTAGTGTTGTGTTGTGTCTCTGCTTCATAGTTTGATAACAGATTATTTACAATGTCCATGAACTTAATCTGTCTGGAGCTTTGGTGCAGCATTGCTTACTAGAATGTTATAGAATATTTGTTTAAATTATTGTCATGCCTAAAATAATTGTTACCAACTTAACTTTTTCACTGGTGTCTTCAATTTGTCTAGATCACCTTCCAAGATTTGCCAGAAGTACCTTCATCAGTACCTTCAACTGAAGAACAGGAAGTGCACTTGCACCTCCCTGACGTACCAACAAAAGCCCCCACTGTTTCTGAGGTGGTTAAAGATGGTGCTGAAAAAACTTCGGCTAAAGTCTCCACAAGGACCAAAGGTCTCTCTCTCTCTCTCTCTCTCACACACACACACACACACACACACACACACAAACATGGTAACTCGCAAACAAGTGCAGTTAAGTATATAGCCATCTAATCATGTTGTGTACAGCTGTTTAATTATGCGTGATTGATGATTTATCATATACAGTCATGGAGGAACCATTGCCAGCTTGATTACTGGAGCTGCTATGACTATAATGACGTGTTCAGCTTTGCCAATTCAGCTAGTTGGTTCCCATCTTAAACAGTTGTGGCTTGGCTGCCTGCTTCTTCACTTGTGCTTTGTCTCTATTTACGTGTACCCATATTCTTTTCTTATATTTGATAATGAAGTTCCTCACCGTGTGTACATTTTTCCATTTGATCATGGAATGGAGACAGAATTGTACAGCTTACTCCATTACAATGCTTTATGCATTCCAGTGGGTGTTTCTGAGCATTGATCTATTCATCTAATTGAACAAGCCAATGGCCCTCTTAAGCTCTTAGAAGGACGTGGAATTTGCCCTTGATAATGTTGATCCTGGAATCATCTTATATTTGTGCCTAAAACTTGGATTTTATCTATTGCAATCTCTGTTGTTGAAGGTCGTGCATCGAGATTGAGTTGCAAGGTGCAATGCCTATAACATATTCAACCAGATTGCTTAGCAACCTAAAATGGATTTGTTAAAACCCCCTGAGCCAAAGTTTAGATGATATTAACATAAATCACAACCCTTGAGACCTTTCCATTTGTGGAATTTGAGAGGTTCCGGCCCTTCTCTTCCTGGCAATTCAAGCGAACCAACGGGTAGGGTGCTTACATGGTGGTGAGTATGATCTTTAACCTCTCTCTAACGCATAAACGTGTATATGGGCGTGTGATGGTATTTGACCCAACAAATTGGGTGACCCTTGTCTGACAGTCTGCATGGCAGCTTCACATTGGCTATTGAAAAGCCTATAAGGAAATCTATTGGTCAATTGAAGTCGAGTAAGTCTTACCATTTGGTGGGGCAAGTTCAATGGTTGTAACCTCTGCTGCAAATTTACTAGCAACCTTTAAAAATGTCCTCATATGATAAAGGAAATCTGCAACATGTTTCATCTCACTGCCATGATTGTACAATATAGTTGAATGCGGGGAGGGGGAACGTTTCCAATAAAATTCCCTTCTCTTCTGGTTGAGGGACCCACTTGGAATTTAGCAAGAATGATAAAATATTTACTGCATAAGCACATGATAGGATATGAATTCAGCGCAATGAGGGTCCGATGAGAATATATATATATATTTTTTATAAGAAGATGCAATCAAACGGAATCGAACCGATAAAAGGAAGATGGAAGTAGGAAGGATTTACTACTTGAGCTGTCCCTAAGGAACTGGGTTCGAAGAGATTACAAGTAAGCAAAAAAGAAAGAAACTGGTCCCTGTTTTAATGGCGTTGCTTTTGCCTCACATGGTGATGTACCAATGGAAAATGATCTGTCCAAATGCCTAAAAATTGATCTTCTCTTTATGACGGATAAGGGTCCAAGGCGGGTATGCGTAATTGAAAAGCAATGTTCTAATTTTATATAGTTGGCTTCTTTGTATCTGTAGGGTCAAATGTAGTTCCCCACATGCAGCTAGCATTGGTCATAGAGGCCCCCAAAAACAAATTTGGGCTCTCATAGTTTTAGTAGTGGAATGGAATATTGCTGTAAGAGTATTTCTTGAGTTAATTGTTCTTTTGTTTGCTTAGTAATTGCTGAAAAGGCAAAATGTAGTCATCAGATTCCTAGTGTTGTTCCTCAGTTGTTTACTAATTAGGGAAGGTCAACTCTCTCTCTCTCTCTATATGTTCCCAGAGGAGTTGGGTCATGTTTAACAGAAGAAAACATCTATATATGTAAACTTTATGTTGCTTAAAAAATGCATTAATTTAGAAAATTAATGTCCAATTTCTGATCCCATTTCCTTTGCATTGATAACTTTGAGATAGAGAGAGAAAGGTAGGAGAAAGAGAGATAATTCCACTATCAATATATCAATATGGTAAAGTCTTGTGAGTTGAGAAATTTTGAGTGGTGGGACACCAGTGCTTTTTGAACGCTTACATCCAATCCAACTTGACGAGGAAAAGAAGATGCTCTGGAGACGGAGACCTTCTAATCCTCTCATTCTCAACTCTTCTTTCCAACCATGAACATCAACTTTTAAGGTGAATTATTAATATTTATCATTGAGCCTTACATTTAGATTTACACACCCCCCAACAGGCAGGCAGCCATCATCCCTTTGTCTTCCAAAGAACCAAACCATGAGACCAAGTTGCAGATCTCACCAGGTTTTCTTAAGCTCTCACTCTCTCTCTCTCCTCAAACAAACATTAATCTACTTATGTACTCAACTTTATCATAGCGCTGCCCTTACAAGCATGTATTTTTTTCATGTGCCCCCGTCATGTAAATATGCCAGGAGGTAAACAGATTGTAGTTTACCATATGGAGTTTTGAGGCACATTCCTTTGCTTTTACTCATATAATCATATACTAGTTTTCGTTGGACAAGGTTGGACTTGTTTTCTGAGATTCTCAATGATCATCACTAATTTTGTGTTGAGCCGATTCACAAAGCACTTGGGCAGCCAACCAGCAGGATCCAACTGAATCATCACCAAAAGAGAAAACCCATGTTCTTGTTCAGTTTATGCAATTTTGATTAATATTAGAGATCAACAATAGGCAGAGAATTAATTTTACCTGAACAACGTAAGTAACCATACAAGAGTCATCGTCAAGCTTCTCCACGACCCATCCTGACTGCAGTAATAGTCCTCTAATGGCATTGTTCTGCTTCGGGTGCAATCCTGCTGCTATTTCTTTTGGCAGTGAGGCTACTGCTACCACCTGCCCAATTCCCATTTTTTTATCTTAGATTCTTATATAGTTTCATAAACTGAACTGAGTAAAACTGATGTAATTACCAGGGTACCGTCATCCATTGTTTCGCGTCTCTCATATACAATGAATTCTCTGTTCCTGAACAGAGGCTTAGAACTCTCACCGAACCTCAGACGGATGATGCTGAGGTTGTCTTCAAGATCTTTGATGTACTTGGCTTCCACCAGATCGGGGTCCCATTGCTGTTAACATTAACATTATCATGAGCAAGAATGCCACTCGCTATCATGGAGTGATTTTGTTGATCAAAATAATGACAGATCATATTTTGTGATCCCAATCCCAAGGTAGATGTGCACAAAAATAATTGCTATATAAACAGTATTTCGCACAAAAGTCCTCTTTTTAAAGTGAAATCCCAAAGGAAAAACGTTTACCCAGTTGGTGGCATTGAACATGCCACCAAAGTTGATGCTCCACTTACCTTAGCGGCATCAATGGCGTTGGCCACAGTAATGAATTGTTGTGGTGAAACTGATCTTAGAAGCCACCTACTGCGGAAGATGTGAAGTGATCCAGACCTGCGCTTCGATATCTCCACTCCATTCTCAAAAGCAAGAACCTTCCACCCATCACCTCCATTAGTAACCCTATTGGAATCTGAAGCAGACAACAACTCCTGTATGCAGTTCTCACTTGCATAATATACGTATCTTCTCAAAGAATCCTCACTGATCGACCTTTGGTTGTGAAAAAAAAAATAAACATATATATCACCATCAGTACATAACTGAGAGAGAGAGAGAGAGGGAGGAGTTAAAATGAAAGTTACCATGATCGAGTGCAAGGAGCTGGACTGCTCATCTTGCAAAGAGTCCACGGTTTCCAAACGCCAGGCCCTTCTTTTAATACAACAAAATGTAGACGAAGACCAGATATACTAGCAGTGGAAAAGACAGTACAGGTTTTTAAAATGGCTTAAAGAGGGAAGAAGACTAGTGTAGAATAACGTGAAGTGGGCCGTGGTAATTGATGCACATGCTATGCCAGAAGAACCTCCATGATTAAAATCCCGCGTCTCTCTCTCTCTCTCTCTCTCTCTCTCTCTCTGAATTTATATAAATAAAAGAAAAAGATTCTTTCCTTGTAAAAGAGCAAAGAAGTGTAAAGGGGTAGGGAAGATGATGCACATGGAGTGTTGGTGGCTTTTAAGAGATATAGCTTGGGATTAATAATGAGATAACGTAATGAAATTTAGAGACATAACAAAGCTAAAGCCAGACTTAACAAAGGTTCAAATGATTTATGTACTCAACAAAAGCTTGCCTGGTCATAGGTGACCAAAAACCTGTACTCCATACGTAACCTCAGAAGGTCCCCAGATCACGTGCGACTGCATCGCCTACCTTCCCATACCAAAACATCAAGATGAGCAAACCAACTTCTATTCCATCTCATTCTTTCTATTGCCATTGTGGGGTCTAGCACCAAGTACAAGCCCAACATCCCCATCTCATCCCTTTCCTAAATACTGGTATCTGTGCACGATTGTCGAGGTTATGGATTAATTTACTCCTAGGTTCAACTCAGAAAACCATGTTTGGAGTCTTCCTGTTGATTCTTCATTCTTTTGCAGGGCATGGGTGAAGTAAAAAGGCATACAACAGTTTGTTCCTTTCATGAATTCATTCACCAGAAAGCATAAAAAAACTGTAACAAAGGCACCCATACGGGGGTAAAATATAGTTTATACTGAGTTAAAAAAAAAAAAAAAAAAAAAGGAATGTACTTGCTTTCAAGGGTTTGTAATTGAAGATTTTATGACAGTAAATGAAAGGGCACATTTAAGGAACTCATCTAAGAGTGGACAGCAAGGGGAATTTTACTGCCCATTATTATTGGAAACTTATTTAGAGGAAACTAGTAGCTTAACCAAGTGAATTACACTGGGAAAGCTTTGACTGTCAACCAAAAATGGAAAAACAAAAATTAAATTAAAAATAAAGTTTAAGATAATTTTTGCTGCTTCAAGTAGCCTCTGGCTTTAAGGCTTTCCACCGTATCCCTGACAGCATCTTCGGTAGGGGTAAAGACTAGCCCCAGATCAATCAATCTCTTTGCTGCATCTTTGCATGCCACCATCCCTGGATGAGTTTCTCCAGTAAACCTGCATGTTATTGAATTAGGGTTTACAAATTCGGGATTAACAATGAAACCCTAAAGGATGAAGAGATCATTCTTGAATCTAAACAAGTATAGAAATCTCATGCAAAAGTTCTGAAATTCATTTAGTTATTATGTGGTGCGTTTTTATTTCCCTGTTCAATAAACAACTACTAATATATACTAGAATTCCCCTTTCCAGCTACCCATCTTGAGGATTCAAAAGGTCCAAGTTGCCCATATTAATTTTTCTTGGAAATGTGTAATCTAGTTGAATTCCTTACTCCAACCCCCCCTTCAAAATAGAGAGAGAGAAGGGAAAGACAAATAAAGAAACAAACCAAACGAAAAAGTTTGTTGATAAAATGACAAAAGCAAATGAGAACGAAATTTGAAGAGTATAACAATGCAGAAACCCATTTGCTACAACTTAAAGAAATCCTTGGCATCCAATGTTAAGTGGATCCCAAAAAATAAGATAAAATCCAGATCCAGAGCCAATGGGTGAAAATTGAGGCCCTTCATCATAAGATCCTCCACCAACAAATATTTCTCAATGATGCTCCGGGAAATGACTGTCCAAACCCAGAACCACTTTTCTTTTGCCCATATGTCATTAGTTTGATTTTAAGTACCAGTCGAAACGGTAAGAGTAGCCATCAAATATTTGCAACTTTAAGTCCAAGATTGAATGTTAAAAGTAGACATCGAATATCTATGACTTTAGTTCAGAACTCAGTAAGTCACATTACAATTTAGAATTGAAAAGATGCCTCAGCCTTTTTCTATAAATAATATAAAGCTTTAGTGGTACTACTTTGGAGCATCTAAAGTTTGAAGAATAACATAAAAAGTGAACCCACTATGAAAAGGTATATTGTAAAATGACTAGATAAACCAGTTAAGAATCTACATCTTACTCTCCTTTTACCATCTATACTCAGGTAGTGGAGCATCAGCAGACCAAATCCAAGAATGGTGGTTTTGAAGCCCCACAAGCACACCACCAAACTGGGCACACACTAAAGAGGTCGATAAGACAACATACAAATTAGCATTCTACCACAAAACCTTAACTTCGAGTCCCATCCACTCACATTCATGTACTGCTGTCAACATATATTGTGCCTATAACCCCACTTAGGTGAGCCAAACAGCACTAGTGCAGCTTAGAAAGTGAATCATATTTGTGGAATTGTTAATGGAAGATCAATATGGCCAAACTTGACCACATGACTGTATGCCTCTAGAGAAATTTTCTGGTGATTCAGAGATTAGAAGTCAAAGGATCCTCTGTGTCTTGATGGAAGAGGAAGCTGACCAGATAATTGAAATCAGTTGATTAAAACTTTTCAACCATTAAAAATAAAAGGACAAACAGCCTTAGGTTTACAGGTGAGAGATACATGCAAGAGATTTGGAAACTTAATTAACCAAGAGTTTTGGTAACAATCATGGTTCACAAACTGAGGAAAAATTCGCATACTATCACTGTGACAGTTTTCATGTTCTCTACCAACAACATTTGCTAGATATATTTCTAAAACTCTGGAAAGAGTCCAAGTAGGAGGTGCTATTTTGTGACAGTCTAATGATCTACATAAAACGCTTGTTTTCTCTCATATTCTGAGCAGTGATTAGAGCAGTAGAAATTCTTGTTACTGGCTTTATCTCCAGTCTTAAAAGGTGATGCTTCCTTGCTTTGACCATGATGCCTAAGAACCCACCTGAGTGAAGCTAGTACATTTAACCTCTTCTGTATCTTTTGCAATTTAATTGATCCAATCTTTAGCAAATTCAATACACAATTTCCTTACCAACTCTAAATCACCACAGCAACATACCATTCCGTAATTCTATTTAAAAGTCTGTTCAGTAATTAAATTACAAAGGCAACCATGCATCATCCTAATTTGGGGGCCCATGGTGGTTGTCTTGGACCACAACAGGCCATATATCACAACCAAATGGCTCAAATTTGCTTCGGACCTATGTAATTGCCAAAGTTTTTACCATGAAAAATAAAACTAAGCAAAATTCAGTCTGGTGCTGGCACCATCTTGCACCCTTATCAACTCTACCACCGGCCAACAAAAAGGAGACTCAGCCTTCTCAGTGCAATGGCACATCTTATCTGGTTTATGCTAAGCATCCAGAACAAATAGAATAGTGAACAATAGCAATGCTTGGGAGCTTCATAGATGGATTCTGATAGCTCCAACATCAACAATCAGCTAATCTTATACCACGTACAGTCTCAACTCACTCAGACCAATTGATATGCTTGAACCCAACATGACGATCACTAGAAATACTTTCATATCAGTCAATCATCGGACCTCCTATGTGTGTTTTAAAACTCGATATATGAACTGTCATAAAGAATTGAATTATCGGCACGAATTACCTATAGTTGGAGCTATTGGATATACATAAATCCAGCAAAGTTAACATGCAAAACTTTTGTTGAACCTATATAAATGAAAGCAACTTCAATAATTTGAAGCAACAGGAACACAAAGCACATACCTGTGAACCGGAAACCCAGGGTAGAGCTTGGAAACTCTCTCAGCAAAATCACCAAACTGAAAAATACCATTGGCACAGAGATATCTTCCAGAAGCAGCAAGAGTTTCAAATAGCAACACTTGAGCCTTTGCGACGTCCTTAACGTGCACTGCCCCGAGCCAGTAGAATTCCTGGGGGTCCTGTGATCCCTCGAGTAGCTGCTGGAGTACAGCACAACTAGCATTCAGACCAGGTTGCAAGAGTGGACCAAGACAGGTTGCGGGATGGATAGCCACAACATCCAGCCCATGTTTTTCTTTGAATTCCCATGCAGCCCTCTCGGCAAGGGTCTTCGAAACAGCATACCATTTCTGTAAATGGAAGTATATTTGTCAAATGGAGAGAGCATATTAGGTGCTTTACAAGATGAAGCCATTGCAAAAGCCATGAAACTTTTGCAGGTTTAAATTTAAGCAAAAACATGCAGTTGTTCCACCTATTATTGACTAAAGCTTTAAAATGTTAGCTCGTAGAGATTAAACCCACATTAAAACTGTTAAATCTCACATCAAATAACACAACCTTCCTGCCGGAGGGAGGGGGATGTGTGTATAAATTTGGAACCTTCTGCCTTAACACAGCTTTTAAAGTAGCTCTCCTAATATGGGATTAGAATCATTTCTATCCTTAAAAAGACATTCGTGAGATTTGAGACTGAAATGGAAACAAGAATTTAGTAATCGAAACCCACAAATTATAAACCCTAAACCGTAAAACATACAGGGGATGGGAACAAAAGAAATTAGTTGGTGGAAGTTGTAGATAGAATAGGATTGTGGGGAAAAAGTACATGGCGAGATTTGCAGTAGTCAATATCAGTCCAAGAAGATTCGTCGAAAGGAATGTTGGAAGGCCAACTGGGGTTAGGCACGAGAGCGGAAATTGAGGAAGTGAGAACCACTCTCCTCACTCCAAACTTGCGCGCAGATTCAAGCACATTGAGCGTCCCCTGCACAGCCGGCGCGAGCAATTCCTTCTCAGGATCCTTGGTGTCTTCCAGCTTGCATGGAGAGGCAACGTGAAATACCCCAGAACAGCCCTGGACGGCAGCCTCGATGGCTCCAGCATCGAGCAAGTCCGCCTCGAAGACGGAGATTGCGGCAGAGTTGGGAAGGGAGAAGAGGTGGGAGGCATCGGAGCCCGGGAAAACGGAGGCGTGGATGTGGGTGTAGCCTGCTTCCAACAGGGTTTTTACAAGCCATGTTCCTATAAACCCGTTTGCTCCCGTCACGCATACTTTTTCCTTGGTGTCCCTGTTGGCCATTGTTGTTGGAAAATTCTGCGTCTTTGATCTTCTTGTCTTGGATTTTTAAAGAAAAGGGTGCAAACGTATAGATTGATCAGAAAAAGGGGGGTGGACTTGGCTTAGTTGAGTCATTCCCCAAATAATTCTGATTTGTCTTTGCCATTTTCTTTGTTCAAAAAAAATTTACCTTTAAAATTTTAATAAAATCTGACATGATTACTCTAATAATTTATTAAAAAATCTAAGATAAGGATCAAATCGAATCCTAAATCAAAATCCAGACACAAAGATAGCGACAAAGACAAATCAAAATTATTTGGGGATGACTAAAGTAAACCAAGTCCAACCCCCCCCCCCCCCATTTTTCTGTAATCCTAATCCTAATCAACTATAGGTATAGGTATGTACCCTTTCCTTCTCCTTTTGTCCATTCTCAGTTCTTCACCTGCACATCATGGTCTTATCCCGGACATGGGCTGATACTTTTTGTGAGTTTGGATTGGCTTGGGTCCCCAATTTTTCTTTTTAAGCCTTCAAGTTATACAGTTGATCAACTCTCCCACGGAGGAATATTCGGACTTAACTCAAAAAATAAAAAAATTTTTTAAAACAATCATTCAACCAAACATATTCAAAAAATAACAGTCTAATTTTCAAAACAACACGATTCATTATTGGTCGAATTTTAAAAACTTGACCAATATTATTCATACATTATTCACAATTGATCGAATTTTCAAAACTCGACAAACCTTTAATGTGAATAATATTGATCAAATATTGAACACTCGATCAATTTATAAATAGTGTATGAACAGTATTGATCGAGTTTTCAAAACTCGACCTTTGTCAAAACTGTTGGTCGAATTTTTAAAACGTAATAATTTTGGGTTAAAAACATAATTTTTTTCTCTGTTTTAAGAATTTTTTTAATTATTTTTTGATTAAAATCGTCTATGTCTCCTCACCCACGTACGCACGATTACTAAATAATAAGGTTATACGAGAATTTCAATTCGCTCATTTACGTTCACTAATAACAACCATACTATCATAGGACTACAATAATAATTATTAATCTCAATAAAAAAAAGGAATCTTTTTAATAGAAATATTTTCAATAAACTAACAATTTTATTCTTAAAAGTAATAAAATTTATACTAATTGCGTCGTAAGGACTAAGATTGTGATTAACTCAAAAGTTGATGATTTGATCGGAAAAATTAAAAGATTTAAGAATCTGTATATAATTATCCCATAAAAGTTTAGTATGGATTGAAATAATAAATTCAAAGTAAAGACTTCATGGGTGGTTCCAAAAATGGCGATCCCCTTATCAATGCATCCAATGGGTCTTACATGATAACTCCATGAGAAGTTTATTTAGTATAATACCTTGCGGAGTGCTATTTGCGGGGAAAAAAAAAGTATATTTATATAGGTGAAGGTATATCCAACAAAAACATATTTGAATTTTAATATTAATTCTAATTTATTTAGTAATAGCATAAAAGAAAAATTACCTTATTATATAATTTTAAAATCATGGGTTTTCTATTAAATAAAAAAAATATATATTTTTTCTCAAAAATCAAGTAATGATAACAAATTCATAATAATAGTAAACATGTTATAATTAAAATATAACAACATATTCGTAATCGGAGAATCGGCTGATTTGACCATTTTCAAGATTATTTAGTAAAATCTAAATAAGAGACTCTTAAAAGTTAAATTATAATGTCAAAAGCCTCAAATATTTTCTTTAGAAGCCACAATTAAGCATACAAAGAGGTATAAATTTCTACATGTTTTAGTTCAAATTGGAGTCAAACCTTCACATATGTTCTAGCAATGCAAGACATACTAATTTTAGTAATTCTGTATTGACAATATAAGATTAAAATCGCTCTAAACAGCCGAGTTTACTTTAATATTTTTTTTTTCCAAATTTTACTCTCATTAATAGATCCAACAATTTTATCTTACTTTGACCTTGAATATTCAATCAAAAAACCTAAATGTGTTAAAACAAACAAAATCAGCAGTCATTATTTATAGAATGTCTAGCAATGTAGCGTCTGCAAATTTTAACCCTAAGGCTTAAAATGAAGCATTGGTCAAAAAAACAAAGGGTTCCCGCAAAGGGAAAGTGTGCCACAATGGAAGTGGGTCAAAAGAGCATCGAAGTCCGTAACTATGATTTCTCAAAATGAAAGTAACATTGTTCAATTTTATCAAATGGAGGCATCGGTGGAACTTGCTCCTTAATGCGCCAAGGAGTTGGTTGAACCAGATTAGTCGGAACCAATAAAATTGGTTACTGGATACTAATCAGTCAAACACAAAAAAAAGAGTAACATCGTACAAAATTTTCTATTATCACATTTGGAGCATCATGTCCACTGAAATTTTCGGACTCAAAAAAGTTCTAACAACAAATAATGCTATCACGGGGTAAGTCTGAGGGGGTCACGCGGGTAAAGGGATGTTTTGCGAATATTATTGAGGCCACAGAATAGCATGACCACCCGCTCCAAGCCGACACCAAAGCCACCATGGGGAGGCGCACCATATCTGCAACACAACCAAATGCACATACATTTCAGCTTCAGTAGTAGCTTGGAAAAACAAAACAACAAACAAGAGAGCGCGAGAAAAATAGCGATTGTCCTAAACAGGCCAAGACTATCAAATATATTGCTTCTCTTTATAGCAAGTGAAGTATCTAAAATGTCACACACAGGATCCATTAACCATATTTCCATGCCACCATGCAATGAATAAGGTAGAGTACCATACAGATTTTCATGATTTAAACCCATTTTTAGTTCTAGCTGCATGAAGTAATTAGTAGGGATATTTAAGGCCCTAGCTAATTAATATGCTAATCCTTTCTTTATATGTAAATACAAGCTTAAACACCTGGAAACATGTCAAAGCCAATTGCTCATTTTTTCCCCCACAAGCATTTGGCCCTCCATAAGGGCTTACCAAAGGCAAATCTCAGAAACTTTATGTATGATTTTAGTCTGCTCAAGTTGGGACTCATTCCCATAGAGAAAATTTGAAGTTACTTGAAAACTGCATTCTCTGTTCATTAATATGTATTGCCACTGGCAGACTTAGTCCCAACTATGCTTAAGGCAGATAAGGGCCTAGACGCCAGAGTTTATCTATAGGCATTTAAAAAAAAGAAAAAAAAAAAAAAAAAAAAAAAAAGAAGAAGAGCTACCTAAAAGCATCTATATAGGTAGATATTGTCTTGACATCAATTCCGCAAGTCTCGGCTCGAACAGTGAGGAAATCTGGTTCGTGAACACGCTGAGCACCGGAAATAATTTCCTCACCTGGAAGTGAAAAATTAATAATTTACTCTGTCAAAGAAAATAAGCACACACAAACACATGCATAGTGAAAGCAAAGAATAGTACTCATCACTATTGACCCTAGTCTGCTTTTTGCAGATGATATAGTGTTGTTTGATGAAACTAGAGAAGATATTAGTGCTAAATTACAGTTATAGAGGATCACACTAGAATCTAGATGATTTAGATTAAACAGGTCGAAAATTGAGTATATGATATGTAGGTTTAACGACAATTATCAGGATGATGAAAAACAATTAAATTAGATGAACAAGATGAATCAAAAAGTGAGCGTTTTAGATATCTTGATTCCATAATTCAAAATAATGGCAATATAGATTGAGATGTGAATCCTAGAATTCAAGCAAATTGAATGAATTGGAGAAGGGTATCCGAAATTCTTTGCAATCGGACAATACCACTACATTTGAAGGGAAAGTTCTATAGAACCGCGGTATGACCTACATTATTATATGGCATTGAGTGTTAGTCTATTAAACAACAACAAAAACAAAAAATGATTGTAATAGAAATAATGATGTTTAGGTGTATATGTGACAAAACTAAAAGAGATAGAATTAGAAACGAAGAGATTCATAATAAGTTAAGAATTAATTCAATTATAGATAAAATGTGAGAATATTGTCTAAAATGGTCTGAGCATGTGCAAAGAAAACCCAAAAACGTATCAGTTAGAACAACCGAGAATTTCAATATAAGAGATTTAGTAAAACGTAGATGTCACTTCACATCACTCTATTGTAGGAATTTGAAGTAGATAAAAGAGGATGTAGGAAAGGAAGGGGGGGAAAGGGGAAAAAGAAAAAAAAAAAAAAAATTTTTTTTTTTTCTTGAATCTAAGTTTTCATTTTTGTCTCTCAAATGGCGGCCCCAATAATTAGCGATTAAGACTCCAAATTATTTTTTTTTTTTTTTTTTTTTTTTTTTTTAATAGAATATGAGGGTCTTAATACCAATTCTGAAAGACTTTCCACATCACATGTCACTTCACATCACTCTATTGTAGGAATTTGAAGTAGATTTGCAACTTCTAATATTTAGTCTGCCAATACCATTAAAGTGCAAGCAGTGCCTGCTGTACTGCTTGTGATTTTTTTTTTTTTTTTTGGTATGTGTTTTGTACGTATTATTGGCAATATATCACATTATCTCTTATTCAATCTCTCTCATAATTACAATTCCCACTTTACATAATTACTATCAGAAATTTGAACCAAATAAACCGAGCAAAAAAAAACCCTGCATTATGGCCAGAATGGAACACCCCTCAAAATCAAAATCTAACTTGAGTTTGAAGAGGAGAAATTAAAAGAGAGCATTATATAATGACAAAAGGGGTGACCCATCCCACCTATCCTATATCCAACATTGCTGATCCCATGACACACCAGATTGCAATTCAATGGTTTTCCAAAGATTGGTATTAGTTGTTTACTTTACCAAAGGAAACTCATACATGACAATAAAATCAACATGAGAAATTAGTAGAATTGATGAGTGGACATAGTCAGTATAGGATGCCTTTCAGAAAACAGAAGGAAGCAACTGTATGCTTTACATGCAAAATTGCAGATAAAATTCTGTTGAAGAAGCCAAGGCGTCATTCACTACCTACCTCGTATAAAGACATCAAATGAGTTGCTATAAGTCTGGTCGTCATAACAAGGCATGGTATAGAATGGCCTAACTGCCAAAGGGTAGCGATGAAGTATGTAAAACTCTGTGCCATACCTGTAATCATCATAAAGTAAAACAAGGATCAGCCACTAATCCAAACTGCCAAAGTTCAATTTTTAACAACACGTGGAAGAAATCTCAAATTACTTGTCCAAAACCAGTTGGCCCAACTTTCTCTCTGCTTCGGTGTTTAGGTCCCCATGAGGATCAATTTCAACTCCAGCTTCCTGTTAAAACATTCAAGACCATTACTAACTCATGATATGATCTAGAAAGGAGGGCATCATGACTTTGTAACATAACTCGGCCATACACCAAAGTATGTCCTCAAAGTAACAGTTGACTTCGGAAAGAAGTACCAAAGTTTTCAACCACTATTTCAACCTGATGTTTGCAATGTGATATTCACTGGTTAATGAAACTTTGATTCCAATACTATTCCAAAGGAGGAAGACTCATTGAACCTCTCAACCTCAAAATCTGGAAAGATTCTATGCAAGTCCACCGAATCTCTCAAGGTACAGCAAATATACCACCAGCAAAAAGGATTCATATTGAGAACATTACTTTTTTCTCTTTGATGGGACTAAAAAAGTTAGCATCCAGCTTGCCTTTGAAGAAATTATGCTATATCATCAACTCAACACTGATTTAGCACTCTTTTCTAATGTTAATAAATACAAATAATCAATTTCTTTTACCTGAAGCATTTTGACCCCTTCTTCAAAAGTAAGGCATAAAGTTTGTCGCAAGTACTGCAGGTAAAACAAAAGGTCTAGATCAGGAAAAAAAAATAAATGGTATTATCTTGTTTGGCTTTTCTCAATCAATAATAACTACATAAACAACTTGTTGCAATAATATAAAACAGAGGATTCAGTTTTTAAGAATTGTTACCTTTAAAGGTTCAAATGGATACTGCCGTTGGATAGCTTCAAGCTCATTCTTGCAGGTCTCATTCAAAGTGTCAAACAATTTCACAAATAACCGGTCCACAATATCCATCACCTGCATGATCAAATAATCATGTCTCAATATGGCACATCATCTTTTGAAATCCTGGTGATCTCAACATACACCACCCCAGCAACAAACAATACCTCAAAATAGTGTTCCTTGATCTCCATTTCAACATCAAGACCTGTAAACTCACACAAGTGCCTGTGCGTATAGGAGTCTTCTGCTCTGAACACAGGGCCAACCTCAAACACCCTTGCAAAGTCACCACAAATTGCCATTTGCTTGTGTAGCTGAGGTGATTGTGCTAGACATGCAGGTTGACCTTTGTAGTCCAGTTTGAATACAGCTGCACCCCCTTCACTGGAGCCAGCCATCAGCTTTGGTGTATGAATCCCAACAAATCCTTCAGACAACAAGAATTGCCTAAATACCTGAAAGAACAACAATTAACTTCAGCAAGGGTTGAACAGGTTTGACCCTAAGACCTGGGACATGTGAGCGTGGGTCATGTTTGAGGGGGGAGGGGCAGAAGGCTCTCTTTGATTAATGGAGCCTTCATTTATCAGTTCTGTATGTCTTTTCTAAATAATTTTTATGTGGCCAATTGTACTCATCCTTCCCTGTCATAAGGTTGCACCCCCTTGCCACATTTTTAACCTAATTTACATTTGAACCAACTATAATAACAGTACTAATTAGTGGCTCTTTGGTTTCTTTGCAAGGTCATTGAATGATCACCTTCGATTGCATAACCCAATTCAATCCAACTTGCATAATAAAAGCATAGTTCAATCCCCTTTGACACATGCACACATAATAAATACAATTCCTTCTTCAATTTGCATTTGGACAAAATTTAATCCACTTCAGCTCTACTTGCATTGCACTAATTGGTGTTGCATCACCATAATCTCTAGTTATTTACCAAACAAGACAGACATAAACTTTCTACTACGCCATACATTATGCTCATCATGAAGACAAAGTGTTGAAAAATTGTATGGGAAGAAATGAACAAAGTAGAGAGTAGAAATTAATATGGGACAACAGACTGAACTAGGAATAGAAAGGAATCCAAGAGGCACTTACGTTTTCAACTTGACATTGAACACGAAAAATTCCTTGATTAGCAGGTGTGCGCATGTCGAGAACTCTGTAGTTCAAACGCGTATCTTGATTAACACGAACAAGCTGCTCTCCAGCCTGCATTCTTTAAAATGTCAATTGACGCCCATAGGGAAAGTAATATGGATTTTTTAACGAAAAAAAGGATGGCAGGAAATGCATTGGTTAATAAGAATTAGAAATATGAACATCATACATGCAAGTCAGATGTTATTTGAGTCCTGTGGGTTGCTTTTTGGTTAATTAAATTACACAAATAAATTCAATACAGTTCTAACTAAATTTTTTGTTATATACTATGACTTTAGTTTAAAAAATATATATATTTGATTTGAGATTACAGTTCAATACATGAAAGAAAAATCATTAAAAAAAAGAACTTTCATAAAGTGCAATGCACATGCACAAAAATCCAGTATATAAAAAGAACACAATTTTTTTATTTGAATCCATTATAAACTTTTTTAAACAAAATAAAATCAGTAAATAATTACTATTTGAATTTGAATAAAGGCTTTAACTTTTCATGATTTCTAATTTGATCAACAACAACTCCTAATATTGGAGTGTTATGCGAACAGTAGGGCAATGCAACCTTGTGTCAGGAACAAAAAGGGTCAAGAAGAATATTTAGAAAGAGGAATGAGGGGAAAGAATCCAAATTTACCTGCAAAGCTTTTTCAATCTCAACTTCACTGCGAGCAGCGTCCTCAATATTGATTGGCAGGTTAGGCAGAGCTTTGCTGACACGGTAAAGTTTCCTCACCTGAACTTCCACCTGAAAACAAACAAAAGAATTTTTCACAACTAATTATAGACGGGGCATAATTACAAATAGAATAATACAAAATCCCTGTGAATTCAACATAACATTACAACTATTGGCTCGCACTATATAATACTCCCACTTTTGCTGTGTTTGTTTACATCTGTCGGTCCACAAGAACTCAAGTGTCAACTTAAGTGAGCAACTTTCACCAAGTTCATCAGACATGCCACATGTTTTCAAAAAATTGAATGTTCATGTTAGTGGAAACCCATGTCCAGTTCAGAGCTAGAAAAAGGTATATAGCTTCCTCCAGAGATATTGTTCAAATCGCACTACAAGCAGTTCTCTATCAATTTCAGGATCCAAAATGCCAAAATCTAATGTTTTGCTCTTCCTTTGGTTGAATTTCTATTTTATGCTCATAAATGACACCACATGAGATACACTAATTTTGGGATTGAAATTTTTTTGTTGGAATAGGAAAACAGTTATATTCCAATATTTGTCACACTACTCCCCCAACCTTGAGACCAAATATACATATCTGTGACTGGACCATGTAGTAGATTAAGGATACAAATTTCCCCTCCTCAAGCCTCAGGAATGCACTTCTCATGAGTTCAAATCAAATATATATATATAAACACGAGAGACCTTAATCCTATGGGATCTTGCTCTATAACCATACAAGTCCTAAGAACTATTTGCAGGATTGTTTTCTTCTAAGCATATTAGAATTTCACAACCATGCATTCAAAAAAATAATAATAATTCAAAATAGAATAAGAAGAACAAAAAGGAAAAGAAAAATACCGGCTGAGAAGCGCCTTTGATGGGAGTGTCGGGAACAGAAACAACACCTTCGACGTCAATGATAGACTCTTTGCTCAAACTGGTGGCGAACTTCACCATCTGGCGACTAACCTTATCAGCTTCAACAGTCAACACACACTGCACCGTACACCCTCTCTCTCTCACCACCACAAACGCAATGTTCTTTCCCACACCTCTAACAGTCTGTGCTCTTCCCCGAATCAGCACCACCTCGCCCTTCACCTCCTCCCATAGATTTCCGACCTCCGTCCATTTCCGTCCGCTGACTTCCTTCGATCGCAGATCTGACGAAGGCACATCACCGTAGTTCGACTTGAGAGGATCTTCGGCGTCGATTGTGGCGGCGGCTAGGGCTTTCGCCGCGGCTTCCGCTTCCTGGCGTCGCTTCTTCTCCAGCTTTGCAGCTTCCTTCTTCGCCGCTTTCTTGCTTTGGGTTGGGTTCTCGACTTCCGCTGCCTCACTTGATTGTTCCGATGACATGGTGAGAAGTTAAGATTTTCTCTGTAAAACCCTGTGAGAGAGAGAGAGACGGAGACAGAGAGAGTGTGTGCGCGCGTGTGAGGTTGAATCCAAATATGCTCTCTCTTGGGTGGAGTGGAGGTGAGATGAGTATTGGCCAAGCTACCCGGTCGGCCTGCCAGCCAACTCTCAATTTTGTTTATATTGGAGTTGGATTGGATTAACCACGCCCTGTTCACTTAATACTATGGTCGTGGAAACCCCTAGACGCTGACCTTTACCCTTTTTGGAATATATTCTATTTTTTAAATATTTTAAAACCTTAAATAAATTAACATTTATATAAAATTCTTATATTTTCTATTCCTATATATTTTCTATATTCAATGAATTATAAAGATGAGACCGGATCGGGTTAAGCCGATTTCTAATCCAGTTCCGAATGATTCATGAAATCGTAGGACGATTTGGTCGCGATTCCATGGACATCAGATTCTAATTGGACCAGGTCAAAAAATTTCTTTAGAACCGGTTGAATGGGGTCATGCCGGACAAGTTCCGCCCCTTTTTTGGGGGAATTTTTGATTTTTTCTTTTTCTTGTTTTTTTTTGTATATTTGGATTTTTTTGGAGAGTTTCGTGAGTTTTATTTGAATTTTTGATAATTTTATCAAATTTGATGTACGTCTACTATCGAGTTTTCACTTGAATTTTTAAATCCACTAATTTGATATATTTACATTTTACATTTAAAAAAAAAGATTTTTAAAAAAAAAAAAAAATTTTTTACAAAAAAAAAATTTTTTTTCTCCCCCCCCCCCGCCATAAGCTAATGTTCACGTCTTATTATATTTTTTCCGCATCTAATCAATCTTTTATGCAAATTTAAGATTTTAAGGTGTTGTCCATCAATTTTGACCATTTTGGTATTAAAACTTGATCACCTGCACTAAAAGTATTTTCCAATGACACTATGAATACCGAAAAGTTAGTACATCTTTGACCATTTTTGTCAAAATTGAAAATAACTAATATTATTTCACCATCAACCTAAATTGTTAAAGTGATCATTGCCATCAAAAGCTTCTAACATATGTTTTTGTTGATATAAAATTAACTCATTTAACGAAAACGATGATAATATTTTTTGTTTATTTCCTAACATATATAAAAGATTAAAACTAATACTAGATGAACGTATTGATGAACTATTAGAACTACTACCTATATTAGTAACACCTGTACTATTTTGTTTATTTTGATATAATGTAAATATATTTTGTAAAATAAGAGATGCTATATTTTTGAAATGTGAAATGCTAATATATATTTCCATAGGAAAACTTTGTACAAAATAATCAGTTAGTGTTTCTACCCCTTCAACTTCTACCATAAAATCTAAAACACTAACTACTAAATATGAAATATGAAATTTTTCATAATATTTTAAAATTTTAATTTTTATTAGTTTAACTATTCCAGTAAATCTTTCTACATTTTAAAATTGATTAAATATATAACAAATTTTATATAAACAAAACAAAATTAAATAAGTTGTTAGATAATATATACTGAAAAATAATTTTGTACAAGTATAAAAAAAATTCAATAAATCAGTTAATATTTTTACAAAATCAAAAACATTTTTATCAATAAAATCATAATTGTAATTATAATTTAAAAATTCGATTAAAATATTTCTAAATGGTAAAATACCTTATAACATATCGTATGTGAAGTTTCACGTAATATCAATGTCTAATTTAATTTTTTTTATTTTTCAATTTTTTTAAAATTTTTTTTTTTTAAAAAAAAAAAAAAATAAAATTTTTTTTTTTTAAAAAAAAATTTTTTTTTTGTGTAGATTATTGGGGCATCTAATCATCTTTTACACATAAATTTAATATATGACATACACACCAATTATGAAAAAATACTTCATCTAATATTATTTTTAAAATATTTTTTTAACAAATTAACGGCACAAATATTGGTCGAAGAGTTCCTAGAACCTTGCGATTTAGTGATCTCCTTTCCCCCGTTTTTAGTTTTGAATCCTATTGTAAAAATATTTGAACATATTTATCAAAAACTTCATATTTAACAATACTAAGTGATAATTCTTTATAGTCTATCCATTCAATTTGATTTATTTTTTTGGTTCTTCTTTTTATTTTAAAGTGTTCCAAAAAATTCCCCCCCCTTTATGGCTATTTGTGTTTGCCTAATTTATGGTAACCTATTCAGGTGATATCTTACAATATGTCTTTTAAGAGTGACTACTCTCCGACCTTTCAAAAATTTATATTTTTGTTGACAAATTTTGCAAGTGGCCCTTTGCTTCTCATAATCTTTAACAAAAAAATCCCCCCCTTAAATCCCCCCCCCCTTCCGGGGGGTTTTTCGACTATATTCAATTTCTTCTACTTTTACATCAATATTAATTTGTTCAAAAATATCCTCTCGAAAATAGAATGGGGGGGGGGGGGTGGGGGGTGTAAAATGGATTGTGGTGGGGTTCCAACCATTTTTTCTTAAAAAAAATTAAGGTAAAAAAAATTAAAGACAATGAATTAAATTTGCAAAAAAAAAAATAAAGATACAAAAAAAATAAATAGTATTGATTTGACGTAGATCGCGATTTTTTATCTCCAAATCTTGATTAATTTGAGATTTCAACCTTCAAATATTGTCAAATTTGTAGAAATGTTGGGAAGAAAAAAATTGGTGATGTTATAGAGAAAAAAATGGTGAGATTATATATTATAAGTGGAAAAAATGGTGGAATGTTATAAATTATAGGTAGAGGGAAAAAATGGTGATATTGTAATTGTAAGTTGTTAGTGAAAAAAATGATGAAAAGTTGCAAATTCGAGGTGGAGAAAAAAAAAAAGATAATATTGTAAGATGGTGTTTGGTTAAAGGGTATAGGAATCAAAAATGAAATTGAAATTCATACAATTTGTTTGAATTAGTGGAATGGGAATAAAGGTATGATAATCAAATCCATGAAATAAGAGTTTTGTGAAACCCAAATGAAACGATGGATTTCGATGGAAACCCATCTCTCAAACCCAAGAAAATTATATTGCCACTTTTTGCCCTCCCTTGTCAAGGTGAGAAGCCGATCTTGAATCACAGCCGCTCAAGCTTCAGATTCGATCACAGAAACAGTCACAGTCAAGGTGAGGAAGCTTATCATTACTCACATCATCGTCATCGGTCATCGTCAAAGGCAAATCACCGCTCACAGTGGTCAATTTCTTTGTTTTCGACATTTATCGTCATCACTGAAGGTCATCAAAGTCCATCGTTGAATTGTGACGAACTTATTATTCATTAAACTACATGTGTTATGGTAAAGTGTTCAATTCATATCCGACTCAAAGCTTAATTTGAACATTTTCTTAACAAGGTTTGATAAAAAAAAAATCATAATTTCTCTGCTTCTAATCTGTTGGAGGTGAATTGTGACTCTATAGATACCGACTCCTTGGTGACTCGAACGGTTGTAGTTGATAGGATATGAGACCTATAAAAACCGTTGGAGGGTGATCCGATGGAAGAGACTTCAACATTCAAGTCAGAAAGAGCGGTTTTCGAATGTAAAGAAATAGACTGAGAGCTTAGAGATAAAGAGGTTCTCTGTGACTAGTGTGCTAATTGTATAAAACTAGTAAAGTGTACCTGACTTAGAGGATTTGAGGATATCTTATACCTGATAGAGTCGTATACTTTCAGGATGTTATAACCCTACTTTCCTTATGGGAACGATTCAAAAATCTCGGAAGTTCAATATTCCAAAATGATCATGATCTTTATCGTATGAGAATTTTTCTTATCCGTAAGATCCTAGGGATATCGTTTTTAAGTAGGAAATCAAAGTCGTTGGGCACTCTGATCTTTCCTTAGAATCAATAAGGTCAATTGTTTGGCCAATGTAAAGCCTTCGGGGCTTGCTCGTTCGGTGGGCCAATGACTAAGTATCCGATCAGGGAGGTGGATCCCACTTGGCAAATCTCGTTTGATAAATAAGACGACTAAGACACCATCGTTCGGGAGATGGAGCGACTAAGGTATTTCAATAGATCAGTTGAGTAGTCATTTGATAATATTTGGTTGTGCTCACCCATCGGTTGGTAGTTATCCCTTGTGGGCCTCCTGTGTGAGCCTTTCAAGCGCCGACCCTTCAAAATGGGCATTGGATCATGTCCTATCATTTGCCCCCGACTCATGACGTTTTTCCTTGGGAAAGGTAGTAGGAGGTATGGTCATCAAAAAGACACGAGGCTTTGCCACTTCGATTTCCGGGACTTGTCTTCTGTACACTTTATAAGGATACACATCTTTCAGGGCATCACATATTCTATATTTCTTTCCTGCCATTCTCTTGATTCTTTGTGAAAAGTCTATTTTTCTAAGAAGATGTTGAAAGGTTCTCCTTCGTCACGAGACATAGACACCATACGAAACACGATGACCGAAGATGAACTACAAGAAGTCCAAAGAAACATGTCGCTCGGAAGTGACTTTGAATTGGTGTTGCCCAGCAAAGAGGACCAGGCGAATCATGCCCCCGAGGGCTGTGTCCCGATGTACAAGCAATGTGTGAAGTATGGTTTGAGAGTCCCATACACAGGTCCACTAGCAGAGGTCCTGAGATATTAAAATATCCACCCTTCATTGCTCATCCATAGTGCTTGGCGTTTCGTGATTACCCTGATTTTTTTGTTAGGGTTTTTTCGTATTCGCTTTGATTTGGAGATTCTGAGGGCCCTCTTTTCCTTGGTATGATGCAGTGCCCAAGGTTTTACCCGTGACTGATATAAATTGCAGACCCGTCGGTAGTCTCGTTGGAAATTCTTTTACAATGAGTTTTAAGACAAGCGTTGGATACATAATTTTTTTACGTGAGATTTTTGAACAAGAGTCTCCTTTCAGTACTTCTGGGAGCTGATCAAGCACCTTCGTTGAATATGAAAGTTTCGGACCTCCTTCGTCACTTTTGTTTTTTACAGTTTGTTAGGCATTATTGCGAGTCTACTCAGCGGAGTATTTAGGTAGATTTTTTAGTAGAGGACTAGATGTTGTTGTTGTTTGGCCTACTGGTGGACGAGGTAAGGCAGATCACTAGACCTCTTTTACTGGAGTAGAAGAAAAAGGACTTGGTCGATTTTCTGTCGTTCGTGAATACTTCCCTTCTAGAGGATGTTTCGACCAAGCGGGGGGTGCGATCGAATGCAAAGAGGAAGACGACTGATACTTCTCCTAAGACTCGGTCGAAGAGATTAAGGGTTCAGTCGTCTGACCCACCGGCTAGTGAGGAGGGACTAGCGGAAACTGGAGAACATGAGTCCCCTCAACAGCATGTTGAAATAAGGGAGGGTCGGTCGACTACTTTGATGACGATCGTTGGTATGCCAATTAGAGACAATGAGGGGAACGTTCCAGGAGAAGAAGTCCCTGATGCGACTGAGAGTGCTCTAGCTCAGAATCCATGGTTGTAGGAAGAAACTTCGATAAGGTAAAATGTTTTTGCTCCTATTTTGGGAGAAGCGCCCGAACGGTCTCCCCAAGTATCCCAATGTTCCCTACATGATGGGGGAGATAAGGCTGACCTTCTGCCTCCTATTCTGGTTGAGTCCTTTAAAGGGCAGGAGGATGCTCTAGAGGAACAGTCAGTTACAATCTGTGTGGGGGATTGTTAGTATAACTTTATCGATCCGCGAGAGGCACTACAGTTCGCCTTAAACTCGCACTTCAAATAATGTCTTCAGACCATATTGACAAGGTTGTCCACTCTCTCTGTCTGACGGTAAGTGTTCTTTCATTCGAGCTCCATCCTCATTTGTTATTACATAATTCTGATTGTCAAGTGTACTTCTTCCCAAACTACGGCCTTGATCGAATTCCAAAGGCAATAGAGAAAAAAGTTCGAGGGGTGACTTGTCCTTTTGAGCAACCAAATGCTGGCGCTAAAAGATGCTCTGGAGACCAAAGAAAGGGACATTGAAGGGGAAAATGACGAGTAGATCATATGTTTTCAGACGGATCTGGCCTTATCCCAGGAGTGTTGTGAGAAATTGGAGGCCAAGGCGTGCATTCGTAAAACAAAATTAGCGGCTGCCGAGACGTTAGCTCATCTCTAGGAGGAATCCGTTCAGAATGCTGAGCAAGAGATGACTAATCTTAAAGTGTCTGACTGCTAACCTCCAGCTTTCTCAACGTAAATTGCTTAAGCGTTTGAGATACGCAGAGGAGATTTTTTGACAGGTCGGCTGATATGAGGCTCTACCTCTTCTTAAGGGGTCCGTCGAAAGAGTGATAACGGATCAGGAGCCCACCCACATGGCCTCTGTTATTCCTTCTGACCCTATATAATCTTGTATTGTTCTGGTGATGAAAAGATTTTCTTAATTAAGAGTGTCTGCACGAGAGTGTTGTTCAAACCATTTGCCTAATGCTCCATCAAAGTGTAATGATCTCTAGCAAAGGAGACCTTTAGAATGCCACGTCCCGTTCATGGAGTCCTATGATTGATAGGAAATTATAGATAGGGGGTTTTGTTCATCCGTTAGGGGAGTTCCATCCCATTTTGATAACACATTCGTTCGGTAAGATCAGGATGACTTAGACCCAACGTTCGATAGGAAAACTTTATATGTTAGAGCCGTGTTCACCCGTTCAAGGAGTTCCATCCCATTTTGATGACACGTTCGTTCGGTAAGATCAGTGTGACTTAGACCCAACATTCGATAGAAAAACTTTAGATGTTAAGTGTGTGTCCACCCGTTCAAGGAATTTCATCCCATATTGATGACACGTTCGTTCGGTAAAATCAGAGTGACTTAAGCCCAACATTCGATAGGAAAACTTTAGATATTAGGGCTGTGTCCACCTGTTCGGAGAGTTCCATCCTATTTTGATGACACGTTCGTTTGGTAAGATCAGGGCGAAATAAGAAAACTTTATATGTTAGGGTTGTGTCCACCAGTTAGGAGAGTTCCATACCATTTTGACGACATGTTCGTTCGGTAAGATCAGAGCAACTTAGTCTTAACGTTCGATAGGAAAACTTTAGATGTTAGGGCCGTATCCACCGGTTCAGGGAGTTCTATCCTATTTTGATGACACGTTCGTTTGATAAGATCAGGACGACTTATACCCAACGTTCGATAAGAAAACTTTAGATGTTAAGGCCGTGTCCACCCGTTAGGAGAGTTCCATCTCATTTTGATGACACGTTCATTCGGTAAGATCATGGCAACTTAGACCTAACATTCGATAGGAAAACTTTAGATGTTAGAGCTGTATCCATCCGTTCGAGGAGTTTCATCCCATTTTAATGATACATTCATTCGGTAAGATCATGGTGACTTAGACCCAACGTACGATAGGAAAACTTTAGACGAGAGGTGATTCTTCCATAAATCACTGAGGATCTCGTGTCACGAGCCATCACAGGGACAATCACTAAATTATAAGAAGGCACAGAACCCTTTATTAGGGAAAGAGCGTAAGACACTCGGGGTAGATTGCCGGATAAACACTAGTGGGGACATAAGGTTCATGCCAGATGTTTTGCCATTGATCTGAAAGATCACCCCTTCTGGTCCGTCGTGCAGTGGTCTGGGGTCTGGTCAGTTAAGTGGCTCATTCTCCCGTGGTAGATTACGTCGGTCTGGGGAAGGTAAATTCCTTCATTCTGTACTGATAAATCTCTGCATCTACCACTGCAATTAGGAATTCCAGCTCGTCTCTGAGCCTTTGCACTCATCAGTCATGTGATCATAATCCCGATGGAAGTGACAGTAGTTGGGCTTATCTTTCTTGAGGTCCTCCTTTGTAGAATGAGGGGGCCACCTGACGTTTGATTTGTTTTCAATTTGATATAAGACCCGATCTGAGGTCTTGTTTAGCGACGTGTAGACATTAATTTGTGAGGGCAGAGCCCCTGGTTTGCTCCTCTTTGGGGAAGGCTAGCGAGGCAATCGACTACGTTCTTTTCTACTTGGACGGTTCTTTCGCCGATCGAATGTCTCCGCTTCTTCTACCGCAATGTACTTCTTAGCTCAAGAGTAAAACCCTTGAATAGTTGAAAGGGGTTTCTTCGTAATGGAGGTCTTCATGCTGGAAGAATGTAGGCTCGTTAGGAAAGCAGCTAATGCGATAGATGGTCCAGAGCTGTAACCTTTAACATCTCTGCTTTAAATTTCTCTAAAAAATCTCTCAGGGGCTCATCTTTCCATTGTTGTAACAATAACAAGGAGGTGGACTTCCGCTTGGCTCCTCGGCTGATTATAAAATGGGTGTCGAACTGTTGTCGGAGTTAAGTGAAACTCTTGATACTGATCGACATGAGTGAATTGAACCACGCCAGGGCATTGCTCTTGAGTGTAGTGGGGAAGTACTTACATATTGGCACATCCGACAGGTCCCTAGAGACCATGATTATTATGAAGTGGGCGACATGATCATGGGGATCAGTTGTTCCATTGTATCGCTCCATGGATAGTAGGGAGACGTCTCTTGGCATCAGTTCCAGGGAAATCTTCGGATCAAAAAGGTGATACCCTTGAAGAGTGGAGGTGGTCTTTGTCCCTCTTTGGGCCTGCTTTTTTAAGATCAGCGGCTATAAGTTGCTCGATTTGTTTTCTCAGATCCTTCGGGTCATAACGAGAGCTTACCGATGGTTCATAGTTCACAGAAGGCATTTGTCGCGGGGGATGTTCATATCCAGAATCCACTACAAATGAGTGGTCGACTGGCTTAAGGGCTCGATTGAGTTCTTCCAGTTGTTTGCTCATATTTTAGAGTTTTGATTCCAGTCTTTCTATCTGAGGATGGCTAACTCGTTTTAGCGCAGGGGCCATGTTCAACTGTTCTTAAATCACAGGTTGTAGGACCTGCTCCGGATGAGATGGTCAAGGGGAGACCACACGATCACGAATGGAGTGATCAGGCGCCACGGGAAGGGTGGCTTCAAAGGCTGTCGCAATGTGCTCGTCTATAGTAGGGGTGACTTTCAAGGTTGTCCTGGTTCTTATTTTTAGAGACATGATTGTATACTCGATTCGTTGGTCTTACAAAGGTGGTGGCTCTGGTCTATTTCCCACAGACGACGCCAATCTGTTGGAGGTGGTTTGTGGCTGCACAGATACCGACTCCTTGGTGACTCGAACGGTCACCGTCGATGAGATATGAGACCTGTAAAAACCGCCAGAGGATACTCCGATGGAGGAGGTTACGACGCTCAAGTCAGAAAGAGCGGTTTTCGAATGTAAAGAAACAGACTAAGAGCTTAGAGAGGGAGAGGTTCCTTGTGAGTAGTATACTTAATGTGTAAGACCGGGAGAGCGTACCTGACTTGGAGGGTTGAGGGTATCTTATACCTGATAGAGTCGTATGCTTTAATGGCGTTGTAATCCTACTTTCTTTAGGGGAACAATTCGGAAATTTTGGGAGAAATGATCATGATCTTTATCGTATGGAAATTTTCCTTATCCATAAGATCCTGGAGATATCTTTCTTAAGCAGGGAATCAATGTCGTTGGGCGCTCTGATCTTTTCTTAGGATCAATAAGGCCGATCGTTTGGCCAATGTAGAGCTTTCGGGGCTTGCTCGTTCGGTGGACCAATGGCTGAGTATCCAATCGAGGAGATGGATCCCACTTGGCAAATCTCGTTCGATAGGTGGGGCGACTAAGATCCTATCATTTGAGAGATGGGTGACTGAGGCGTTTTGGTAGATCAGTTGAGTAGTCGTTTGATAATATTGGGTTGTACCCGCCCATCGGTTGGTAGTTATCTCTTGTGGGTCTCCTGTATGGGTCTTTCAAGTGCTGATCCTTCGAAATGGGCATTGGGCCATGTCCCATCAACATGAATTTTCGTCAAATTCCTTTGAATCCTTCAAAGCCCATTTTACTATTGAAATCAAAACAACCCAACAACAGATTAAATTTCTCCTCCGAGCTATTAAACTCTCGAAAGTCATCTTCCAAATTGACCCAATTTTTAATTGTTTCAAGTGTTTTTCCATGCGAAGAGAACTTTTTATACAATGAATGGCCTCGGATACTCCAAATCTCAATTAGATCTGGAGATTTTCTTCTGGGTCATTCAATTTCTGCCTTTCTAGTCAAATTGGGTTACAAGAATGACACTTTTAGAGGCAATAATCTTGTAAATTTGTATGCAAAGATAAATAGATTGTCTGAAGCCCAATGAGTGTTTGATGAAATGCTTGATATACATATAATTAGATGGACCTCTTTGATAAATTACTATTTGCAAGTGAATGATGTTGAGTCAGTGGGTTTCGAAGTGAATGATGTTTAATAAGAAAAATAATTATCAAACATTTTTTACCATAAAAAAATCTATTTTTTATTAAATATTTTTTTACAATATTTTTAATAAAAAATATTTTAAATTATAAAAACATTTTTATATGGACAAAATTGATAATTATATGATTCTCATTTTAAAAAATATATAAACTAAATATCAATAATAGTAATCATATTTATTCCAGAATTTGAACTAAACAAAAAGTATTGGATTTCGATTCCTATTCTGATTTTCAAATGCGAACCAAATATCCCCTAAGTGTAGAGAGTTTGTGAGAGAGAGTTGTAGACAGATTGTAAGTTGTAAGGAGATTGTAAGTGACTGTGTAGAATTAGGAAATGAGTTGTATCATTTATAGCCACCATTTTTTCGCTATGGACCAAAATATCTCTCAAACTAATCATTTTATAACTGTTGGAAGATGTATTTTAGAAAAAAATTCAAAAAAAAATCTTGTGACCATTGGAATCGGCTCGACCCAATCGGTTCCATAACCATTGGAACCAACTGGGTCAGGTCGATTCCTATGACCGTTGGAACTACTGGGTCAGTTCCGTGCTCGGGCTAGGCTGATTCCCGGTTCCAAAACCAATGGAACCGGACCGGTCCAGCTACTATGGCCAGGCTGGTCCAGTTCTGGCCCATTTTTATCCTGGGCAGGTTTTCGGTCCTAGTTAAACTTTTCTTGCTAGGTCGGTTTCTGGGCCTAATCCGACCATTACCCATCTCTAATGAATTATTTATTTATTCAATTATAATTATTTTTATATTATTTACTTTATAATTAATGATTATATATTTTACTATTTTAGATTTTTATTATAAAATATAGCTATTTTATTATTTTTATATAATAATTAATTTATATAAAAATTTTTATATTTTTATATTTATCTATATTTTCGTTTCCTATATTCTTACAAAATACCTTTTCTATATGGTTTCTATTTGTTTCTGTTTCTCTATTTTCGTTTAGTGCAACTGTTTTCTTTTAAATTTTCAAAATTTCACGTGAAGTAAAAATTCAAAAAAAGTTTAAATGAAATGATTATCTAAAACTAAAAAAAAAAAGAAGAAAGAATTAGCTTTAGAATATTTTTTCATTAATATTTACTTTTTTGGGTTTTTATAAAATTCAATATTTTTTTTTTGATAAAAGTCCATTTAAAAAATGAAAGTTGATATGGAGTATTGGATCTTCTTTTATAAAATGCTTATAATTTATTTTATGTTTTTACGTAAAAATATAAATTTTTTGCATTAAATTAAAAATATTGTATAATATTATTATATGTTGTGATTGTCTTTGAAGCATGAAAATTTCTTAACACTAATATTTTATTTTTTATTTTTGAAATATTTTTAAATTATTTTTTATTTTTGAAACGTCTTAACAGGTTAAATTAATTAATATTTATACAAAACCTTTTATATTTTTTATATTTTCACATTTTTCTATATTAATGAATTATTTAATTATAATTTTGATAATTATATATTTGATTATTTTAGATTTTATTATAAAATATGATTATATTATTATTTTCATAAAATAATTAATTTTTATATAATTTTTATTATTTTTAATATTTACATATTTTTCAAGTTTCTATTTCCTTTCTTTTTATAAAATATCATTTTTTCCATATTATTTTTTGTTGTTTCATTTTTGTTTCTGATCGATTATAACCCAAAAACCCGCTATGGTAGTATCTAAAGTCTTACAATCCCATAGCCCAGCGAGCATTTCATACCTAAATGTGTCAACGATAAGGGATCTATTTGTTTGAAGGACAGACACGACCCGACTCCTTAATTAATCTCTATAGTTAGCAACTTGTCGGTTTGTGGCCCTCGTTGACCGGTAGCATTGGTGAACTCAATCTGATACTTCTCTTCTCCTTTCATGACTGATAACCTAGATAGGAGGCCGATCGTCTTTACACCCCCCGATAACTTATCTAAAGGTAATATTTATATAAAACTTGTATTAAGATTTATTCTCTATTCATCTGTAAAGCAGGCTTCCTAGATAAAGACGGAAACCTTTCAAAATCAAATCGATAAAAAAAGAATCTCCCTGATTCGTCGAAATTTCCAAATGATAAAGATCCCAAATCTTTAGAGAATATTTGACCGTGAGGCCTCAAGATCTCAGGACATTCTCAGAAGGAAACTAGTGTTGTAATGTCTCGAATGCTGACGATTCATGACGGACCAATCTATAAATACATTTGGCATGTCATTACTCAAATACGCTCTCTGATAACCCTATGCATGTCACACAAAGTCATATAGGGCTCCCATTCCCAGCCATCTCTTACTCAGCCTAGTTCATTCCTCTAAAAAATTACTCTTTCTGACTTGAGTATCGAAACCTTCTCCACTGGAGTACCCTCCAGTGATCTTTTACAGGTTTCACTTTATCAGTCGGAGTAGTGATTGGACTTCTTACTTGATCAAAGAAACAGGTATTTGTGGAGTTATAACGCAACTCCAATAGATTGGTGCTCTCCGTGGGAAATATATCAGAGCAGCTTTAGTGAATGTCTTAAATTGTCAGACAACCATGCCTCTAAAAAGAAAAACCAAGATTGCATTGAAGGTTGCATCCACTGTAGATGTACACACAGCCACTCCAATGGACACCACTCTAGCGACGGTATCCACC